>JAJQWJ010000007.1:37795000-38197500 GCA_023637945.1 Phaethornis superciliosus
TATATTTTATTTCATTTTAATTCTAATTTATTTCACTTCAATTTTATTTCACCTCCTCTCCATCTCTCCTTTTGTCCTACAGGCCCTTTGCTGCTGTGTGCCAGGAACTCTGCTGGGTTTGGGAGAGCCCCATGGTGCAGGGGAACTATACCTGACCTCACCTGCCTTTTAAAAAATACCAATCTGTCCTGGGCACCAGAGATGCCTCCCCAGGCAGGCCCAAAGCTGTTGAACTGGTGAGTGTTTTGGCCCGAGGCAGCAGTTCCACCCATGGGGTGACACGGGGTGTAATGCTTGGTTCTCACATCACAGTTATCCTCTGCTCTCATCTCTTCATGCACTCCTGATTATATTCCTATAATAGCTAGTGGCTATTGACTTTATCTTAAAAATGTTAATTCTTTGCAAGGGCAGCCCAGCTATTAAAGAGAGGAGTTATATGTCTCTGGAGAATAAGTGAATTAAATCCCAGGTCCATTCCCAAAGGATGGAGTCCCACCACTCCTGCCCAGCCCCTGGGCAATAAACCTGGGCATCAGCTCACTCAGGTTTTGCTCGATCTGTGCTGCAGTTCCATCCAACAAACCACCCGTTTTTCAGTCACTTTCCTCCCTCAGGGTCTCCTGGAGATGTCATGACCTTGGGATCACCGGTGCATGGCCCCCTGTCCCTGGCTGGAAGGGGGTTCTGCATTGTGCTCATCTTGGGGTGTTTCTTCTGTTCCTGACCTTGTGCTTTCTGACTTCTCCAGGAAGGGAAGGGGATGAGTGTAATAATTAAAGTGAATCAGCCCAGCACAGGGTAAACAACAGAAAAAAAAGTTGGAAGAGTCAAGTGAGGCTGAGGAGAACTTGTCTTTTCTATCACCTTCCCCTGCTTGCAGCAGAAACGTCCTCGGTGGGCCTGGGGTCCTTTAGTTCTCCCAGAGCATTAATTATGCTCCCTATCCATATTTTATGTTTTATCCACACTGGTATTGTTCACTGGAATTCATTCTGAAGGTCAGACTAAAGCTGAGGGAATCTGCTAATGTACTCATTGCAGGTGACTTGCTTTGCTGCCAGCCAGCTCTGAGATAAGTGGCCTAATGAATATTGCATGAAAACGTCTGGGGTAATGGCTTTTAAATGATTTAATTGTGGAAAACAGCAGCGTTTAGCAGGAGAGCAGTGTTACCTACAGAGGAGGGCAGCTCAGCAGAGCAGCACCCTCAGCCAGGGGCTGCTGAGCCTTCCCCATCCAGATCCAGGGATAGCAAAGTTATCTGGGAGAGCTCAGAGCAGCTGCTGGGGGGCACCAGCCCATCTGCATGGAGTCATCATGGGACCATTTGGGTTGGAAAAGAGCTTTGGGATCACCCAGTCCAAGCCTTCCCCCAGCACTGCCAGGGCCCCCCTGCCCCATGTCCCTCAGCACCACATCTCCAGGGCTCTGAAACCCCTCCAGGGATGATGGGGACTCCAAATCGTTCCTGATACCCACGGAGGAGATGGGATGCTCTGCAAGAACCACTTGGCTTGACATGCTGAGCTTTTGCCTTGACGGTGGTGGTGCTGAAATATGGATGTTCCCAGGAAGGAGGAGCAGTGAGAGGCTGTGGTACACAGCATTCCCCTTTACTGTCCCCAGGGTCTTGCCCAGCACTTCCTTGCCAAGAAAAGGAGAGTGTCTTGTAAAAAAAGTTCAAGCAAATGAAAACGCTGAGTCTCTTCCTTCTGCAGCAGCAGCAGGAGATCACACACGGTCTGGGAGGACCTGAGCAGCACCAGGCACTTGCTTCTTGGGGGGCTGGAAGTCCCTCTCTGTGGGATTTTACATCACAGGGTCCCAGGTGGTTTTGAGCTGGAAAGAACCCTAAGGATCATTTCATTCCACCCCCCTACCATTAGCAGGGATGTTTTTTTAGGATATTTATTTAGGATGATTTTTCAGGATATTTGGATTCTCCTCCTGATCCTGAGCTAAGGTCAGAAGAGAGGAGATGAGGGGTGGTGGCAGAGCAGACAGGTTACAGCCAGGATGCATTCATGCTGGAAAGATGTAGAGGAGCAGAATTAAGATTTTCCTGGGTTCACATCCACTTCTCTCCAGAGTTTCAGGAACAAATACAACTTTCTTCCTGAAAGGAGACCTAGACTAGTTTATTTAAGCTGTGATGGGAGGGGAATCATTTCCAGACCTGTCTGTGCTGACATTTCAAGCAGAAATAATTGGGTGTATTTTTAGCTGCCTACGTTCCAGCAGAAACAGAACTAGGTGCACACTTTCCTGAGGTGTGAGTTTATTTGGGGAAGAATTACAATTCCAGACTTCAAATAGGAAGCTCATGAGAGCCCATGAGTGACCCAGGGTCAGCTCTGCCACTGTAACTTTGAAAAAATACCCAACCATTTGTAAGGGAAATCAAAGAGCTGGAAATACACGTTCTTTTTGTGTGTGTGCGTGCTTTTTTTTTTTTTTGCTTTTTTTTTCCCTCTTTTGGCCTGTGTGAGTCTTTTTGTTCTGCCAAACACCACCACTGTGTCTGGCAAAGTTGGGTGTGAGCATCCCCAGGTGTGGTGAGCTGCTGGTGTGTCTCTGTCCCAGGGACTCCTTTGCTTGCTGATCCCAACCTCTAAACCCTCCTTCCCACCCCTCTGCCTCAGCACATCCATGTCCAGCTCCATCCTGCTCCCCAGGCTTGTGCAACCCCTGCCCTTGGCATCCTCCTCCTCCTGATGGAGCCACCAGCACGGGGCTGGAGGAAACCCTCTGGAAGTAAGGATTTCATAGGGGTTTGGGTATGTCCCTGAAACACTGCTGGAGAATGAGACTATTCCAGCTGGCCACCTTTATCTGGCTGTCCCCAGCACTGCATACCTGTGACCTCCTCTCTGGGAAAAAGGAGAGATGACCAAAGGGGTGGGACAGCAACTGATGGCCAGGATGAGGTTACTCATGCCCATCTCACGTGGGGAATTGGAACTCTGTGACCCCAATACGTTTTTATTTGGGCAGATGTAGAAATCCTGTGTTGAAATGAGCCTGCAGGCTGAGGGCAGGGCTCAGAAGTCCCTTTGCTCCAGGGGCTGGGCTCTCCTGGCAGTGTGAGACCCCGGGAAGGTTTTACACATGTTGTAGCAGAAATGGGTGACATTTGTGGAGCTGAGTTCCTGTCCCCCTTTTTCTCACAGAATACAAGCTCTTGTCATGCACTCTGCTTAGTGGCTTTGAAGTAGTCCAGCAATATGGATGGAATGGAGTGGAAATTAGAATGGAATGGAATGGAGTAGAATAGAATAGAATAGAATAGATTTCCATTTGAAAGGACTTACAGAAATCATCTGGTCCAACTCTCTGCCTCTTCAGTTCAAAATGCTAAAATACTATATATTTTTTTATTATCCTCACATCTTTGGAGCAAGGAAAGAGCAATCCCCAGGGGGGTTTTGCTGGCTTTGGGGTTTTTTATTGTTCGATGGCTTGGTTGGAGTGGTTTTTATTTCTTCTGGGGCGTTTTCCCTAAGGAAAGCCCAGGCTTTTCATTCCTAGGTTCCTATTTTTTCTGCCTCTGCCAGGGTTTGTTTTCTCCCTGGGCTCAGGGGTGCTGTGAGCCATTGCCCAGGGATGGATGGGCTGCTCTGCTGGGCTGGCAGGGCACAGGGGGAGCAGCTGCTGACAGGGCAGGAGGATGCTCCAGATCCCTGTCCAGACAGCACCCATCCTTGGGACCTTCCCCATGATGGGATGGGATGGGATGGGATGGGATGGGATGGGATGGATGGGTGGGATGGGATGGGATAGGATGGGTGGGATGGGATGAGTGGGATGGGATAGGATGGGATGGATGGGATGGATGGGATGGATGGGATGGGATGGATGGGTGGGATGGGATAGGATGGGTGGCAGGTGGGCTGCAGCTCCCTGCTCTGACTGCCAGAGGGAAAAGCTTTCCAGCCCCAGTAGCAGTTTCTGATAGCAACAGCATTTTATTGTTGTGATTTACTCTTGGTTTTCTAGGGAAAATGGGGGAAGTGCTGGTTTGCTAATAGCACAAACGGGAAATGGAGTGACTACGTGAGTGCTTGTCTCCAGCTAATAGCCATTTATTCTCTGTAGAAAGAGACATTTGCTGCATTTCTGCTTTAAGTGTTTATCTGAAATGAAGATTGATTTCATTTTCTGATCAACATAGACATATTTTTCTATAACTTGCCATCTTTACCTGTGCATTTGGGTGAACTATTGCTCTAAAGCTGCATTAATCATAAGAGCATGCCATGCTGTCTGTCTTCTCTGGAACTACTCACTCTTTCCTTCCACTGTGTTGGTTTGAAGGGGATTTTTCCTCCCCGGGTCTAGTACTTTGAATTTCTTCTTATTGTACTCTTTTAAAAAATTCCAAATTATTTTGGAATTTTTTGTCAAAACATTTTCAATTCTAGTTTTCTCCTCACTCTTCTTTTACCTTCCTTGATACCTTGTCCCACAGGGCAGGAGGAGTTCGCTTATGCAGCATGTGAAGAAATGCTGAATTTTAATTTTTCCCCCCCTCTTTGGATGTCTGTCTGTGTGTGACCTCAGAACAAAGCAGCAAAGGGCATCACCCATTAAAGCAGGAGTTCCTATGTGCCAGCTCAAATGCATATGCTGCAATCACACCAACAGCTCTGATGTTCTGCTGAAGGTAACCCCCTGCCTCCTCTGGCCAAGTGATGTTTCCCTCTTACTGGAGAAGATCCATCCCAGCAAGGGGAGCTGGGACACAGCCAGCAGCTCATTTAAAACCTGAAAAAAAAAAAAAACCAACCAAGCAACAAACCTGTTCTCATGGGGGAACCTCTCCACATTTCCAAGTGTACTCTTCTGGTCAAGACCATCTTTTGACCAATATTTTCACCATATTGCTCAAGTGACATTTATAGTTGATTGCTTGTTTGGGGGCTTTTTGATGGTTTTTTTTTTCATATTAAAAGTGAGATAAGAGAGCATATTGGGCTATGACACGTGCACTGCTGCAACCTCCCCCCCTTGCAGCAGCTCTGGGGTCCATGTCTCTGGTGCAGGTGGCATCCCACAGCTGCTGCTGGGACTCTGCAGCTCTCCGTGGGATTTGCAGGTGAGAGTGAAACTCAGCTTTGACCAGAGGACTTGGGCATCAGGCTTGGAGCCATCCCGGTCCCCTCCAGGCCCCCCCGAGGCAGCCCCTGGGGATGCAGCCCCTGGAGCAGGGGTGCTGGGTTTCCCATTTGGCTGTGCAGTGGTGTCGGAACCGATTTGCTGATTCACGGTGGGATTCTCTGTTCTGAAACCCCCAGAACGTTCTGAAGGGCGATTTGAAGGTGAATTGTGACACCTCCCATGGGTTCCCTGGGTGGTTCTGCATCCATCCCGAGGAGGGTTTTGTTGTGCTGCCTCCCCCCTGTCCTGTTGCCATCAGGGGCAACACCAGGTTCCCAGAATCAGTCTGCTTGTGGTTTGGATGGGGAAAAGTGCTCCGGGGTTTTCCTTCCTAACTCTGTAGCTGCTGAGACCCGGGCTGAATGGGGAGTGAAGGCATCTGGGCCATCAGAGGGAAAAGAGGCCAGGGCAGGGTTGGCTCCTGGGGTCTGACCTTGTCCTGCAGAGACAGCCCCATGAGCTGAGCTGAGCAGGGACTGCCACCGGGCTCTGGGCTCCTGGCCCCACCAGTGTCCCCATGATGAAGGGCAGCTTTTCCATAGTTACCATTTTCCTTTCACCCACATTATTTCCCTGCCTGCCTGTGGCTGATGGAACAAGCACATTCTCAATCTGCTCGTCTCCCCAGGAGCAATAATATTTTGATTTTAATTTCAGCGATTAGGAGGCAATAGCTCTCCTCAGAGTACTGCAGCTCTGTAACCATAGTGCTGTGATTAACAGCAGAGAATCTTTGCCTGCTTCCAGCCTAGAGGTGGGAGAGAAGAGGTGAGAGAGGCCTGGAGGGTGGCGGGGAAGGAAAAAAAACACCCCAAAAAAGGTGAGGGGAAGCTGGACAGTCCAGGGGGGGTGGGCTTTCCAAAGCCTGTGTATTAATTGGGGGGGGCAGAGAATTAACAGACAGCATCTCTTTGAGGGAAGAAAAGTAAAGTGGGGGGACCTTGGTGGTTCAGAGAATCAGCAGGAAAGGAGAAAGCCCCAGGAGGTTCAGGGACAGGGAAAGGTGATGTGGGGAATGGAGTGGGGGCACGGGCCCGTGAAAGGAAAACATCATGTGGGAAAACACTGTGGGGTTTGCATGAACTGTGAATAACGTGATTGCGGAAAAGGAATGTCAGGAAGAACAGAGTGAGGAGTGCCTGGCCAGCAGCAGAGGTTCTGAACTCCTGCACCCCCTCTCCCCACAGCACCCGGACCCGCTTTGCTGGGCCTGCAAACCTCCATCCCATGGGACTTTCGGAGCTGAACACCATCCCCCTGGGCTCCTGCCCAGCCGAGGGCTGAGCCCGGACCCTCTGCCTTCCCCCCCACCCCCCAGCCAAAAGGCAGAGCAGTTATTTTTACACCGTGTTGTTTTCCATCCCCCGGTGCTGATGGAGTGGTCCAGCCCCCACACAGGGTTACTGCTCAGCTCTGGGGTTATTTTCCCTGTGATCATCCGTAATTAAGCTCCTTCACTCTTTCCAAGTATAGGAGCTTGCTTTGGTTCTGTGCTTTTCAAACACAACCCCCCCTTCCCTCCTATTTTCAGAGTAATTAAAAATAGCTATTGGCGATCGAGGGATGCTCAAATCCACCAAGTTTTTAAAAAATCCCCCGTGACGGTTGGCTTGACCCGGGCGTTTATTTTTTTTTTTTAATTTTTTTTTGCTGTCAGTAACCTTGATTTTGGAGCCCGTTCCCGACCCTCGCTGCCCCCCCAGCCCCCATCCCGGCTGCCAGCTCCTCCCGATGCCCCCGAGCCAAGGGGGGGGGCTGGGGGGTGCGGAAAAGAAACAAAATCAAACGGTACGCGGAGGGGGCCGGGATGCTCCCCAAGCCCCTCCGCGGGTTTTCCGGGTCTCCGCGGGAGCGGTAGTACCGCGGCGGGGGGAGCAGGAGGGGGAGGGATGCGCGGAGCAGTGCGCAAGGGGCGTTGCGCGGAGCGTCGCAGGGCGAAGGTGCGCGGAGGGGGAGAGGGTGCGCAGGGAGGAGCGCGGTGCGTTGCGCGGGGGGGAGAGGGTGCGCAGGGAGGAGCGCGGTGCGTTGCGCGGGGGGGAGAGGGTGCGCAGGGAGGAGCGCGGTGCGTTGCGCGGGGGGGGAGAGGGTGCGCAGGGAGGAGCGCGGTGCGTTGCGCGGGGGGGAGAGGGTGCGCAGGGAGGAGCGCGGTGCGTTGCGCGGGGGGGAGAGGGTGCGCAGGGAGGAGCGCGGTGCGTTGCGCGGGGGGGGCGGTGCGGAGGGCGGTGCTTGGGGGGGAGGAACGCGGAGGGGGCGCGCAGGGGCGGCGCGGAGCGCGGTGCGTGGCGCAGGGGAGGGGGGGGCTGATACGCGGAGGGCGGAGCGTTGCGCGGGGTGGGGGGAGCGGGCCCCGTTTCTCCGCCCCAGCCGGCGGCTCCGCGTGGGTGTCGGCGGCGCAGAGCGGCGGGGCCGAACCGAACCGAAGCGAAGCGGAGCGGAGCGGGGCAGCATCTCCGGGGAGCGTTCGGGGAGCATGTCGGCGCTGCGGAGGAAGCTGGGGGATGAGTACCAGGTGGTGAGCACCTCTGCCAGCGGGGGGGGGGGGTTGCCTCCCCCCAGGGCCGCCCCCCGGGGCAAGCGGCAGCGGTTCGTGGACAAGAACGGGCGGTGCAATGTGCAGCACGGGAACCTCGGCGGGGAGACCAGCCGGTACCTCTCGGACCTCTTCACCACCCTGGTGGATCTCAAGTGGCGCTGGAACCTCTTCATCTTCATCCTGACCTACACGGTGGCCTGGCTCTTCATGGCCTCCATGTGGTGGGTCATCGCCTACATGCGGGGGGACCTCAACAAGGCGCACGATGAGAGCTACACCCCCTGCGTGGCCAATGTCTACAACTTCCCCTCAGCCTTCCTCTTCTTCATCGAGACCGAGGCCACCATCGGCTACGGCTACCGCTACATCACCGACAAGTGCCCCGAGGGCATCATCCTCTTCCTCTTCCAGTCCATCCTGGGCTCCATCGTGGACGCCTTCCTCATCGGCTGCATGTTCATCAAGATGTCCCAGCCCAAGAAGCGGGCCGAGACGCTGATGTTCAGCCAGCACGCCGCCATCTCCATGCGGGACGGCAAGCTGACCCTCATGTTCAGGGTGGGCAACCTCCGGAACAGCCACATGGTCTCGGCCCAGATCCGCTGCAAGCTGCTCAAAGTAAGTGTGTTCCTGCCCCCCCGACACCCCCAGCCCCCCCACCTCCTCCTCCCCCCCACCTCTGGGGCTGCTGCTCCCTCCCAGCCTTTTTTTGGGTTTTTTGGTGGCTTTGCCGTCCCTCCCCGCTGCCCGGGGCCACCTCCGCCTCCCCGGGATGCTTCTCGGGCACCGGATTTCTCCCTCACACCCTCGGCTTTACCGGCAGCCTTGCTGCGGGAATATTTATAGGCAGCGCCGGATTTACATGCGTGTTTATATCTTGCTATAAAATGCTCCATTGGGGAGTTTGTCGCTTCGATTCCTTGGGTGCGCGCTTTGCAGGGAAGCCCCTTGCCTTTCTGTGCGGATTTTCCGTGCTTTTGGGCATCCGGGAGAGCCGAGCCGGGCAGAACTTGGTGTAGATGGTGTGTGAGCTTCCAGGAGAGCAGCACGGGGGGGTCAGGGGTCTCAAACCCCTGCGGATGGCTTGGGCTGGGTGGGGGAACTGGGGGGTTTGGGAGTGGGCAGGAGGGCTCGGGTGATGTTTGATGTCTGCAGAGCAGCCCCCACCTTTCCCCGCCTGGCAGGGGGGGTGGGAGCCTGGCCCTGGGGGGGTGGGTGCTCTGCAGCCGGGGGTACCCTGCCTGGGGGGCTGCCTCGATTTCCTCCCCCCCTCCCCGCGGGTGGGGGATGCTGACCCCCTGCCTCCCGCCCCCGGAGCTGATGAAGCACAAGTGCGGCTTGCTCGGAGGTTTCTGAAGTTGTGTTGGCCCAAATCTGTGCTTTTGCAGCAGGGGGTGTGCAGGCAGGATCATCGCTGTGCTGGGGGTGTGTGTGTGTGTGTGTGTGTCTGCAGGACCCCCCTGTACCGCACCGCACCCCTGGGGGGGTTGTGGCCATGAGGAGGGGCAGTGCCGGCACTCAGGAACCTGCTGGGGGATTTAAAGACGTGAGAGACTTAAAAGATTGCCCAGGGTTTCTTCTCCGTGCCATGCCTGGTGGGGGCTGCTGGGGACCCAGCTGGGTGAAAATGATGCTGACCTGGAGCATCTCGCCCTGTGCTTTGCTTTTCCATTCACCTCCTCAACTCTCGGTGCTGCTTTTCCCTGCTGGGAGCTCTCCCCGTGTCAGAAGTTTAGATGGGTAAATTGGGGGACGTGTAATTAGCCTGGTGAGTAATCATCTGGTCATTAGAGGGCACCTTGCCGGAGGAGGTGGGACATCCTGCCTGGGGACAGGTGGGACTGGCACCTCTAGGGTAGCTCTTTGACCCCCTGAGAGAGTCAGAATGAGTCATTAACATTACAAATTTTAAATTCCGGAGGTGCTGCACGGGGACTTTTAAAAGTTGGAGAATGAAACTCGGCTCCAAAAAAAACCTCTAAAATATCCTGGGATTCCTGGAGCTGCCCTTGCACAGATTAGGGCTGTCACTTGTCCTGGCTGTGTGATGACAGTGCTGGGGTCAGAGGGGTGAAGGTTTTGCTATTTAAAAATAGCAGAAAGCAGGCTGGCCCTGCCTCCCAGAGCATCATTCCTCTTGGGAACAGCAAAAGTGGAGGCACGAGGCATGGCACCCAGGGGGTGGGAGCTCTGTGCATGGGCAGCTGAAAGTGTGGAGGGAGAAAAGGGAAAAAGGGCTGAAATATGTTGTGGGGTTGTTTTTTGTGGGGGTTTTTTTTGTTTTGTTTTTTTGTGGGTTTTTTGGGGTTTTTTTGTGGGTATGGTTAGAGCTGGCTCTGCACATCCCCTGCCAAATGTCTCTGCACGGTGTTGGGGGGGGAGGAGGGAAGGAGGGAGCAGTGCTTGGCCAGCATAGGAAAAAAAAAGGAAAATAAACCCAGGAAACTAAAGCAAGGGGATCCTGCCAGGCATGGACAGGCTGTCCAGTCTGGCCAGGGAAAATTGCTGTTTCAGGGCTTCTGCTGGGGTTTGCATAAACCTTTAGTGCAGGTTCAGTGGGAATCCAGGTGGGCAGAGTTGACTGCAGGGCTGCTGGCAGATTTTCTGCTGAAGTTCTTGTTTGGTCAAAAAACCCACTGTAAAATGGGAAAATCCAATACACTGGGTTTAGTTTTAGTTTGGTGGTTTTTTTTTGTTTTTTTTTTCCTGGTAAGCTAAGGATGTACTGGAGGAAAAAAAACAAAGCAAACAAATACAGAGCCTTGAAAGTGGGAAGTGAGTGCAAAGGTTCATTCATCCTATTCTTTCTTCTTCTTCTTCTTTTTTTTTTTTTTTTTTTTTTTAATGAATCTCCAAGATTGTGAAGAACTCGGATGAAACTTGTGAGCCCTGTGCTCACCTCCTGATGTTACACTGAGTCAAAAGAGTCACCCAAGGGCGTTGCTTTTGCCAAGCCTGCTGGTTGGAAGAGCAGAGCAGTCAATAGTTCCTCTCACAGCCTGCCAGGGGTCGAACGCTGCCTGCAGCCCGGGGGCAGCTGTAAAACCAAAGTGCTTTCTCTGGGACATTGCCACTCTCCAGCCCTCCATGCCCTCCAGCCTGTCACTTGGCAGCTGAATAATGCAACACCTGCTTTTACTGCAGCTGTGGAAAAGGAGCTCCTGGTGATGGGTGGGATTTTCCCCAGGGATCCCCCTGAGCTGGGGTGGGAGCAGGAGCAGGGTCCTCCCATGCCACAGCACCCCATGGCAGCCCAGAGGAACTTTTGGCCTCAAGTGGTGCCAGGGGAGGTTGAGGTTGGAGCTGGGGAAGAATTTCTCCCTGGCAAGGGTTGTCAGGGCCTGGCCCAGGCTGCCCAGGGCAGGGCTGGAGTCCCCATCATCCCTGGAGGGGTTTCAGAGCCTGGAGATGTGGTGCTGAGGGACATGGGGCAGGGGGGCCCTGGCACTGCTGGGGGAAGGCTTGGACTGGGTGATCTCAAAGCTCTTTTCCAGCCCAAATGTTGCTGTGATTCTGTGGGTTAGAAGGCTTTGGGCTGGTTGGTTCTGTCTGAGATCTTGGGGCAGCACTGCTGGGCATTCCGGGGAAAGCATCCATGGAGAGGAGGCAGGCAAAGCCCAGGGCTTTGGGCAGTGGGGGTGGCAGCTGAAGTTCTAAATCAAGGAGCCAGAGGTTTTACCAGCAGCCCTTTAAACACTGCCCTGGAGCAGGAGCCTCTGGGACAAAGCCTGGTGCCTCTGGAGTCCTAATTGCATTTCCTTGGCTCTCTGGGGCCACCCTTTGCCTCTGCCCCAAAGCTGAGCCAGGTGAGGGGTCCCGGTGTCCCACCCCAATCCCCTGGGGCTGTAGCACCCTTGCAGAGGGGTGGCATGGCTGGTGGGGGCCCTGCCTCTTCCCTGCCCTGCTGAGGGGGGGTTCTTCGGGGCTTTCCTGGGGGTCCTGTCTGTTTTCCTGAGAAGGAGACTTCTCTCCCAAACCATCACAAACAGAGCTGGGCAGGCAGGAGCTCTGTGCAGATGTGCTCTGGATGTCTGGTGCCTCTGGTGCCTCTCCCTGCAGCAGCCTGGCAGGGGCTGGGCTGGGGCATGGGGGGTATGGGGGGTGTGTGTGTGTGTGTGTCTGTGCCATCTATCTGTGTTTTTCACCCACCAGAATTTAAATCCCCATTTATTAACTGAAACTTCAGGATGAGAAAACACACGATTGTTTGCTTGGGATTTAAAAACCCTCCAAACCCCATCACCATTCAGGGAAAATGTTAAAAATAGAAACCAAATCCCAAGCGAGGCACATAATCCTGTTTTCCCCTGTCTGATGCATTTGTGGGGGTTTTTTTGGTTTTGTTGTGGTATTTTTTTGGAGGGTTGGGGTTTTTTGGCTCCCAACTGCTTCCCACCCCTGTGTAGCTGCCCCCTTTGCACTCTCAGGGGGGGGATGCCTCACGCCCTGGGGGCAGCCAGCATCCTCCCACATCCCCCCTGCAGCCACCAGTGCTGAGTGTTTTACTGGGGACACGGGACTGGGAGCCACTGGTGTGCTTTGTAGGAGCACTGGTGGACGTCTCCCCCTCCATTTACACAGGTGGGGGCAGCAGGTTGGAATGAGGAGAATAGAAACAAGGTTAGGGGAGAAATTAGAGGAAGGATTGCACACCTCCCTGCAAGCATCAGAAGATGCCCAGCCCTCCCCTGGCCATGAGGCTGAGTCAGGCTCTGCCCTGGGATGCTGTTGGGATGCTGTGATCCTGTCAGGATGCTGGGATGCTGTGGTCCTGTCGGGATGCTGAGATGCTGTCAGGATGCTGAGATGCTGTCGGGATCCTGTCGGGATGCTGGGATCCTGTCGGGATGCTGGGATTCTGTCAGGATACTGGGATGCTGTCAGGATGCTGTCAGGATGCTGGGATGCTGTCAGGATGCTGGGATGCTGTCGGGATGCTGGGATGCTGTCGGGATGCTCGGGTGCTGGCTGCCCCTGGGTGACATCTCTCCCTCTTGATCTCTGCAGTCCCGCCAGACCCCAGAGGGTGAGTTCCTGCCTCTGGATCAGCTGGAGCTGGACGTGGGTTTCAGCACGGGGGCTGACCAGCTCTTCCTGGTGTCCCCACTCACCATCTGCCACGTGATTGATGCCAAGAGCCCCTTCTATGACCTCTCCCAGCGCAGCATGCAGACGGAGCAGTTTGAGATCGTCGTCATCCTGGAGGGCATCGTGGAGACCACGGGTGAGTGAGTCCTTTGAGAAAACAAACCCCAAAACCCCAAACCCAGCCCCTGCCACCCCCCAGGGCCATCACCCCCCCCCCATCCCTGCTGGAAAACCCAGGGGCTGCAGGCTTGGAACCCAACGGGAACGTTTTGCTAATGGTTGGAGACAGCCAAAGTGGTGTTTGGTTTGGCTTTTTGGTTTTTTGTTTTTTCTTCTTTTCCTGCCAAGTGGAAGCTTTGGAAGGGTTTTCAAGCAGTGTCTCTGTTACCAAGGTGATGCACCTGGCAGGAGGAACCTCCCTGTGGGCTGGGTCCTGGTGGGCTCCTGCAGCATCCATCACCTCTGTGAGTGGGGAGAGGCAGGGCTGAGGGAGCTGGGGGGGAACCTGCCTCAGATTGACAGGAGGAAATCCCTGATATTTCAATTAAAACTCCCTGATATTTCAGTAAAAACACTCTGCTATTTCTCAGGAGGACTCCCTGCTCCAAGCCTAGCTGGCTCCTAGGAGAGTTTCTGCCGTGGGGACCAGAGGGCTCCCAGGTGTTTGGTTCTTTTCCTAGCAGAACTGTTTTAAAACAACAAACCATTGGAGGAAAAAAAAAAAAGCGTTTTATAAATAGCTCATTAGAATTTTAAAACAAAATGGTGTGTTCTTATACTTTTGGGTTTGTTTTGGTAAATATATCAGGCTTGGGCATTATACCTACAATGACAACAACAAGTGGTATTCTCTGGGTCTGTAAAGCCTGACTCGTGTAAGCTTGCAAATTTTGTGACCTACTTTCTTAGATGAGATGAATATTGAGTAAAATAGAGCAAAATGTGCTGTATCTTGATAAAATATGGAAGGATGAAGGGGGTTTTAGAATTTAAAAAGTCTTTGAATTTGTGAATAAGTGAGCAGGGAGGAAAGTGTAGAACTGGAGGGCAGCTGGACTGGATGTCCCAGTGGTGGGGAGAGCCTGTAAATAGGGAGCTGGAGGTGCCAGGGCTGGTGGTCAGGAGGTGAAGATCTTCTTCATGGCACCACCTTTGGCAGAAGCCCTGGGGTTTATCCTCGGGTCCCCAGCAGGCAGCTTGGGCTGAGCCCGGGACAGGGAAGGAGCAGAAGAGGTGAGGGAAGGGGCAGTGTCACCTGAAGGATGCCTTTTCCTTTAAAGAGAGGACTGATGGACATTTAGTAGGGTTTAAACTTGCAGACAGTCAGGACCCATCTTTGCATCCTGGTGCTCTCCCTGCAGGTTCCTTATCACCATTTCCACCTCCCCTGCGTTCTCCTTAAAGCCCCAACCCCTGGTGTTGGAGGTGTGAGCCCTGTGGGTGTCTGTTTGGATGCAGTTTGTGCTGCAAACCTACATCCTGTCCCAAGGAAAACCGGAGAGGTTTCATCAGGGGCAGTTTTCTGTGAAGCTGAGGCTGATGCTGTGATGGGGGGGGAGTGTTCTTGGAAATGTCCCAAACCATCTCTCAGGCTGCTCTGGGCATGGGGTGGTCCCTGCCTGGAGCCTGTCCCTGCTGTCAGGAGGGCAGGACACATCTGCTGGGCTGGCAGAAATCTCTGACAGCAGTTTGGGAACTGGGGATGGGTTGGGGGGCAGTTTGGAGCAAGGTGTGAAAACACTGCTTGGGTGGTGTGTCTGGGACAGCTGGGGAGGGGGTCACACGTTGGGAAAGTTGAAAAGCAGCTGGTGCCCAGGGGATGCTCTGCCTGTACCTGTGTCCCAGGGGTAAAACTCTTTGAAACAGCATGGGGAGCTTGCAACCTCTCAGCCAGGGGGCTGTCTATGTTGCAGGTATCTGTTGCCCTCCCACCCATTCCTGCATGAAAAAAATCATCATCATCATTTTGTATCATTAAACTGGACTGCATTGGATGTCCAAACTGGGAGGGCTCTGGTTCAGTACTAGAGAAGGATGCAAAGGGAAGAATTTGTACCACCAAGAAGTGCTGGCATTTGGTTTCTCTCTCAGGGGCAGAGGTCCCAGAGGCAAGCTGAGGTCAGGCCAGGGATGGGTGCCTTGATGTCAGGGCATCTCCTGGGAGACCTGCCTAGGAGCTGCTGTCCCCGTTTAACACTGGGCTCCAGCTCCGGTGTTTCCCTCTGGAAAAGGATTTTCCCCATGGATGCCTTCTGAGCAGAGGAGCAGGTTTAGGAGAAATTCTTCCCCCAGCTCTAGATGTGCTGCTTGGCTTCTGTGCCACATCTCCTGATGTGACAGCCAGGTCAGGGGACCTGCTAAAATCACACCAGCTCATTCAGCAGCTGTATATTAGAGCCCACTTGCCTATTTTCTAAACCTGCTGTCTGATTTTTTTTTTTTGTTTGTTTGTTTGTTTTTTTAATATTTATTTTTGTAAAAAATCAACTGGAAGCACATCAACACCATGGAAATAAATGGTTTTCTTCCCCACCCCAGCCGTGGAGCTCAGAGTCTCCCTGTTTGCTCCCAGCTCCAGGTCCTTGCATCTGAGCTGCCCCTGCCTGGGCTGCCTCAGGGTCCACTCCATCTCTGTGCTGATGGTGATTTGTAGCTTATTTCATGGAAGACACTTTGATATTCATCAAAGTTCTTCCACTTTGAAGGGGAGCTGGTGTTTTCAGCCTCCTCTCCTGGCTGGTTTTTTCAAGCCCATGGTTTTCTGTGTCTGCCTGAGAGGTGCTGGGAAATTTGGCTCAGATCTGCAGCCTCCCAGGGAAAGCACCGAGGTGCTCCCAGCCCTCCCCACATCCTGGGCAGCTCTGCTGGCCTTAGACAGCCAGCAAAGAGGGAGAAATAACACAGACCTTCATTTCCTGGGATGCTCCTAGCACTGCTGCTGTGCTGTGTGTCCTGATGTGACACGAGTGGCCTTTAGCCTGGAGCTGCAGGAGGCAGAAATACCCATAACAAAAATAAAGGCAGGCTTCTGCTTCAGCAGAGGGGAAATAAGAGAGAGAGAACTGGAAGGATCCAGGGGGTGGATTCAGGGTTCTTGAAATTCTTCAGCTTCAAACTGTTGTGTAAATGAGGATTTCCAAAGCTGTTCAGCAGTGCTGTCACCTTGCTGCCTGGCTGTGGGAGCAGGGGGGGACAGGGGACAGGGCAGGCTCAGTTCTACCCTGGGGTACTTTGCCATTTCCCAGCTGATTCCCATCCCAGTCCTGCTGCAGGCCAGGGGGCAAGTGTTGTACAAATGATAAAAAGGCTCAGTGGGAAGTGAGTGTTTCTCCCTCTGCTCCAGCCCTGTGTGTACAACAAAGAGGGCTTTAGGCATCCTGAGAGCACTTGGGTTGAATCAGCTCTGCCTTCTGAGAGGGACTTAGAACCTCTTGGTGTTCTTCAGCAGGTGCTTACAAAGGCTTTTTTTTTCTTTGACTTTGTTTTATGCTTTAATCAGATGACTTTTGATATGCAATGTTACTAAGGGATTTGGAGAATTAGTAGATATATACAGTAAACCTTGTTTTGACTGTCTGCAGGGACAGTAAAGATTTTTTTTTTTTTTTTGGAGCAGTCTAATGAGTTGTTTAAGCAGGATCTTCTTGCTTTATAAGTCCCACTTGGCTGATTAAAATCACTATTTCCATTGCCTTGTCTCATTAAATCATAGAAAAAATGGTTTCTCATAGATACCTCCCAACTTGATTGAGTTAATTTACTGCCTCGTCACTGAAATTTTAATTTCTGGCAATGTAAACATTCCTGTATGCTTTCCTTACCCCCCTAAAGTTACAGCTCAGGCTGTTTAGATAACAACCCCTGGGATGTGGAGAGCAGCCCCAGCACATCCCTGGGGGAAAGGATGCTGGGTGGGCAGAGCCTCCCCACCTCTTCCCTTCCCAGAGGGAAGGTGGCCTTTCCAACCAGCCCGTTGGATTTTTTATTATTTTTTATGAAACAGAAGGAAGATATCTGAGCAGACAGATTTTCCTAGGAGGTCATGGCCAGGGATGCTGGAGGTGTCCCTGTGTGGCTCCTGCCTGGGGAGGGCTCTGGGCTCATCCCAGCACTGGAGCTTTCCCTGGAGCTTTCCCTGGGGAGGGAGGGTGTTTCCCTGGACATGGGAGGATGCTGAGTGCTGGCTGGAAGGTTTGCTGTGTTCCCAGGTTTGGGAGAGTCAGTCAGCAAGAGGAGTTTCACAGCTGAGATGCTCAGATGGCATTTGGGAGCTCAGAGATGGTTGTGATTCATAAGGGTAATTGCTAATCA
Organism: Phaethornis superciliosus; assembly: GCA_023637945.1. Classification (NCBI taxonomy): domain Eukaryota; kingdom Metazoa; phylum Chordata; class Aves; order Apodiformes; family Trochilidae; genus Phaethornis; species Phaethornis superciliosus. The sequence goes on from JAJQWJ010000007.1 coordinate 37,812,093, forward strand.
TTAAGGATTATTTTTTGATGCTCACCCAACCCCTCCATTATTATGATAACATATAATTTTGAGGAACACTGAAAGCATTTATTTTCCAAACCCATTGTCCTGCCCTCACATTATTGTGATGGAGAATCTCCAGCTCTGCTGTCAGCACATCTTCCTCGGGGGGGTTTGTGAGCAAATTTTGACTCTTTAGCTCTGTCTCTGTCCCTGTTGAGGAGCAGCCTGAATTTCAGAGTTGCTGCAGTGTCCTGCCACTGCCCCAGGAGCTGCTGAGGTTGCTTAAAAAAAAAAAAAAAAGTAAAAAGGAACAGTTAGTAAGAACCTGAACCATGCAGAACCCTGGCAGGAAGAGGGTGAGAATCCTCTTTCTGTTTAGAAGATTTAATGGTATTTTGGAAACCTTTTAACATAATTTTCTGATTAAAGAAATCAGACAGCCTGCCAGGCTTTTTAATTGAATAAATAGAGATGGAGTCCCAGGCCTTGTCCACTGGTTTTACTGCTAGAAATGTGAACAAGTTGAGCTGTGAAGCCCTGGCTCTCCTGAGGAAAGGTGTTCTCAGCAGCAGGGAGAGGGCAGTGATTTGAAAACTGAAACAACTTGAGCCAACAAAGAGCTGCAGTACAGATCTGAAAGCTGATGGGATTTAGGTAATTTCTAGGGCTATGGAAAAATGTGGGTTTTTTCCTGGGCATTATTCTCAAGGTCTCTTAGCTTCCAAGAAGCCTCCCTACAAGCTTAGTGGCTTTCAAAGTGCAGCACAAAATAAGCTTCCTCTGGTTTTAGCTTACCATTTGGATTTGGGGTTTTTTGTGTAGCTGTGAGCCAGGTGTTGTGGGCAGAGGGCAGAAGAGAGGGGGAAATCTTTGGGATTTGTAGAGGAGCTCATCAGAATCCAACCTTTGCATCACTGGCTTGTTGGTAGGCTTCAGAAATTCTGCCTTGCTCCTCATCCTCTTGCACTCCTTCTCCACCATCTCAAAGTAGTTTTGGGGACCAGGTCTTGGTTTTCTTGAGGGTTCATCAATCTCCTGGGTCTGTTTGTCATGATCTTTGGATCCTCATCTTCTGCATCACTGAGAGGGGACTGGGGTCATGGGGAGGTCCCAGCTTTCACCAAGGATAACTTGATTCTCTTAGAAACCATCTTCCTGAACCACTTATCTGTAAAATCTCACATATTCCCAGGGGGCTGAGGTTGGAAGGGGCCACTGAAGATCATCTGGTCTAACCCCCCAATACTCAGGCAGGGACACCTACACCCAGCTGCCCAGGCCCATGTCCAGATGGCTTCTGAGTACCTCCAGGGAGGGAAACTTCAGTGCTGCTGTAGTGCTGAGCCATCAGGAGGGATGGGAAGGTGCCAGGGGAAGGACAGCTCAGAAGCTCTACAGCATGAAAATGGCTTTTTTTTCCCTTTCCCTTTCCCTTTCCCTTTCCCTTTCCCTTTCCCTTTCCCTTTCCCTTTCCCTTTCCCTTTCCCTTTCCCTTTCCCTTTCCCTTTCCCTTTCCCTTCCCCTTCCCCTTCCCCTTCCCCTTCCCCTTCCCCTTCCCCTTCCCCTTCCCCTTCCCCTTCCCCTTCCCCTTCCCCTTCCCCTTCCCCTTCCCCTTCCCCTTCCCCTTCCCCTTCCCCTTTCCCCTTCCCCTTCCCCTTCCCCTTCCCCTTCCCCTTCCCCTTCCCCTTCCCCTTCCCCTTCCCCTTCCCCTTCCCCCTCCCCTTCCCCTTCCCCTTCCCCTTCCCCTTCCCCTTCCCCTTCCCCTTCCCCTTCCTTTCCCCCCCTCTTTTTTATCTTTTTTTTCTTTTCTTTTTTTTCCTAATTTCTTTCTAAACCCAACCTAAGCACCATAAACCAACCATTTAGAACCTTGTGGTCTTAGCAGTTCTTTTCCCAGTGCTATATCAGATCTGCTAGGGGAAACTCCATTATTTGCTGGCCACACAGGCAAACACGTTTGTCCCTGGCAACACCAGGATGTGCCCAACCAGGGACATTGCCCAGCATCCCCCTGCCCCTCCTGCTGCTGCTCAGGTGCTGCACAGCCAAGGAGCTCAGCTGGACCAAACAAGGGATTTTTAAAACATTAAAAAGGGATTTTTAAACATTAATGGTAAGATTGAAGGTTCTCAGGAAAAGTGTATGGGTTGGTGTGCTCATTGTAAGGAGGCAGAGGTGGGAGAGAGCTGTGCTGGGCACTGCCCTGTGCACAGCCACCCTGCTTTGGGTACCAAATCCCTCCTCCTGCCTCCAGCAGCAACTCCCCAAAATGCTGAATTTCTCTGCAGAAAGCCCCTAGGACCCTTTCTCCTTTTTACCCTTTGATCTCTGTGGAGATGAGGAGAGAAAACTGGCAGTGGTTTAACCTGGAGCCCTGCAGGAGCTCTCCTTCCCCTGGGTATAATCTGAATAACTGGGGATTCATCCCAAGTGGTGTCTGTGCAGGAAATCCTTCTTTCTGCTTCCTCAGACCCCATCCCTTCTCCTAGCAGGAGCTCCTGGTGCAGTGATGGGTGTGCTGGCACAGGAGGACCTTGGGCCATCAGCCTACACATCTACTTCCATGGCTTTTTCTTTTTTTGTTTTATTTTTTTTCCTGAATAAGTATTGGAGCAAGTCATCTCTGGGGGAGTGACACGTGCAACCAGCTGGAAAACTCAGGAGCACTAAAAACTTGATGCCTGGTACAGATCTGCACCGTGCCCCCAGGAAATCAAACACGTTTAACAAGAAAAATAGGAATACCTGGTTCCCCAGGAGAATGGGAACTGCAGCCCTGTGGGTTTGGTGCTGGGGTGCCCAGGGGGGTGGGGATGGTGTCAGCACAGGGGGAAGGCAAAGGGTTGGAGTTTTTTCTTGGAGTTTTCTTGGTTGGTGGGGGTGTTTGCTTCCTGGGTGGGGGTGATTGCTCTGCTCCTGGCAGAGATGTGGAAGTGCTGTGGGCTATAAATATATAGAGCCCAATTGCTCCTCTCTGGCAAATTTGTACACCAAGAAGAAAACTCCACAGTGCTCTGATTGGGATGTTTCTTGCCTATTTTGGTTTGTTTCTTTTTTCAGTTAAGCACAAAATGGAGATCCTAATTTTATTCCCATCTTCTTTCCCCCTCTGCCTCTCCTGAGCTGTATAAAGGATTTGTATAAATGATTTAGTGATTTTTCATATTTGTAGACTGAAACAAGCTTTGGCTCCAGTAGCCCTGGTGCTGGAGTGACAAGAATGCTCTTGGGGGTCTCTGAGAATATTGACTTAAAGCGATGGGGTGTGCCAGGGTCTGACTGAGCCACCAGCAATCTGATGGACTTTTTCTTTGCCCAGATCTGGGAGTGGGGCACAACATATCCTGAATAAGAAGGTTCCTGCAAAGTAGCCAGAACAAAGCATGAAAACCCTCCCCTGGGGTGGCTGATTGCCATTCATTGGCATCCAAGGACTTTATTGCTGTCCTGGCCCTTGCTTGCCACCTTGCAATCATCCAGCTGATGAAAATGGTTTGATTACTTTGTGGGGTGTTTTGCCAGGTTTTGGAGTGATCCTGATGGGCTGTGGCAGATCAGCAAAAGGATTTAATGATTTGAAGGGTGGAAAGCAAAGCTGGAAGTGCTGTTCCTGGGAAAGGCTGGCAGATGGGAACCAACTCAATGAAGCCCTTCTAGCTTGACTTGAGTTTGGAAACCAGGATTAATTAGTGTGGCAAAGATGCAAACCAAAGGCACTGAGCAGTTTATACTTTGCCCTCATCCTTTCCTTCAAAATTTAGATTTTCCTAGTGCCTTTTTTCCCCTTGGAAGCTGTGGAGAGTCAGTGCTGAGCATCAGCATCCTTCTGTCTGCAGACAGTTTTATTTCTTGCTATTAAATCCTACTTGTTACCAAACCAAAGCAAGGCTTTTAGATTCCTTCTGCTGGGAATTCAGCTCTGGGGACACAAAGTGCTAATTACCCAGCACTCCTGGGCTGACCCTAGCCATCCAATCCCACTCACATAAAGAAGCCCAGAAGAGGTTTTGGCTGAGCCAGCTGCTGGGAATTCCCCCAGGAGCAAGGGGCTGCCTCAGGAGCTGAACCAGTTCTTACCTTTTCTGTTCAGATATGTTTGTTCCTCAAGGAAAGGGTTGTCAGGGCCTGGCCCAGGCTGCCCAGGGCAGGGCTGGAGTCCCCATCATCCCTGGAGGGGTTTCAGAGCCCTGGAGATGTGGTGCTGAGGGACATGGGGCAGGGGCTGGACTTGGTGAGCTTAAAGGTTTTTTCCAACAGAAATGTTGCTGTGATTCTGTGTGCTTTCAGCAGCCAGGCAGCAATTTCTTTCTGAGCATACTAGAAGGATGTGATGATGGATAGAGCAAAGGAGGGAGACTGAACGTCCCAGAGGTCAGACATGGCTGGGATTTCTTGCAGGGTTCACTTTGACTTGGTATCAGAATGTTATGAAAACATAATGAAAAACTTAGGACACTCCTGAAGAGTGTATTTTGGGTACACTTAAACTGTTAGAGATTTCTATGTGTTCCCAAGAAGAAAATAAGTGGTGATTCTGGTGTGCTTTGGTGATGAACTTCCAAATCTCTCTTGCATATTCTCTTGTGTGGACTTCTAAAATGTGTTTAAAATTTCATAAGTGTTTTATTCTCTACTGAAATTACTGAGGTGAAAATATTCCACAGCCCCTCTCAGGTCAGTGATGTTGGCAGACACTGGGCCAGCTGGTGGGGTGATAATCACACTAATAAAGGTGGCATCTAAATCTTGCTAAGTAGTGTATGTATAGGGATGCAGACACATCGGAGGAGCTGAGCTGTACAGCCTCTCACCAAAAAGCTGCTTTTTTAGCTTTGTCAAGGATGAGGTCCCAGGACGTGGGCAAATGCTTTAAAATAACACATCCAAGTAGCAGTGAGAATTCATCTTCCAGGACTAAGCAGGAAAAAGATCTGTGGTACCAATAGGGGAGGAATGTGTAGCAGCTTGTTAATGAAGAGACATCACCCAGCACATGGGTAATGTACCATGGTACAGTCTGCAGAGGTATCTGAATTTCTCCTTTAGGTGCAGAGGTTGTTTGGTGGGAAAATACAAGGCCAGTATCTAAAGTTTGTTTCCCTACAGGGGGGAAAAACCCTATAAAAGTGTCTGCATCTCATCCTTTTTAATTTCACCCAAAGTCCCCCCAGTCTGGGCTCTGCAGTGCAGCAAGGAGGGGTGGGGGGCTGGGACCCTCCTGGTGGGGGGGGATGGAGGGAAGAATCCTCTGGGATGCAGGAGGAGGGGAGGCAGGAGAGGTACAACCGATTGAGAGGGCAGAATACTCCTGAAAAAGCTGTCAGCCCACAGCTGGGACAGGAGCACTCTGTGCTGGGTTAGGAACTGGCTGGAGGCCCCCAGAGAGTGGTGCTGAATGGGGCTGATCTGTCTGCCTAAAACCTGGAAGAAATGCCCAGCTGCCTTCTCCATGGATACCTGGATACCCGTGTGCTCACTGTTATTTATTGGGAGCACTGCACAGTGGGGGTTTTTTAACTAAATATTCCCCCCTGGGTGGTTTCTCATACACTCAACCTCTGAAGAAATAATGAATTGAAATCCAAGAAAAGAAGAGCTACAACATACTAAATATCCCTGCCTCTCCCCTCAGCATTCTGCAAGCCCCAGGAGGGCTTTATTCTGTATGACATTTATTCTAATGTCAATTCTGTGTTCAAGAATGCTGAAGGACACTGTTTGTGTGTTTGTTTGTTTTCCAAAGGGCTTACTTGGGGTTTGGTTGCTCTGGACTGGGGGGGATTTGCTGGGTTTCTGAGGGGTTCTGAGCCCCCCAGGCAGTGTGGTGCCTCGGGGCTCATTCTGCTCACAGCTCCAAGGGCTCTTTGTGGCAAAGCTCTGCCCAGCAGAGACCTGGGGTGGAGAGAGTGCTTGTCAGGCCAAAAATCATCATCATCATCATCATCAAGCAGAAGGCTTGCTGAGATGAAATCTTAGTTGCAGACAAGAAGTGGTGGTGCCCTGGTTCTGCTGAGAGCAGCTGAGTGGTGCCCTCAGCATCTCTTGCTGGTGCTCTCCCTCTGGCAGAATCCTGGCATTCCAGGTTGGAGAGGCTCTCCAGGATCCCCTGCTCCAACCTCTGCTGGCAAAAGCACTGTCTGGCCAGGATGGCCCCGCACATCAGCCAGGGGGGTTCCCACTTCAGCACGTGGGGTGCTTTGGATCAAGCCAAGGTGAGATGGAGGCTGAAGAGGAGGGCTGTTCATAGAATCATAGAATAGGCTGGGTTGGAAGGGACCTCAGAGATCATCAAGTCCAACCCTTCTGGCTGTGTGTGTGCTGGCCAAAGAAACCCTTCACTCAGTGCTTGGATCTGGTGGGCCACCTCCCAGGGAGTGACTGAGCTGAGGAGGAGCTGGATTGTGTGTGTGTGTGTGTGTGTGTGCCAGGCATCCCAGCCCTGGGAGGAGATGCTGGGATCCCCTTCTGCTTCCAGCTGCAGTGTTTATTACACCTGCACTCTCTTTTATTTCATATTAAATCCTTGCAGGGAGTTCTGCACCCTCACCAACTCCATCCTCACTGGCAGGGTGCTTGGGAGTGTACTTTATCACTTTCCAGGCAAATAACTCCCGAGGCTGGAATTTTTCATGCTTTGTCTTTGCTTGGAGGAAAAATAGGTTTTGGCAAGTTATTGGCTAAAATAATTAATTAATTAACTAAAAAAGTTTGAACTGAATGGTGGGTGGGGCACTGGTGTGCACGGCTGCACGGTCCTGGCTGGCACAGGCAGCTCTTGGAAGCAGAAATGCATCAAAAAGAGGTGGAATCCATGTTGGGAAAGGGATTGTTTTTCTTAATCTGACCTGATTTCAATCTCCTGCCATGTCTGAGGTGCTGAAGAGTCTCCTCATTGCCTGGGGATCCCTAAAGCTGTGAGCTGTGTCATACCAGGGAGCACAATTCCCACTCTGTTGCAGTGGAGGGAGGTGGAGCAGCTGATGGGATGGGATGGGATGGGGGATTTGGGGATTTGCCTCAGAAGCTCCAGCAGGTTCCATTGCTTTAAAAGGAAAACAATAGCCTGAAACCTAACAACTAATTTCTGAGTGAAAGCTAGGGAAAGCCTTGCTTGTTGTGTGACACTTGGTGTCCTTGGGGAGGATGCCTTTTGATAGGAATTGTTTGGATTGCTGACATTCTATAAATGGAATCCAGGAGACAGAAGGTGGCCCCATTGGGTGGCTCTGTCGGGGTGGCAGTTTGTGGCCAGGTAGTTATTAAGGGGCTCTATGCCATATATTGATTTTTGAGAGACAAATATGCAGTATGGCAAGCTCTTGCCACGGTGATGGGGGGTGACTGATGGGATCTGAGGTGCCTGGGCTGATGTTTCAGCTCAGCACAGCCTCTGAAGAGCTGTGTGGGGCCAGCACCTTCCTCACACCATGTTTCTTTGAATGCAGTGGGTTTGACCAAACCTTAGCAAAAAGAATCCTTCTCAGGAAGAAATCTCTAACAACAGCAGGAGTTTTAACACAGCAGGATAGGGCATGTGCATGGAGCAAATCCAGGAGCTGAGTGGCTGATTTCCAGCCTGGGACAGCCATGTGTCTGCCACAGGCTCAAAAAGATGATGCTCTGAACCAGCTCTCATACCACAATCAATAAATGCCCAGATAAATTGACTTCATGGACCTTTTCACTGTCTGGTGACAGAGTTGCTTTTTTTCTTTTGTTGTTTGTTTGTGGGGGTTTTTTGGTGTGTTTTTTCTGCCAGTGCCAATTATGCTTGCAAAATCTGTATATTGACAGAAAGTCAATGCCTTGGTATGGCTAAGGAAAAAAAAAAGAAAAAATTGAACATGATAGGCATAAAATATCAGTAGCAATTCCAAGAATGGAATGGTGGCAAGACATTACTCAGGAGGTGTGAGATGTGTACCAAGCCTTTTGCAGCCTGGTGTAGGCAGAAGGGAGCCCTTGGGTGCTGCTGAGTGAAGGGTGGGGAATGCACCTGAAGGTACCCAGGGGTAATGGGATGCTGGTTAGCAAATGGTTTGGGGTTTGTTTTTTTGTGTGTCCATGACCTGCAGTCAGCTCTGCCCCTGCAGGTGGTTTGAGATGCTGGGGGGTGCCAGAGTCCCCTCGGGCATCACCTGGTTGAGGAAGGGCAGCAGAGAACATGGAAATAAAGGCAGGGAAAATGAGGTGGCCTCTGGGAGCAGGAGTTTTTCTGGCAAGGTTTCCTCGACTCCTCATGAAGATGCTGATCTGTGTCTGTGGTGGGGGTGACTCTGGGGGAAGCTGAGTGCTCCCCTCCCCAGCATTAATCACCCAGGACTAATTGGGTGTCATTCAGGACGTGTGTAGGCTGGTGTGTCCCACCAGGCTGGGCTGGGTTCAGGTCTCTCAGCCTCTCCCTTTGGTGCCCATCAGCTCTTCCAGGCACTGGGCTGGGGGGTGGCTCCTCCTGCAGAGCCTCCAGGACTGCTCCATGGGCTGGGGTTGGGGTCCTGATGGATTTTGGCTTCTGAAGTGCTTTGAGGACCCGGAGTAACCGAGAGCTGGAACAACTTGAAAGTGAAAATTATGACTTGAGAGTATGGGAAGGTGCAAGGGTAATGCAGACGAGGCCTGGCTGGAGCTGTGGATCAATAATGTGTTGCTTGGGGCAGGGAACTGGTTTCCCTTTCCATGTGAAGATCCAGGGAGCAGCGTTCCCAGCCCCCTGCCCAGCTGACCCCTCTCTGGGGACCATCCCCCAGCACCATCTCTCCAATCCCACATCACACACTGCACATCCTGCACTGGGGGTGCTCAGTGCAAGAGCTCTGATTTTGGACTCATCACCCCAGGCAAGGGCCAGGCTTGTGTCCAGCTGCTCTGCCTCTGCTCCACTGAAAACTTTTTGCTCAGTGTTCTGTTGTTCCATGACAGAGAAGGCTTTCATACTCCAATTTCCCAGCCATGCCTGGCCAGCCCCAGAGGGGATGCTCCCCAGGTTCTGCTCTGTCTTCTTCAGAATATCTGAGGCAGGGACTGCTTTGGGGGTGCCCTGGGGCCAGGGAGCAGTGAATCCCTGGCAGTGAGCTGGCAGCTGGTGCCATCCCCTGGATTCCTTTTGGGAAGTTTTGCTGCCAGACTGGAGCTTGAACATGCCAGTAAGTGTTATGCTGGTGAAGGAAGGGTGGGAAAAAAAAAGAAATAGAAGAATATTTAAAACCAGAAGGAGTTGGGGGGGGGAGGGCAAGAGAATAAGACATAATGAACTAAAATGCAAAAATGTTTTTCTTGACATCACTGAGCCCGTTGTGGTGCAGGAGGAGCAGGCAGATTGCTGGGTTTCTGAAGTGGCTGGTGCTGGCATGAAGATTTATTGTTCAAACCGTGTTGTTACCACTACTCCTAATGGGAAATCCTCTTTCAAAGTGGTGGTGCTGAGGCTGCTGCTGGCTGTGCATGTTCTGCTCTCTCCCCATCTCCTGCTTTCCCCTCCAGCAGACCTGCCAGCACACAGCTCTCCTCCTCCCCTCCTGCCTTTCCATCCTGGGGACTTGGCCAGAGCAAAGCTGAACCCCCTGGGATGCTTTGCACAAACACCTTAAGTGGGGCAATATAGGAAGAGCCTCTGGCCCCAGGGGCAGCAATGCTCTTTAAGAAACGTCCAGCTGTGCCTTAAAATTTCAAGGCAAAAGATTCCAGGAGGGTTTTCCTGGCTGCTGCTGCTGTTTTGGTCAGAGGATGGGCTGGGGCTGCAGGGCTGGGACAGAGCTGGCAGTGGGTGCCTGGCTGTCTCCATGGGCACAGGACATATTTTGGATGTGAAAGGTGGGGAAATGTCCTGTGAGATGCAGGCAGGGATAGGCAGGAGAGCCTCCAGTGGCTTTGCTTGGTGGTGGTGTCCAGGGGGAAGTCGTTTCCCTCAGGATTTCCCATTTAAATAGCTGTAGCCCACAGGGATGAATACTTCAAATGAGCTTTTAATGTCTTAACTACAGCTGGGAGCTTGTGTCTCCATCCTACCACGGGCACTGCTGCCCAAGCTCTTCCTTTTCCAGCAAGTTGTATAATGCATGGCACAGGAATTATTCCTGAGCAATCTGTGTTTACCGACAAGTTGGTCTTTGAAATTTTTATGCTTTGTAGCCCTTAAAGAACTATTTATATTTACATGAGTTCCAGTTATGAAAACAACCCCTTGTGGAGAGCTGAGCAGGGTTGGTTGTCTCCCTTAGTCAGGCAATGAGCCAGACTGGGGCTGTGACAAAGGTTTTGGGTTTTTTTTCTTCTTTGTTCCTCTTCTCCAGTTTGTCACCTTCCAGGTGACACAGAATTGGCTCTCAAGTCTTTGGTCAGGGCCTGGCCCAGGCTGCCCAGGGCAGGGCTGGAGTCCCCATCATCCCTGGAGGGGTTTCAGAGCCCTGGAGATGTGGTGCTGAGGGACATGGGGCAGGGGGGCCCTGGCACTGCTGGGGGAAGGCTTGGACTGGGTGATCTCAAAGCTCTTTTCCAAGCAAGATGAGGGGCATCACTGCTGCCTTCTCATCCCCAGGTTCCTGGGGAAGGGCTCTGGCTCTGTCACCTTAGGAGGTTGCTCTGATGTTTGTGCTGGCAGCCCCGCTGGCCATGGGGCTGCACCTGCTCCAGCTCAGGGTCCACAGCACCAGACAGAAAGCAGACCCTGCAGCCTCTCTCTAAATATAACTATCTTCCCTCACAGCCCTTTAAATTATTCATTTCTTTTTGCCCTTTTTTTTTTTTTTTTTTTTTTTTAACTCCAGAGTGTGAGACTTCCCATCTCAGAGCTGTGAGCAGCTGGTGGGACACAGAGCCCATCCCCAGGGCTTGGCTGGGGCTCTGCTCCTCTCCCTCCTGATGCTGCAGATGCTTTCAAATTCACACAGTACAGGGGATGGAATTTCCCACCCTGGAACATTGCTGACTTAATGTTGTGAGATAAAATAGCAGGGATTTGTATTTAATATTTCTTTTCCGGCCGGCATGGCGGTGCCTGTGGCTGTTCCTCCCAGTGCAGCCAGAGCTGGCAAGCTGGGGGAAACTGGGAAATTCAGATAATTCTCGACACCAAGTGCTTAAAAAATTGATTTTTATTTATTTATTTGAACCTGGAAGACTTTAAAACCTTCCTGACAAACATGCTTCAGGGGGTTGGTTGCTCCACCGTGCCCATGCCCCCACCCCAGCTCTCCACTCGGGGTGGGTTTGTGGGGCTGTTACCCCTGGGAAGGTCTCACCAACAGCTACAGGAAGGTAAAAAATATTCTGGGGGTGCTGTGGCTCAGGGACCCCACTCTGAGGGGAGCAGAGGCTGCTGTAGAAGGCTGAGCTTGCACTGGAGTGAATGCATCAGCAAAAGTCACTGGAATTAGAGCTGTGCTCTGAGTGGCTTCTAATTGAGAGGAGATTGCTCATTAGTGTGGAACAGATCAACCCGAGCAGGGCAGGGAACACAGACACTGCTGAGGGATGCTCAGGTAGGGGAAGAGGTGGTTGCTCCCCAGGAGCATCCTTCACCCCATGGAATGATGGAGGCTCCCCCAGGTCTGCAGTGCTGTGGGGTGTCCATGGGGGCAGGGACACATCCCGGGATGCAGCAGGAAAGCAGCAGCAGACAGACCCTGGGTCACTGTTGGCTCTCAGGAGCATTGCATCTTCTTCTAGAGGAAGAAGGAGAATGGCTAAAGTGTGTGCAAATGTGGTCTGTCAGGCCTCGGTGCACAGAGTAATGCACTGAAAAAAAAAGGGGGGGGGGGAGAAAGAAGGAGAAAAAAAAAAAATACTGCTAATTATTTTGCAGATGGAAAGGAGAAGAAATAGGGTCTGGAGAGGATGTGATCCCATCAGCACCCAGCTCTGGCCAGGAGCCAGGATTTTGAGGTGTAGCTGGACTTGTCCTTGTGAGTGATTCAAAGGAATGACTTTGTGTTTGTGCAGTTCTCTGGGTTTTTAGGAGTACATGGGAAGGGCTTTGCAGCTGCAAGTCCTGCAGGAGGAGAGAGCAGAGCTGCAGATGCCAGCAACAGGCTCTGAGAAGGCATCCTGCCACCCCTTCCCAAGGAAGGAATCACCTCTGCTGAGGTGGTGTCAGCACCCCTGTAACAAAATGGGTGCCAGGCTGTGCATGCAGGTGGGAAACTCTTATTTCATTTTTTTTTTCTCAGCTTAATGTGTTCCCCACAAAACAAGGTTGTCCCTTGTCTTCTCTCTGCCACACCGTGCTGCTCCATCCTGATGGGGGGTACCTGGGAGGGGGGGTGCTGGGGGTGGAGGGCACCATTTGTACCCATGCAGTGGATTTCTGAATGCAGTGGTATCATGAGAGGGAGAAATTGGGGTGGGGGATGAAGGAGGAGTGTTTTTCTATAGGGTACTCCATGGCAGTGGTGGGGTTTTGGGTTCTTGTTGGCGAGCTGAGCATTTTCCAGAAGCCTCTCCTCTTCTCCATCTTGCCCATCCATCTCCTCCTCTTGCCCTCCATCCTCCCTTCATCCTCCTTCCATCATCTCCCCTCCCTGCATCCTCCCATCCTCTCTCCATCCTCTCTCCATCATCTCCTCTCCCTCCATCCTCCCATCCTCTCTCCATCTCACCCTTGCCCATTTAGGTCTCTCTGGCAACTGTGGGCAAAATCTTTTCCCAGAACAAAACCATTTAGGGCTAGGAAGTGAAAAAGGATACTATACAACACTCACAAGGAAATTTCAGGAATGCTGACTCACCTTTGAAATGTTCAGAAAGAAATATCACCATTTTCCCCAAAACATAAAAAAAAAAAAAAGGGCCCAGACGTGGAGGATTCCAAACCAGTCCAGTGAGAGTTAACATCAGTGCCACTGGAATGCAAGGAAAAGTGTTTGTATACAAAATTAGAAACTCCTCACAGGCATATGGTTATTTGCACAGTACAGCTTTGAGGTGGGGCTTATTTATTCTCCTGGGGTGCACGTAGAAATAACAAGCACACCACATGACAGCACCTGGCAATAGAGAGAGTCCCTAATTAACCTTCCCTGACTGCTGGAATAGCCTCAGCCCTCTGCATGCCCCAGGAAATTCTTTTCTCCTGTTATCTTCTTCGTGCTTTGTGTGTAAACCCCAAGGGGAGAGGGGTCCAGGTGAAGGAAAAGGCATTCAGTAACTCAGAGCCTGACCTGCTGCTCCTGCCCTGCCCCAGGAAATGTTGGGCCCGCTTTAGTTTGGGGAGTTTCTTATTTTTACTGGAGGTTTGGTGATGCTGCAGCTGAAGGAGGAGCTCTGAAACTGTGCAGCTGGGGGTGTGAGTGTAACTGCAGAGCTCAGCCACAGGTAGTGCCCCAGGGGGGGAGGAAACAACCCAAAATGGCAGTGCAGGAAGAGCTCTTCTTGGGTGTTTTTCTTTGTTGTTTTTTTTTTGTTTGGTTGGTTAGGGGGTTTTTTTGGTGTTTTTTTTTGTTTTGTTTTTTTTTTTGGTTTTTTTTGTTTGTTTGTTTGTTTGTTTTTGTTTTGTTTTTTTTAAGTTTGGCTGGAGGGAGCTCACTAGGTTGGGGAGGTCAGGGGAAGGTGCTCTGCAGACCACAGAAGACTCATGGCCCCTTAAGAAAATCAAAGCAATTAATTGCATTCCAGTTATTTCTTGCTAGAAAAACCATCCTTTGCTCTTAAAGATCCCAGGTGCTGTGTGGCAGCCCTCCCAGTTGGGCAGGCAGGGGAGCACTGGTGGGCACTGGGCTTTGGGACTCCCACCTCGGGACAGCTTTTTGCAGAGAAAATCCAGATGGGACCTGACCTCCCAAAATGTGAATCCCTGCTGGGTCAGACAGACCTGCTCATACACATTCCACCCGCAAGTCAGGGTGAGAAAATCCTGGGGTTTACCCTGTTCTCCTCACCACAGGTCTTGATTCTGTTGAAACCTCAGAGGCATTTCTGGCCATACACACTTACCATTTGCATGAAAACCAGAAACTGCTCTCAGGAAACGGAGCCTAATGAGCATCTCTGTGTTTGCAAGGATGTTCTGCCTCCTTTCCCACTCTCCTTCCTGCAGCTGGGCTTCTTTTCTGCAGGAGCTGCTAAGAGCACAATTTAAAACTGGATTTTGGGTAGGCACCTGCCTGGGTGTTGGCTTCTCCCTGGGAAGCATCCCAGCCTTTGCATGGATGCTTTTCTTGCAGGTTGTTCTGGAAAAGCTGTGCAAATGCTGTTGCTGTAGTGTAGTTCTGGATGATGATGGTGCTTGGGTCCCTGCAGCAGCCTGTGAGGCCACTGTCTGCCCAGGGGCATGCAGCACTATGCCGAAGGGCAGAAGTTGATGGTTGATTTTTTTTTTTTTTTAAACATATGTATATATATAGTATGTGTTTGTATATAGCGTGTGTATGTATATGGTGCAGCAGGGTGGATCTGGGTTCCTGAGGGGACTTGGAGAGCCCAAAGCCCAGCCTGACAGTCACCGACATGATTGATGAGTCTCTTCCCATGGAAATTCTGTGCCCCTGAGGCGTCAGCAAGGAGCATTTGTCAGCTGGGACCAAGGGCTGTGGGGCAGATGCTGTGTTTGGTTGGAGGGATCTTGCCTCAAGCACCCTGCATTCATCTGAAATACAGGACAGAAGCTGTACAAGGCTGGGGGGTGCTGGGGATGGAGCTGGGGATGCTGAAGGCTCCAAGTGCAAAGCAGGAGCTCACTTGTCCCCTGCTCCCCTTGCTTTGGGGCTGTCCCCTGGGGGCCATACCCATGGGGTACATGGGGCAGCTGGTCCTCACCATGGCTTTTAAATACTCATCTCCCAGGAAAGGACAGCAATGAGGTTTGGGGGGCTCACAGGCTGTATGGGGGGAGCTGGGTTGAATTTTTTATTTGAAGCAGCCACAGGGTGGCCAGGGCTGCAGGGCAGGAGTCCCACCAGGACAGGAGCCAGGTGGGATTGACCCGGCCCTGGGGATAAACTGATTGTCTTTAAATGTTTGGCATTGTGGAGATGTCCAACAGTCATATGTACATTAAACCTACAGCACTAAATGAGGTGAATTTATTTCCAGTCACAGCTCCCTGTTGTGTTACATCCTTCTGTTGATACTGTTCA
Organism: Phaethornis superciliosus; assembly: GCA_023637945.1. Taxonomy (NCBI): domain Eukaryota; kingdom Metazoa; phylum Chordata; class Aves; order Apodiformes; family Trochilidae; genus Phaethornis; species Phaethornis superciliosus. The sequence goes on from JAJQWJ010000007.1 coordinate 37,827,155, forward strand.
TCCTGAATGGTACCTGATTCCCAGCTTAGAAATAAGCTGCTGCTTGATGGTTTAGTGAAATCTTTTCACCATATGCAGATGCAGGCAGGGAGCCTGAGAATCAGAGGAACATTGACTAGTTCAGGCTGGAAAAGACCTTTAAGATCACCCAGTCCAACCTTTAAGGAGGAGCTGGTTACTGCTGTGCTCCCTCCTCTCCCTCAAATCCCCCAAATGCGTTGTGTGGCACCAGCAAATGCTGCTCTGCAGTATGAAGGGAAAGAGGATTTTTTTTCCTCCCCTAGGGAGGCAGTCTCTGATGAGAAACACTTCTCCAGATCTGTTTTTTTCTGGGTCTGCCCAAGCCCTGCAGACTCTGAGCAGCATATGGTGGGTGGGTGGGTGTCTGGAGGAGCGTGGGGCTGCTGCAGGAATCGTGTGTTCCTCGGGAAGGGATGGGCTTTGGGTTTCTCACTTCATAATTAAAATGTTCCCATTCAGAGAGAATCGTTTTATTTTAAATGTCTGGGGTTTTTCCCCTGTCCTACCTGCCTGGTTGGCAGGCTTGTCCCAGGCTTCACCCTGGCTCTGTCCTCGGATAATTTTCTTCTGGTTTCTCAAAACCCTCCTTTCCTCCCCAGCCTCCCCAGTGAACAGATATCTCGTCCTACAAGTGAGAACACTGCAGTTTCAGCTGCACTTTGGAGCCAAAACTCCTTTAATTGCAGATTCCATGTCTTTGATTCTTCTGCAGAGCTGTGGTTGCAACTCAGATCCAGCCCAGAGGCAGCAACCTCAGGAGTTTCATTCAGCAGGCAGGGGAGGAGGGGAGGGAAAGCACTCCTGCTGCTACACAAGGGAAGAAAATTATTCTGAAATTAATTAAGGATAACTGAGAACTTCTCGCTTTTAAAATTAAAGTTTGCTGTCGATGGAGCAGGCATGAAATAATAAGAGTGATGGTTTCATCCCTGGCCTGTGGTGGGGCTGTGGGGCTGGGGGAGGTCATCAGAGTCAGGGGGTTCCAGCATCACGTGGTGCTGAAATGTGGGTTTGATGGGCAGGTGTTTCTGTTTATTTTTAGCAAGCATTTCTCCTGTGGTAGGAATTCTGTGCAGACGACAGCTAAAGGGAACAATTCCCCTTTCCCATAATTACATTAACACAGCCCAGAGGTGGGAAGGGTTACTGGATGGGTGAAGATGTCCCCTTGCCAGTTGCCTGTCTTCAGTTGTTTCTGATGTGGCGTGGGGTGCCTGGGCTGGGGAGGTGACCGAGGACATCCTGACCTTCCCATCACCACCACCAGCTCCTGAGTCCCCAGAGCAGGAGGATTTTAGTGCACTTGGGGCAGCTTCTCTGTCTGCTCCAAGGTTCTGGAAAGGTTATAATGAGGGCAGTTATCAGAGGACTGTGTTATCAGCAAAAATGACAGGGTACGTGAGGCTCAGGGGAGCTCTGGAGAGCATCCCAGGCATCCCAGGGCATGGGGGGACAGCTCTGTTTCATGTCAAGAGTGGCATTTGGTAGCAGCTGGGGGTGAGCAGCCTGGAAATAGCCCCATCCATTGTGGATTTACTGCCTTCAGCTCGGGAGGAGACAGAGCTGCTGGAGGAGTCCAGAGGAGGGGCAGGGAGATGGTCTGAGGGCTGGAGCAGCTCTGCTCTGAGTTGGGGTTGTTCAGCCTGGAGCAGAGAAGGCTCCAGGGAGACCTTGGAACACCCCCCCCCCCGTACTTAAGGAAAAGTGGGGACAGCCTTCCAGCAGGGCTTGTAGTGATAGGATGAGGGCTGATGGGTTTAAACTGAAACAGGGGAGATTTAGACTAGATACAAGGGAGAAATTATTTCTGCTGAGGGTGGTGAAAGCCCAGCCCAGGTTGCCCAGAGAGGGGGGAGATGGAACCATTCCCTGGAACCATTCCAGGGCAGGTTGGACAACCTGAGCAACCTGCTCCCTAGATTGGACTAGATGGTCTTGAAAGGTCCTTCCAGCCCAAACCAGCCTGGTACTGTATGCAGTGGGTGTGTTGCCTCTCCCCAGGACCCCCTTCCCTTTCCTCCATCCCTTTCCTCCATCCCTTTCCTCCATCCCTTTCCTCCATCCCTTTCCTCCATCCCTTTCCCCCAGTGCATCCCAGCAAAGAGCTGCTCGGGGCAGGGAATTCAGCCCCTCCGTGCTGGTGCGGCAGCAGCTTGATTCTGCTGCAGCAGGAGGGAAGTGATGCAAAAAGAGGGGAAGGTGGCAGATGGCTCTGCAAAAAAGGAAAAAAAAAAAACCAAACCAACCCAGCCCAAAAAACCCTGCTGGGAGGCGGGAGCCCTGACGCAGGGCTGTGTGTGGGTGTTGGGAAGGGATCCCAGCCCCAGCCTCAGGATGGAAACGGGGGTTTGGGTTGTAAGAAAAATACCAGGGTCTGGGAAAAACTTCTGTCACTGAATTAAATGTGCATTTTGTTCAGGGAACTGAAGTTCTGGCCCTGTGTGCTCAGCAAAAGGGCAAGCGCTGCAGGATGCTTTGATTTTTATTTATTTTATTTTATTTTTTCCTTTTTTTTTTTTCCTTTTTTTGGGCGGTGGGCTAGAGCTGGCAGGAACCTGTTGCATCCCTTTGCATGGCAGCAGTGTCAGTAACCACGGTGGTGCCTCCCTGGTTTTACTGAGATTTTTAACCCCGTTACAATCTGTGTTTGTGCTGGGTCACTGGGGTCCATCAGGATGAGAAACCACATGTGCAGGAGGGGTTTAAAAGTTGTCCTGAGCAGAGGATGAGGATGATAAGAAAAATACCTTGGCTGTCACCACTCTGTTTCAAGTGTCAAGACAGCTCCTGGGAGAACAGCAGAGGCTGAGTACACCAGGAGGTATTTATAGTGCTGGAGCATAAACATCACCTTGGAATCGAGCAGCAGAGCAGAAGCCTGGGTTTGCTGCTCTGGGCCAGGAGAAATTCAGATGTGTGGCACCAGCCTGACCTCCTCCCCTTCTGGGGGTTCCTGGATCTCAATAATAAATGGGATGAAGCCTGGGGGGTTGTGGAAAGGCTGCAGAGGGACATTTTGAGACAAAGGATGCTCTCATGGAAGGAGTGGGTGTCTGTACCCTGCCCCTTCCTCTGGTTTATATTGGAGCTGGGGAACAATTTCTCCGTTCCATAATTTCTCGGAAACGGTTCCATAATTCTAACAAAATGGGCAGTGTGTCTGTCACAGAAAGAATTAACCCAGATTTTCTACTGTTACCAAAATCTGAACTATTTTCTTCATCTTACCAGGGCCCTCTTGCCTTTCCTGCTGTCCTTGTCCTTGCTGGGCAGGTTGTTTTGTGCCTTTCTCTCACCCCCCGACTGCTGCTTGGTCCCTGCCTGCATCCCATCACAGGGAAACATCCCCAGCAGCCGTGGGCAGGGCTTGGGATTCACAGACTTGCATTTTCCTGAATTCCCAGAGCACCTTTTTACAGTTTTTACATCTAAGACTACGTTGTCTTTTTGTCTCTTGCATTGCAGAAAATGCCTCTTCTCCTCCACCCCCTTTGACAAAAGGGTTTTTTATTGAAATGTGACTTTAAAGGTGATCAGAAACATGCAATGTGCAGGTGGCTGCCCAGCTCCCTCCTGCTAAATAAAATCAGGCTGCAAAAGTAGACAGATACTGACAGCAGGCAGCAGACAGATAGCTTTATTGCTTTCAAACTGTCATCAATTTAATAAAACAAAACAAAACAAGAAAAAGAGAAAAATCTGAATTTGTGATGGGGAAATCAATCTCTTTCTTCACTCAATATGATAAACCCAGCTTTTCCTTTAACAGCATTTTAGCCCCTGCCTATGAGGAGCTGAGCCCCCAGACTTTGCCCTTAAACTATAAATAATAATAACAATAATAATAATAATAAACAATAGGAATAATAATAATAATCTAAAAGCTAATTATTATTCATTAGACTTTGTAAAACAGAGACAGCTCCTGGTTTCTGCAGAAGGAATATAATTCCTGGAGAGGAGGAGAGATGATCTGGGGTATGGGGGAGGTTTGTGCAGGTGTGGGGTATCCAGACCCTGGGGTATCCAGACCCTGGAGCAGCTCCTGGATGGGAATCCCTGCCCTGGGACAGGGACAGCAATGGTTTTACAGCCTCTGTTTGTGCAAATAATGGAGAGGGCATTGAGTGGACATTTATACTGGAATGCATGCATCAGTGTAGGTGTTTTTCAGGGGGGTTGTTGGGATCTGGCTGCAGGGAGGGCTTGGCAAGCACTGGCTGAGAGCAGCTGAGGAGAGCACAGGGGGCTGGAAGGAGAGCTGGGAGTGATGAGCAAAACACATCCAAACCTTTTACTTTGACAAACGGATGGCTTTTTAATTACATGCCCTACATACAGCGTGTTTGCTTCCAAACCAGAGTTTAAAATTTATGCTGCAAATGAATATTAATGATCTAGACAGCTTGGTAAGGATCTAACAGCCCATTAGCCTGATGAAGGCACAGGAGGATCTGCCTACCCTGCTGATGAGTGACTTCTTGGAGGGGAAAAAAAGCCCAAAAAAACCCTGAAAAACCTTTCTCAGGAACAGAAGGAGAGGAGATGTGACCAGCCTGGGCTGTGAGCCCCTGGCCACTGCACTCCCCTGGTTGGTGGCCATCAGCAGCTCAGCCCCATGCCTGCCTCTGCCAATTGTGATCTGGTTTTGTGAAGGTCTAGAAAGAAAGGGCATCTGCATGAAAAGAGAAGGTCTGGGTTTATCTCAGAATAAATTAATGGAAAATAACCCTGGGGGGGGGGTATTGGGAAGGGACTGTCAGTGGTGAGCTGCACCCGGGTGCTCCTGCTTTTTCTGTTTGGTATTTGTTGTTTTCTGATTTTGGTATTTATTGTTTTCTGATTTTGGTATTTGTTGTTTTCTGATTTTGGTATTTGTTGTTTTCTGATGACCTGAGAGGAGGTTGGAGCCAGGGGGGGTCGGGCTCTGCTCCCAAGGAACAAGGGATGGGACAAGAGGAACTTTTGGCCTCAAGTGGTGCCAGGAGAGGTTGAGGTTGGAGCTGGGGAAGAATTTCTCCCTGGCAAGGGTTGTCAGGGCCTGGCCCAGGCTGCCCAGGGCAGGGCTGGAGTCCCCATCATCCCTGGAGGGGTTTCAGAGCCCTGGAGATGTGGTGCTGAGGGACATGGGGCAGGGGGGCCCTGGCACTGCTGGGGGAAGGCTTGGACTGGGTGATCTCAAAGCTCTTTTCCAACCCAAACAGTTCCATAGCTGTGTGACCCTGGTGCTGAGAGGAGGTGGTGGGAGCTGGGTGGTTCTGCTCTGGCTGCTCCAGGGGTGCAGGAGCAGAAGCACCACAGGGCTCCCCCAGAGCCCGAGGCTTTGCTGGGAAGAGGGAAAGGGAAGGAAGTGCTGGGAAGGACAGTGGAGTTGGAAAACAAACCTGATAATTGATTTCTTGCCCTCGGGGCTTATCAGAGCATCTTAGCATCATCTGCTGAGTCTGACAGGTATTCCCTGTGAGGAGGAGCAGGTGAGCCACTGCTCCTCAGCCTGAGACACTATTAAATAATTTGCACCCTCAGGTTTGTTAGTGAGTCAGATAAACTGATTTTAAAGAAAAATAGTATACCTGCAAGTATTTATCTCCCCAGTCAGCTGGCCCAGGGTTTGCATCAACAGAACAAAATGTGGATCCTCCTGGGAAAGCCTCCAGCAGGTGTGGGGGATGGCAGGGGAGGGACCAGGAGGCAGAAACAGCCCCACAGCACAGGGTTACAGGGGGGAGAGTCTGACCCCACACACAGCCAGTCCTGTGCATAGCATTGCCCTGTGGGATCTCCTGGAGATGGGATAGGATGGGGATGCAGATCACATACAGAATCATCCTGCTTGGAAAGGACCTCTGAGCTCAGAGTCCAACCATCAACCCAGAAGAAACCCCATCATGGTTTCTCTCCCCATCAGGACCAGAGCATGTCCTGAAGGGACACATCTCCAGGGTTTTTGAATCCCTTCAGGGCTGGTGAGTGGTGATGAGGATGCAGACGGTGCAGATGCTGATGGGTCCTGTGTGCTGGTTCCCTTCCCCAAGCCCTGGCAGCATTACTGAAAGCCTGTTCCCCCCCATCCCTGTTCCCCCCCACCCCCGTGGCATTTTGGTAGCACACCTCTTACAATAAAGCTTTATTAATTTTTTTTAGTGTTGCCAACCCAGGGAAAAGCCACACAGGAGATTTCCAGCCAGCAGTGGGCTGTGGCCAGGGCCAGCTCAGTGCTTACCAACATTCCTCTACAGAGAATTCCTGCATTTTCAGCGATTTGTTACCTGCCAGGGCTCAGGGGGGTTGATCAGCCCCTGGCTGCTTCCTGGGCACACAGTGGCCCCGGGTCCAAGCCTGGCTCCTGCCATTTGCAAACCTCATTAGCAGCCTTCGTTAGCTAATGAGGGCTCCTGGGAGCAGGGCAGGGTGAAGGTAGGGGCTGGCAAACAGCTGTGGAGGAGAGGGCACAGGTGGAAGAAGTGCTGGCTCCAATTAGCTTATTTTTCCTAAAAAATTATCTTTTTTTCTCTTTTTTTCTTTTTTTAAAACCCATTAGGTGTGGGATTGCTTCCACTTCACTTAGCACACAGAGCTGAAACAGGCAGTGACTGAGGGGAAATCTATCCTAAAGGATAAAGCCCTGTCCTGGCAGAGGCTGTGGGCAGGGCTGGGGTTGCTTGGCCTCAGGGTACTTGTGGGTTTTGTCACCTAAGGGAGAAAGCTGAAAGCTCTGAAATCTGTGTCTTGTGATAAACTCAGGTGTGTTAGCAATAGAATTCCCCGTCCAAAGCTGCAACTGGGCTTCTCTTAGCAGTAAGAGCAAGAATATGTTCTGTCTGTCAGCAGACACCCAGCCATCCCCCTCCCCACACCATGCTTTGCCTTCTGCCTCCTGAAATTCCCTTCCATTTTCTCCCAGCTTCAAGCAATTCTTGCCAGCCAAGCAGAGGATGTGTTTGCAGAGGTAGCTTTAACTTCTGGAAAACCAAATGTCACGTTTCCAGTTTGCTGTGGCAGGATAAAACTGCAGGGTAATTCTGTTTACAGATTGCTACAGGTACCATTTGGCAATATAAAGGACATAAAAAGGAGCAGCAGCACTTCTTCCAGAAGCCTCCAGCTTTCCCTGGTTGTGCCTCTTAGTCATATTCCTTCTTCCTTGATAATTTTTTGAAGCTTGGATCTCAGAGGCAGCGAGGGATCCCTGGTGAAGCCCTGAGAGAGGACTGAGGGTATCTCCCAGGACATTGCTGCTGCAGGGCAAGCAGGGAGGAAGGGGGAGGATCTGGGGTTTTATGCAATTGTTGACGTGATAAAAATGTAGAGTAACTCCCTAATCCTTCAAGATCCTGGCAAGTCCCACTTTACATGACAGTTAGCAGCTCTTGCTAATTTGATATCGGAGTTATCAGTTACTCCTGTGTTTCCTGTTGTCAGCAGCACCTTCAGGAGTGCCCATCACAGTCCATGTGAATTATTCAAACAGTTAAGCTCCTTTCTCCTTGAGGATGATGATTTAATAGCTGCTGCATGTATCTCTTATGTGTTAAAAACCATAAAATATGTCTCGTGGAAGTGTTCACAGAGCTGCATCCTCAGCTCTCCATAACTGGTGGAAGTTTTTTCTCCCTTGCAGGGATGACGTGCCAAGCCAGGACATCCTACACGGAGGACGAGGTGCTCTGGGGCCATCGGTTCTTCCCGGTCATCTCCCTGGAGGAAGGGTTCTTCAAGGTGGATTATTCCCAGTTCCACGCCACCTTTGAGGTCCCCACCCCCCCGTACAGTGTGAAGGAGCAGGAGGAGATGCTGCTCATGTCCTCCCCCTTGATAGCGCCCGCTGTGAGCAACAGCAAGGAGAGGAACAACTCGGTGGATGGCCTGGATGGGCTCGACGAAGTGGGCACCAAGCTGCCTTCAAAACTGCAGAAAATAACCGGGAGGGAAGACTTCCCCAAAAAACTCCTCAGGATGAGTTCCACCACCTCCGAGAAGGCCTACAGCATGGGGGATCTGCCCATGAAACTCCAGCGGATCAGCTCGGTCCCCGGGAACTCGGAGGAGAAACTGGTGTCTAAAACCACCAAGATGATGTCTGACCCCATCAGCCAGTCCGTGGCCGAGCTGCCCCCCAAGCTGCAGAAGCTGTCGGGGGGTGGGAGGATGGAGGGCAACCTGCCCCCCAAGCTGAGGAAAATGAACTCAGATCGGTTCACATAACCCCCCCGGGGCTGCCAGCTCTCGTCTAGGGCTCGAGCTGCCCCGGGGCAGGGCAGCAGGGGCAGGAGGACAGGTCCTGTCCCCACCCCCTGGACAGGGGTCCTGTCCCCACCCCGGGGTCCCAACCTCTGGGGTCAGGCAGGAGCATCCCCCTGGCAGCGCTGGGAGCACCAAGGAGGGGACGCTGGGCGAGCTGCTGCTGGCTGGCATGTAGTATCCCAACAAGCATGCAATAATAGTGTGCAATTTTTGCATATAGTTTTATGGCATGACTCCTACTATATTTATACTGTATATTCTGAAAAAACAAAGAAAAAAACCAAACAAACAAAAAAAATAAAATATGGAGAGGGGCGTTCCTTCCCCCCACCCTGTATTTCTGCAGAGTAAGTAGCAGGTAAACCCTGCGCGTGGGTGACTTTCAGGTCAAGTTCTGATTTGGTTGGAAAATGGTTTTGGGGTTTTATTTTTTGAGGTGGGTCGTGATGTTCCGTTCTGGTCCGTGTCTCTTTTCTTCAGAGAAGGCGTGTTAGGTAATTCCCAGCACCAGACCTGCTAGCCTTAAGTTTTACTTTCGTGTTTTCTTTGGGTTTCTTTTCCTGCCTTTAGGCTACCAGAAAAAATTTTAAAAAAAGGGTATTTCCTAAGGTGTTGTTTAGAGAAGAAACTCATATTAGGAGTTCCTTAGGCAAAGAGATCCTAGGCAAAACAATAAATAAATGAGTAAAGTTCATGTTTTAGATACAATTAGTAAAATTTTCTTTTTAAAATCGTAATGATTTTTAATGTTATATGGGAAAAAACCCTTTTAAATAAGCAGGATGTGCTTGATTTCCCATGCTGGTGGCACAGCCAGACACCAAACCAGCCTGATGTCTCCAGGAGGCCAAGCAGGTGTGTACTGTGTGTACTGTGTGTGCTGGCCCAGGGCTGAGCCCCAGTTCCCCCCCGTGCCTGGGTTCTGCTCGGGCTTACTGGGCCAGTGAGGGGGTGGTTCTGAGACCCACTGTCCTGCTGCCCTCACTCCTTGCTGCTTTCTCTGTGGTGAAAAGAATGTTTAACCATGTTCTTAACTGAAGTTGACCCTGTGGGTTTCGAAATGAGTAATACTTTGTGTAAATGTTTGGTTTGATATCCTTCCGTCCTCGGGTTTGGGTTTCCTTCACCCATCGTTGGGTGTTGTGGCTTGGGGTGCTGCCCAGAGCCCTCCCCAGAAAGCTGGAGGTTGGTTGTGGAGGTGCCCAGGGACACCCGTGGTCTCTGGTTGGAGCTCAGGTGGCTTCCCAGGAATCCTTCTCGGAGGAGGTCTGGGAGAGATGGGGCAGTGGGCAGCAGTCGGAGGGTCCCCAGGGATGAGGTCTCTGGGTGACATCTTCTGGGTGACATCCTCTGGGTGTCAGCCCCTGGGTGGTGCCAGGCATGGGTCAGGAGGTGCACAGGTAGTCATGGCCAGGACCTCCTGCCTGCTGGGCTCTGGGAACTCCCCCGGGGCTACCACCTCCTGCTCCATCCCTGGCAGCAGAGGACTGGGTGTGCTGTGAGGCAAAAAGTGATTTTGGGGTAAAAGTTGGGGAGGAACAAGGGCTTGGCAGCTGGGCTGGAGGGTTGGCTCAGGGCTTTTCCTGGAAGTCACAGTGGGTCCATCAGTCGTGCACTCAAGGACTTCCCACTGCCTTCCAGGGTTTCTTTTCATCCTTTCTCCTGGTTTTGGGGTGGTTCTGCATGCTCTTACACCCTTGGCCTCTGCTTCAGATCTCTGCCTGTTGCTGCTGGAGGGGGGGGTGAGCCTTGCTCCCCACGTGCTGCTCCTGTGCTCGGCACACGTGGTGAGCAGGTTGCTGATGTGGCAGGGTGATGGCTGGACATCTTTTCCCCCGTTTGCCAACACTTCCTCAGGTGGTCTTGTAAAATAGTGCTGATTTTTGTACCACGTGGAACTCTTCTGCCAGTTCTTGCCTGGCAGTGAAAATAGCCATGTACAATTGCCAGGTGTCAACAGGAAAAACATCGCCAAGGCCAAAGCAGAGAGCCCAGAACATTAATTGACATGATAGACCTGCAGCTGAATGGTGAGTCCTGCCAGCAGGCTGGAGCAGATGGGTCTGGTTTGGAAAAAAGGGTTTCCAGCAGCCTGACCTCTCCTCAAAGGCCTTTTGGCTTATTTGGGGTGGATGGGGGGACCATCACCTTCTTCCTGGGCTGCTGCTGGAGCTGCTCCTGGAGCCTGCTGCTGTGTGCTGCTGCCACCAGCTCTGTGGCTCTGATACAGAAGCACAGCTCCTAGGTTGGGTCACCTCTGTGGGACATTGGGGTCCCCCCTGGGCTCTGCCCAGCTCTCCCACCATTGGTTTGGAGGATGGCTCATGGTCAGGTTGACTTTTTGTTATGGCCAATGGGCCTCAAACGAAGAGCTGTGGTGTTCTGGCAGCCGTGCCCTGGGACCACCTGCATCCTCCCTCCTGAAAGCCCTGCAGAAGGTGCTGGGCATCCTGTCCCCTGGTGGGATGGCTGCAAAGTCCTGCCCTCGGGTGTTTTTCTGAGGAAACTTTGGTTTGAAGCTATGTAGGAGGTTGAATGAAGTAGGAGCAGTGTGGATGTGTTCTACAAAGAGGTGATGGAGAAGTGCCATGCTCAGTAGACTGTATAAATCATCTGCAAGTATGTGAAACACTGGGAACGTATCCTGATTTGTTTTTTTAATTAATGCCATAGAAAATATTAAGTTATTATTAACTGAAAAGTTTGATTTCTTTTGTTTTTAAATAGAAATATTGCACCTGTCCTTGTTGGACACCATTGGTCTGAGGCGTTGCATGTGTGGAGGTGACAATGTGTGTGTCTGTCATTAACAAGAGTGAAAGGGATGGTAACTTTCTTTAGTTATTCATTTGAGGAACTTATTTCTGGTTAATATTTCATTTTGATTGGTGTGGCCACTTTGTTTTGTTTTTCTTTGTCCCAAATGACCATTTTTTTGCCCAGCCCTAACGCTGACGCTGAGCAGCATCTCTTGGTTGCACAGCCGGTCTGTGTCCTCCACTGCTGAATTTATGCTTGAATTCTATTGTAAATTGTACATATTTGAGTCAGACTAAACTAAATGCATTTTCTGGCATGCAGTCTATAACTGTATGAAAGTACAAGTTTATTTGAATTACACGGACTGACACACTCTTGTATTCATTACTACTGCAAGCTCAGTTTTATCTCAAGCTGTATTAAACTTTCAAGACTTGTGCTGTTTAAATGTGTTTGTCTTTTATCACTGTTTGTTCAAGGCTTTCTGGTTTCTCATGCAGTGTGCACAGGACAGTCACTCCATTGCTTTTGAAAACAGCAAAAAAGTAACTCCTGGGTTTAGCTGAGCTGCAGTCTCGTGGGAGTGTGGAAATAATTTATTATTATTTAGTAATTTATCATTATCATTATTATCATCATCACAGAATTGTTCTAGGTGGAAAAGACCTTTAAGATTATTATGATAGTTATTATAATTATTGTTATTTATGAATGTATTACATGTGTTTCCTCTGCAGCACAGGGACTGGGAAACTCTCTGTGTCTCTGCACGGAGGAGGAATTTTTAGTGTTATCTGGGCAGTCCCAGGAGTTAAAGCTCTGGAGATCACCAGAGGCTCTGGCATCAGAGCAGATCATCCCGTTTGGGTTTTTTAGCCTTGTTAGTGGCTGGGTGCCAGCACTCAGAGTGAGCAAAATATGTTCTGTGCTAACGAAATAGAAAGAATGAAAAATTAATAATAACAAAAGGGTAAGTGGGGGTGTGTGTGTGGTGCTGGCTGTACCTGCTGCCCCACTCAGAGGCTGCTGAGTGAAGGGTGCCAGAGCAGAGCTGGGTTTTGTGTTTCACCTGAGAAAGGGTGAGGAAGGACAGCTGGCTGCCAGGGTTGAGGGGGGATCCCAGAGCCAGGGGGCTCCACAGTTACACTCCTCACATTGACACCACCAAATGGGGGGAAATAAAAAGGGTGTGGAGCCCTTCCCATGGCAGGAGGTGGGTTTGTGATGCTCTCAGCCTCCCCCACATGATGAGTGGAAGCAAGCCTCATGGCATCAGCATTTGCTGGCCCTTAAGCCCAGCTCATGGTGATGGCAATCACCCAAGGCTCCCCTCCCTTTCCTCCTGATGGATGGGGAATGCTAACACAAAGCATGGAGAACATCTCACCTGACAATCACGGATGCAATTTGTCTCTGGAACTGCACTGGATGTGCCAAAACACCAGGAGGTCCTTGCCATAGCCAGCCCAGCCCTACCAGTGGCCTTTCCCATCTGGGTGAGATGTGCTGGGGACTGGAAATGCCACGGGCTCAGGAGAGCTGCCTCGTCTGTGTACCCAGCTATGGGATGTGACACCAAACACAGGTAGGAACATACACAGTGAGTGCATGATAATCACATCCTCATTCCTACAGAAAGAGCTGTGGTGTCTGTGTGCCTGCAGCACGTAAGTAGCAGCAGGTCAGGTAGAGCTGTTTGCTAATTCAGATTTATTTTTTCCCATTTCCACTCTCCTAACTTCTGCATTTGTTTCTGTCCACAATGTTTGCAGGTTTTAGCTGAAAAGCTCTCTGGGTCCTGGCTGGGGAATTGGGTCTTTGGCCTCTCTCCATCCCAACAGTGTGGGATGGAGAGCTTGTGACAGATGGATGGAATGGCCTGGGGAGACTTTTCTCCTGGCATCCTTCAGACTGTCCCTGGGAAGGCTCCAGGCATCAATTTCTTAAGTGTTCTTGGAGCCTCTTGTCAGTAAGAAAGGAAAGAAAAGCCAAGTTAATGCACAATCCAGCACAGGGACAGTAGTAAGCCCTATGCTGGGATGATGCTCAGGATGAGTGTAAAGAAGACCTCACACCTTGCTCTGAGAAGGAGCTATACAAAACATGTGCTACTAATTGAAAATAATTTAATTTTTTAATTAACTAATTTAATTTTTGAGGCAAATTAGCAGAACTCCTCTGTGAGACAAGCATTTTGTTCTTCTTTTCATTAGAGCATTACTAATGTGTGCCTTCCCACGCCAGCCCCAAGAGACACGGAGGGCAGCCAGGGGTGCCCAGGGCAGTGGAAGAGGTGAGTTCAGGCAGCAAACCAGCTCAGCCCATGGCCCATCCAGCATCCTGCCCAGGTGCTGCAGTCCTGCAGGAAGGACAGCACCCAGCCTGCAGCACAACCATGCACCCAAGCAGCACATCCGTGCCTTCCCACTGGTGTTTACAGGGCTGGAGTCAGTTATTCTGCTTCAGCCATTCCCTGTGGCACAGGGGAATGAGCAGCTCTCAGAGAAGAGACTTTATTTCTCTGATTCCTGATGGGATGGGAGGTAGGATGAGGCTGGGGAGCAGAGCCCCAGCACAGCGATGCTGGAACTTCACCTGTGTGTGTTGGTTGGGTGGTTGCTTTTTGTTTTGTTGGTTTTCTGTTTCGTTTTGTGTTTTTGTTGTTTTGGGGGTTTTTGGTTTTTTTTGTTTGTTTGTTTTGTTTTGTTTTTTCCCTGCTGAAAAGCAGAAAGCAGCAGAATTCAGCTCACTAAAAGCTCAAGAGAAGAATTTTTTTATTTCTTCCTCCTGCTGGGCTGCAGCAGCTGCCCCTGGGCTGGGGATGGCAGTGCTCAGGTCCTGGTGCTGATGGGGATGTTCACATTCAGGCTGGAGCTGAGTGCCTGCAGGTGTCTGTATCCACACTGAGGTCATGTCAGCCAGCTGCAGGTGACATCTCTGTGACCTGCTGGCCTCAGGTCAGCCAGGGAGGTGCTGAGAGGAGCAGGATTTGGCCCTGCAGAGGGGGTCCGTGAGGCTTCAGATTTCTTTAGATTTCTTGCCACACTTTTCCCTGCACGTATCCCAGCTTCACGTGTGCTGGCAGCACTGTTAATCTCAGCTGGAGAAATGCAGGGTGATTAAAATCTTGCCATAGTCCTTAAGACTCCTGGACATTTTGAGCATTGCCTTTTCAGAAGGGAGGAGAGCTCAACCTGGCTTGCTGTTTCTCCTACCAGATTCAGACTTACATGTTTAATATTCAGAGTGAACATAAGTGAATTTAATGGTTTTATTGGCTACATTTTGCAGGGAAGATACTCTGCAAAGCAATGTGGGAAAAGCACTCTGCTGGGCTGGTGGGAGGAATATTACTGCACGGGAGACACAAAATATAATTTGCAGCGTGTGCCAGGCATTACTGATAAACATTCAAAAAACTCAGTGGTCCCTTCCCAATGCATAATTTAGAATTTAATATTAAAGAAGCAAGAAACAAGGCTTTCTCTGACAAGGCCTATTCTTAATTTTTATATGATATTCCTAAAGTATCTGTTACAAAATCAGGGTCTCATGTGTCAGCTCCACCGTGGAGCTTGCACACTGCAAATATTTTATAAGCAGCCATTTACAATTCTGCACACACACACACACACACATACACTCTTCAACGAGACCACGAGGCCTAGAGATACCTTAATACTGTTGCATAATTTATGTATTTTATATTATATTTTTCCTTGTGCATACAGACGTTGTTTGCTCAGCCCTCGGGGTGTCTGTGCTGGGGAAATGGCACTCCCTGGGCAAAATGTCAGAGCCTGCTCTGAGACCTCAGTGCCCAAGGGAAGGGAGCAGGAGAAGAGTGGAAGAAGAACTTTTTAAAGTGCCTGGGGACCTGGGTGTTGTGAAGACAACTTCCTGTCTTCTTCAATCTGGGCATCAAAAATCTTAACCTATAAACAAATGGATGTGCCAAAAATAAATCTGCTGCTTTAGTATCTGCCAGTCCCTCTCCTCCTCACTCTGGAGCCTTTTCCCTCCAGCAAGGAGGGGAATTGTTGTGGGGTACTGAGTGGTTAAAAAGAAATCTCTGCAAGTGAGTCTGCAAATGGATTGTTCTCAAAGAGACACATTTTAAGTTTTACTTACCAAAAAAACCCACAAAAACAAACAAGGAATATCCTGGGTAAATGACAAAGGGGGTGGCTGCCCCCTCTCTATTCCATTCCAACCTTTTTTTGTTTTGTTTTTTTTTACAATGAAAGAAAAAAAAATATTTGCCTGGGGTTCACAGGAGGCCAGGAGGCAAGTGTCCCCTGGCATGAGAGCAGTGAGCAAATGTCCCTGTGAGTATTGCTGTGGTAGGAAGTTTTGGTCAGGCTGGTTAGGCCAGGTTGCTGCTGCTTCCATAAATACCTAATCCTGGTGTTAAAATTGAAGGGATTTGGGAGATGAAAACGAATTACATTTCTAGCTTTCTGCTTCAGTGCCTTTTGAGTAGTTTGGAACCCAGTTCTAAAGAGCCAAGAAATAGAAGTAATTCGGATGGGATGATTTTAATGGGAGCCGAGCTTCCTTTCCATTATTTTTTAGGAGCTAGCGTATTAAAAATAATTGGAAAAAAAAAAAAAAAAAAAAGAAAAAGAAAAAAAAAGAAAAGAGGTCTGGCATGGCAGCAGCAGATGCTCACAGGGCTACCCAGGGGCTGTGGGGATGGGGAGGTCCTTACAGCCCTGCCAAGCCCTGATGCTCCTGCAGAGCAGCTCTTCTGCTCATCCTCTGCAGAGCACACAGAGGAAATGAGTTTGTAACTTAATTTATGACCTCTCGTCTTGCTCTAGACCTTTTGTTTGGTTGGTTGGTTGGTTTGTGTTTTGTTTTTTGTTTTTTTTTAGTATAAGACTGCCCTCCAGGAGTGTTTTGGGTGTAGCAATTCAAACCCAGGAGCAAGCCGGGGATTTTCTTGTCGCTGTTGCCAGCAGGGGATGGTAAGTGCCAGTGCAATCTGAGCCCTGGGTGGCCCAGCGGGGTACACCGGGCATCACCCATGTGCCAGGAGTGTCATCTGGGGTTTTATATATACAGATATATGTATGTATATAACCAACCCTTTCCCAGGTTGTTTTTTTCCCTCCCATGCACACGGGACAGAGTGGGAAGGGCTCAGTAAGGCAGCTTGCTTCCTGCTCCAGCTTGGAAATGAGTTTTGTGGAAATGGACCATTTGTGGATTGTCTGTTTCTATGGTGATAGATGGGAATAAGCATGTGGTCCTGGCTGCCTTCCGCTGCCTGCTCTCTGCAAGGTCTCCCTTACCCACAGGAAAAATACAGCATCCAATTCCCCAGGGATCAGCAGCTGGGACTGGTGGTGAGATCACAGGCTTCAGGCTGTGAAAAATCACTGTGGCAAAACTGTGTATGAAAGTTATAGGGTGTAGCAGTGCAGTCAGGAACAGCCAGCAAGCCAGGAGTAAGGAAAGGAGAAGGGAAAGGAGAAGGGCGAGGAGAGGAGAGAAAGAGAAAGAGAAAGAGAAAGAGAAAGAGAAGAAAGAGAAGAAAGAGAAAGAAAGAGAAAGAAAGAGAAAGAGAAGAGGTTTTTAAGTTCTGGTCTCTTGGAGCCAGAAATATCCTTGTCACAGAGAGATGGGAAAGGGAAAATCCATCAATGCCCTACATAGTAATATAGAAGAAAGCTGATGAGTTTTAAAAGCTATAACATTATTTTGGGGGTGAATTAATAATTTTTTAAAAGCATGTATTTTCTAAAATATTCCCCTTTTATCCTTAGGTCTGAACTCTGCTGTTTCCAAACTGAGCCCCCCAGCAGCCTGGAAAGGCCCCTGGAGAGCCTTCTGCAGAGGGTCTGCAGTCAGTGGGCTTCCCAATGGAAATCCTGTCAAATCCTTCCTCACCTGAAAACTCCTCTGGGACCTGAAGTTGCTTCCCACATTATCTAAAAACTCCGTAATGCCAAGTTTTGTGCTGGAGTAAAAAACAAATTATTATTCTCCTGTTCTCCTCTGATTCCCCCACAGCCAGCAGACACAGCAGAGATCGTGGTGCCTCTGCCAATTCTTTAATATTTCAGTGTATATTTAGATGGCTCTGTCCTGATACCAGAATCCTCAGCACAAGGCTGGGGAGGATTGCCCTCTGGGGGAGGTAGCACTGGAATATTTAAATGTGTTCCCCCTTTTCCAAGTGCTAGCTTACCGCTCGCCTCACTTGTGGAAGTAAGAAATAAATGCTAGAAAAGTGAATGGCAGGATTGCTCAGTCCCTGAAGTGCTGAAGTCATGGAGCGACTGGGAAACTCTGCTCTTAGGGGGTGGGAAAGTTGATGAGTTTGATGAGAAAAGGCTGTGCTTACCTGGAGTCAGGGCCCAAGGGGAGCTGGATCCCAGCTGAAACAGCAGTAAAGCCAACGTGCTGGGGAATATTCCCATTCTCAGCAGGACCTTCCCCTCCAGGGACACCTCTCCTCCAGGGATATTTCTCCTCCAGGGATATTTCTCCTCCAGCCCAGGAGCAGCAGGCAGAGGGCTCTGGGAGCTGGGACAGCCAGCCAGCCTCCAAAAGGTAAAATAGAGTGGGTAAAGTTTGTTTCAGTGACACGCTTTGCTTTGGCAAGTGTTGGTGGTGTTGGCAACAGGAAAGCAGCCTCAAGCTGCTGTAATGAGAAATGGGCTGGAGCTGTTCTCACACCCATAGATACCCATATGTGTATAGCCATACATCCAGGGATACATCTCAGTGACATCATTTGTGGCAGCAGAATGCAGACACCCATGCATATATGCACAGAATCTAGCTTGGGGATGGAAAAATGTTTATTCTGCCCAACATCCTGATTTGTTCAGACAGGATCCCTCCCTGCCCTCCCTGGCTTTAGGGTCTCTCTGTGTCTCACCTGTGTCTTTGTGGTGTGATGAAACAGGGCAAGTATCTGCCTATTTTCCAGCCCTGCAGAGCTGTTTCTCACAAATATTTCACTAAGATCTTTTAAAATTATCGTGGATAACTTCAGTATTCATGGCAGGAATAGGACATGTCTGGTGCAAGTGATCAATATTACCGATTGAGTAATGAGTACTGGTGAACTTTCATCACACTTCCTAAAGCCCTCTCCCAGTTTTTCTTATTTTTTTTTTCTCACAGGGAAAGCAGCAGCAAGTACTGCACATTGGAGGAGCTGATATGTGTGCTTGCTGGTTTTAATAGATGTAATTTCAGTTTTTGATTCCCCTCCTCTCCTGCAGCCAGGCTGATGGGAGATGGTGTTGCTCTTTCCCAAAGAGCTTTTTCCCAGTGTTTGGTGGGGAGCTGTGTCTTCACGTGGGTGGCTGTGATTAGAGTTGATGTTAATTAGAAGAAATGCTAATATACCAGATGGGCTGGGTTGGTTTTTTTCTTTTCCAAAGGCCGGGTATGGGATGCAGTACATGTGCTTAGGGCAATGTTGGGGCAGGGTTTGTCAGCCCTGCAGATCCAATCCCCACACTGCAGCATTCCACAGCCTGCCATCATCCACTTTATTAATAGCCCAGGATTTTAAGGCTGGGAATTTATTTAGGGCTGGGAATTTATCCTGGCACAGCACTGGCATCCTGCCCTCAGCATCTCGGGCAGCAGAGGAAGTCAGCTGGGGCAAGGTGGGAGGTAGAGGGAGGAGGAACCCAAATGTCAGCCCTCCCCGTGCCTCTCACTGCTGAATTCCATGGGTTTTGGAGCTGTAGATCTGGGAGGGAGCTGCTGACAGACCTGCAGCTCCTGCTTGCTGCAAGGCACCAGTCAGAGCCACATACCCCAGTATCACACACCATCCCCCCAGTATCCATCCCCCCAGTATCCATCCCCCCAGTATCCATCCCCCTGCATCCCCCCAGCATCCCCCAGCACCAACCCAGCATCCCCCAGCCCTGGGCTCATCCCCAGCCATGGTCCCTGAGCTTCCTCTTGGCCTTGGTCCCTGCCAAGGCATGGGAAAGGATGGAGCCAGCCTGCCCTGGGTGCCATGGTAACAGTTCCCCATTTATCCCCTGGGTTTTCCATTTTACGGTTGGAAATTAATTATCCAGGGGAGAGCAGGAACAAAAGGGAGATTTCCCAGCCCAGAGGTGTCTGGGACCCAGGGGTTCCCAGGGGAGAGCAGGTGAGTGCTGGGGCTGCCTCTGTCCCTCTCTCACAGGGGTTTTCCTCTCCCACATCCTCCTCACCAGACGCCCTCCCCGGGCTGTCCCCCAGCCCTGCTCCCTCCTCTTTACCCTCACGTTTTCCCATTCCTCAGCCCAGGCTGGAAAAGGGCAGGTCAGCTTTTAGGAAACATGTTGCCAGGGGGGGCAGCATGAAAGGTGTTGGGTTATTTGTACAGACTGAGAGCAAAACCCCACCAAAACTGCTACTTCAAAACCCATATATACTCCATACATCTGTAGTTATATTTCAGGGAAAAAACCAAAACAAAACAGCAAACCAAAAACCTTTTCTGGTAGATTTTGCATTGCAGCTGACCTTAGAGAAGCACTAAAAAGAATTCTGTAGAGAAAAATATTCTCCCAGCCTTGTCGAGCTGGTGGGGAGTGACCCTTTAAAAGACCATTCCCATTCATTAAAATAAGAAGTTAGCAAAGGAATGAGTTATAAGTATATATTAGTTACATGTATAATGGGTTATATATATATATATGTGTGTGTGTCCTCCCTGACTACCTTCACGTTGACTCAGCCAAAGAGCCATCCTGTGCATGGTTCAGGAATTCATCTACAGGGTAAAGGGGAAAAAAAAATTACTGAGTATCTTCCCAGGCTGCAAATAATCATCCTGAGTGTTAGACTGTGCTGTGTGAAATGGGGCTGGAGATAGGAGCACTGGAGGATAACAAAGCCCCCAGAGTATTTCTCTTATCTTTTTCCAGCCCAGATTCAGCTGCTGCCATTGAAAACATCCCTGGCTGAGCAACCCCAGGTACAGACAGCCCCTGCTCTCACAGCACAGCCCAGCAGATCCATATGGATAGGGATGTGAGTCCTGCTCAGTCCCTGAAGCAGAGCCTGTCAGTGATACCCAGGCTGCTGGGGAAGCTGTCCCTGGGAAGAGCAGACTAATGATTCAGGCACTGATGTTCCGGATTTAAAGGAACTGAAGTTCTTCCAGAAGCAGTCAAGTACAAGAAGTGATTTTTTTTTAAACTGTAATTGGAACTTTTCACTATAATTAAATACGTTCCCATGTTCCCATCGTCTTTGCTTTCCCTCAGCATCCTGGTAGCTTGGGTTTTATTTATTGTCTGCAGCTACTTGCTTCCAGTTCCCATATGAATGCCTAGAAACATTTAATTACATGCATTTTTCAACCAGCAATCCATATGTGTGAGCCAAATTCTTTAAGAATCTTTTTTTTTTTTTTTTTTTTTGGCATTTAAATAAGAATCTCATGCCTGACACAAAAGCAGCCTTTTTGTTGTTGTTTCATCTCTTTTTCAAAAGGATTTGAGGAACAATCTGGAACAAGATGGTTTGGGTGGGAAGGGACCTTAAAGCCCCCCCAGTGCCCCCCCTGCCATGGGCAGGGACACCTCCCCCAGCCCAGGCTGCTCCAAGCCCCATCCAACCTTCAACACTGCCAGGGATGGGGCAGCCACAGCTTCTCTGGGAACCTGGGCTCAGCACCCTCACACCAAACAATTTCTGTCTAAATTCTGACTCCGTGTCACTGATTTCAGCTCTGGCTGTGAAACTGATTAGCAAGGTCCTGGATACCAACAGCTGCTTGAGAAAGGAGCAGTGCTAATAAATAGCATCAGCATTTTTATGCACATATTTATTATTGTCATTAGCATTATAGTTATAAAAGAGATAAAATGTATTCTGTTTACTAGTGTAGTGATGCCAAAGGTAATTTTATATATACACAAAACATATGCGTGTGTGTGCACAAAGCAGAAGGGGAGAAGGGGCTGTCCTGAGCCACCCCAGTAACTCAGAGCCCAGCAGTGCCACCCTCACCCCAGGCCCCTGGAGCCCTCCCCTCCAGCCTTTGCATTCTTGCAGTGCAGTTTCCTGGGTTTATTAGAGCAGGAAGAATGAAACCCTAATACCTGATTAAGTTTAATAAGTTGGTTTGGGTATTTTCCCCTCCCTTGTTCCCAGGAGCCTGCTGTTAATTTCAGCAGGTGCAGCTACTTACAAGAAACTCAGCTGAAAGCAAAGTTACAAGAGAGAAAATCACCTTTATCCTGGCCCAAACCAGGACACCTGGGGACACATTAACTGCCAAATTATAGATTAATTCTGGTCACTGAGCTGCAAGTGATTTAGCAGAAGTAAAAGCCCCTCCTTCAAGGAGAAGGGAGAGTTCTTGATACTATCTTTATGATAATAAAGTTAATTTAGCTTAATGGATCTGGAACTGCCATCTTCAAGGGGCTCAGCTGGGCCAAAGTGGGATGGGAACACATCTCAGCAACTCCTTGAAAAGCTCCATCCCTCAGCCCCTTCCCTTCCCTGGACACCTCCATCCCTGCAGTCTCCTCCTGCTCCTGAGGGGCTCAGAACTGGTCCCAGCCAGGATGCTTCAGAGCAAGGAAACTACAGATACCAAAAAAACCAACAAAAAAAGGAAACCTAACATTTAAGAACATCATTCCTTTATTCAAGTGTTTCATGGCCTGGTTTTGTGCAGGTTTCCTTCACCCCTGTAATCCATCCCAGGTGCTTCCTGCAGCCCCAGAGCCCTGGGTTAGCATCTCCCCCCCAGCAGCCCCAAGCAATCCCCTCCCTGAGGCACTGACAGCCTCTCCTGCCCTGCTCAAAACCAGCATGGCAACTGGGAAAAAAAAAATAAAAATTGAGACACCAGGGGCTGCTGCCGTATTCAGCTTCTCCTGCTTCTGTTGTGCCAGATTGGATTTATTTCTCCTACATAATCATTAAGTGGATCTGCTCCGGCAGATGCAGCGTTGTGGGGTTTTAAAGAAACTTTTATTAGTGGGGAAGGGGCTGCACCACACCGGGTCCCAGGGCTGCTTACTGCAAAGCACTGTCCCCCAAAATCACCCAAACTTGCAGGAAAGTGTGAGTGGAAAACATTTATGGGATGAAACAGATTAAAAAATTTTGGGAAGGGTCCATATATTTGTTAGAATGATTACTAAACTAGGTTTTTTGTTTTTTTTTTCCTTTACCTATTTCCTTTTCTCCAAGGAACCATGAGGAATAAAACTGACATTAACCACTCATCTTTTTCCTTCTACAAGTAATGGATTGTTGAAGAACTCAGCTCCACGAGATCCATCACTTCAAAGGATGATCTTAAATCTTCTGGTTCATTGGTCATTCTCATCGACTCTGCCTGCTCCAGTTGCACAAATTAGATGTAATTGGAAGAATTTTATGAAGCTATTATATGGTAATGTCTGGAATATTAAAAGGTGCTAATGTATATGAGGGCAAAGCCTATTTACTTGTCATTTCAAGCTCTGTTAGAAGCATACAAACAACATTTATTTCCTTCAGGGAAGGCAGTGTGTTAGCTTGCAAATTCTAACAGAGCAGGCAAGCGACAGACAAAAATTCAGTGCTGCCTTTTAAAATGCACTGAAATTTGAAAATTCACCTTGGAAAGGAAAGCTCTGACTTCGGCCAGAGATGCAGAGAGAGCTTCATTCCTGTCTGAAGTTGCTATGAAGTTCCAGATGTGAGAAAGAGGAGAAATTACTTGGCTGGGAGAGAGGCTCTTCACCATGGAGAGGGATGCAGAAGAAATCCCAAGAACAGCCTTCTAGAAAAAGAAGCACCCAGGGAGAGCAAGGCACAAGGATTGCTCCAAATAAACCAGACCCCACAGCACAACCTGAAGGTGAAATTCCTTCCTATGACTGCTTTAAATATTTATCACCTGGGGTTTTTAGACATCATTGTCAATACCATAAAATCTTCTGATGAGACCTTGCTTTCTGCAGAAGAGATGCATCATTTAAAGACTTTAAAATTAGTCATTTGCAGCAATAAAACCGTCAGGGTTTTCATTTTATTTCACTTTTCATCATGCCATTAGAGAGATTGCTGCTGTTTCTGTACAACAGCTGCCCACACAGCACCTGCGAATGTCATAGCTGCCATTGTGCATTAATTCATTTTTCCAGGGTATTTTTGTAAGCAAAGACTGTACGAGCATTTATTAGAATTTTTATTACTTGCTAAAAGCATGACCTAAAAAAAAACCAACACAAAACCAAAAATACAAAAAAAAACCCCCACAACCCAAAACAAAAAACCAAACCCAACAAAAGAACCCCACCAAACAAACAGCAAAAAACTTAAAGATAAGTCTACACCAAGATGTAGGCAACTCAAGCTCCCTGTGCAGAGAGGGGAGATGCCCTAGGGCCAACCCCCCAGCCAGGCTGCTATAACTCCCTTTCCCAAGGACAATCTGGCATTTGCTCCCCCTGGGTGAAGTTTCTAAGGAAATGAAGACCAGCACTTGCAGGAACTGGGAACTGATAGGGCTCCAGACAGCACAAGGTGTAATAACCAGAGCAGAGGATTGAAACACAGAAATACTGAACTATTGCCTTCTGAGAGGAGCAAACACTGACAGCAGGGAGATAAAAGTGTCAGGGACTGATGCTCTTTCAAATTTGTATTTATTTTCCACTAAACTTTGGTGATTTGGTGATTTGAGATGGCCACTGTTGTTTGAAAAGTCATTTAAATACTTTCACTCTCTAATGTATATTAAAATGTTGATGAAATATGTATAACCCACAGTAATTTCTCTTCCCCTCTCCCACCTCCACTAGGGTAAAACATTCCATTAACTCACAGATTTGAGAGCTTTATAGCCAATCAGTCCCTATTCCTCATTATATCTTCCTCCTGCCTTTAAATTTCAGAACATTTATTAAATGAAACACTTAAGAAATCACTGCAGAAAACCCCAGAACCTGTTTCTATAGAGACAGGTCTGTCTTGATTCAGTAAAAGGTCTGTGGAAAAAAAAAAAAGAAAAAAAAAAAAAAAGAAGAAAAAAGGATAAAGCATCAGGACAAGGGGCAGCAGCAAATGTGCTGGATAAATGTAATCCCCTGAGATTTGGGGCTTACAGAGGAGCCTAATTAGCGAATAACTGTGATTGCACAACCTCTGGGCTCCCACTGCTCCTGGGAGAAGCCAAGCTCCATGTCCCACACATCCACCTTCCTCTTGTCCCCCAGGGCTGGTCTCACCAGGGATGGAGCAGCTTTAATTTCACTGGGGACTCTCCCCACTAATTGAAATGCATTTACCCAAAACATCACAACAACCAAACTGCTCCCCAAAAACTTTACATCTGCCACTGAAGAGAGAAAAAACTCACCCAAGGAGAAGCTGCAGCTCTGGCCCAAGCCACCCTTACCCTCAGGAGCAATTGGAGCTAAAAAGTGTTAGAGGAGGGGAGGTATATACCAAGCTCACCTTTGCCAGCTGGCTGAGAACTCCCTGCTCCAGAGGGGCACTTAAATCACACTGCTTGGGAAGGATTTATTTGCCCTGTTTCGTTCAGGTCATGGGCTGAGGCTCGTTAGATATTGGCAGGTAATTCACATTCCATTCCAGGACCATAAAGTATCCACCCTAGGGAAAGGCAGCTACAGCTGATTTATCAAAGCACCACTCCACATCTCTCATTTCTTCTCAGAGACATGTTGTGCTTCAGAGGCAGCACTTCAGTAATCCTGATTAAAGTGCTTTTCAAAAGCTACAGAATGTAGAGAAGGTTGGGTTTTTTTGTTTTTTGTTTTCCTTTTCTCTGTTTTTAGAAGGAAGAGTTGTTGTATCCAGACTATTATTGTCAAAAAAAAAAAAAAAAAAAGAAAAGGAATGAAGCAACACAATGTACTGGGCACAGCAGTTGGTGCCATTGTGGCAGTGTGACACCCCCAAAACCTCATTAAATGCTCTTTCTCTAGTAGACAATAAAATGACAGTTTCATAGTCATTGCCCATCATGAAGACTGCACTTGCTAATTAGCTCACTCTAATCATCAGGACCTTCCATGCCCCTTAATAAGCATTGCTACTCCTCCTTTTGAATGAGGACCACCAGCTTCAAGCTCACTGCTCTCACCTGAATTCTGCAGATATTGTTCAAAGCTGTTTTGAATCAGTCTTGAAAAAGAAAAGCAAAACCCACACGGCAAACAGGGAACATGCAGGGATGCTGGCAACAAGTTGGCTTTGTTTTGATTAAATGAGCTCAGGATATTTGGGAGGCTAAGGTTGGCAGTGATGGGCAGAGGGCTCCACCTGAAGGGCTGGGGGCTTTTTGGCACTGGAGAAACAGGGGGGTCAGGACAAGGTGGAACAGAGACCTCAACCCCAGATCTAGTCACCAGCTCCTGCTGGGATTGCTCCACTCCAGAGCTGGCACACCGTGCTCATGAGCAAATGGGCAGAACTTGAGCATCTGTCCAAGAGAAAAGGCTTGGAGCTCCAAGCTTATCACCCCTTGCACCATGCTGCCTGCTCCAAAGGGCAAGATTCAGGATTATCAGGAAGAAGTTCTTTGGGGTGAGGGTGCTGAGCCCCTGGCCCAGGTTCCCAGAGAAGCTGTGGCTGCCCCATCCCTGGCAGTGTCCAAGGTTGGATGGGGCTTGGAGCAGCCTGGGCTGGGGGAGGTGTCCATGACCATGGCAGGGGATGGGATGAGGTGGTCTTTAAGGTGCCTTCCAAACCAAATCCTTCTGTGGTTCTATGATTCAAGGAAAATGAACAGAATTCCCACTCTGGGAGTGCAAACAGAGAGAGCCAAGTCCCAGCAATCCTGTCCAGTTGCCATAGAAACCACCTGGCTTGGGAAGGAGAGAATTTAATGTTCCATTTCTGTGTAGTGCTGCAGCCAGCAGGGCTGGGCTGGGCCGGGGCACATTTTGCATGGGCTGTAACCCCTGCACTGGGGCATGGCACCAGGTTCCAGAGCATCCTGGAGATGAGATTCCTGCAGCAGGACACCTGGAGTGCAGAGGGGCCAGGGACACAGGCAGGGTGGATGCACATCTTGCCTGGGAAAACAAACCGGTGGGTGGAGAAAAGTCAAAGAAGAGGTGGAGAGCAAGCTCTGGGTTAGAGCTGCATTGCTCAGGACGGGCAGCATCCCATTTCTTAATCCACTGAATTATTCACAGAGTGATTGTAATTATTGTATTTTCACAGCTGAAACATGTGATCCTTACTCTTTAACTGTAATATTTGTTTTCTTTTAGCAGGACTGCTCCTGAGCTACAGGGTAACTTGCACCCATCTGAAGAAGCCTGAGAATTGCTGCTTTGCTTTCCTGGGGGCTCGGTTTGCATGAGGGTGTTTCTGCATCAGATCCAGGGGCAGCAGCAGGTGGTCAGCATCCCTCCTGTGAGGACATCAGCAAGACATAACCCCAGCCACACCAGTGCAGGTGCAATAGGGATGCAGCCAGCACCAAGGATTTTCACAGGGTGGATGTACAGTCCCTGGCAGCCTGCATGGCCTTGGGGACCACATGAGAGAAGATCTTTCAAACTTTGAAGAGCAGCTCCAAGCCTCTTTGCAAGCAGCCATATGACTGCTTTGGCTTTGCATATTCTGTCAGCAAAATACTACAGCTAAATCTCACATCCTTTTGATACTCAAGGCTTCTCAAATTTTGGGATTCCCAGTCTCCTTCAACACAATCATTTGGTTGAACTTTTGCAAAAAGGAAATAAAGTGGCTCCTGGTGTGTTCTCTAATACAAACTACTTTACTCTTCTACTTAGGAGCAAACAACTCACTCAAATCTACAGGGTAATTCTCAAACGTTAAATACACACTGAAGAAAGGAACAGAAATGCAACCCTGGGCATCCTCAGCTCTCCAGCCAGCCCCATGCCTATGTGTGGCTGTGCCACAAGCTCTCAGGGCCAGTTTTGGGGACTCTTTGGTCCCATGGGGCTTTCTGCAGCTGCAGTCGGATGCAATCCTAAAGAACAGGGACCAAACAGAGTCAATGCCCCCAGCCAGTGCAGGAACACAACATTGAATAAGCTCCTCAAGCATCTCAGAGCACAGTTGTCCTTCAGTCTGATGCTGGATTTGCTCCCAGCAGCACCAGTCTGAGCACAGCAGTGCTATGGGGCAGGAACACTGCACACTCTCTGTTTATTCCACGTTTTTTCCCCATCTGCAAACATGTCCCTAAAGCCTGTGGGTGGCTTTGCTTTCATCCCCAGTGCTGTCACCACCTGCCTGGCCACCAGCCCCTGAGCTGCTGGGTGCTCTGACCTGGTGTAATTAACAATCTTTGGTTAACAAGGACACGCTCCATGAAGCAGGTGAGACATGGGGGGAAGGAAAGAAAAGGGACATTCAGGAATCAGCTGCTTATGCAGATCTGGGCTGGCTCAGGGGCACAGAGCATTTACTCACTGAACTTCCCAGGCTCCTTGAGCATCATGAAGGTAAAGATGCTCCTAAAACAAATGAGAGGTTCTGGAGCCTGGTACTGCTTGGGGCTCCACTCACACCCATCTGCATTAGTCAGTGTTCTTTTCCTACAGAAAAAAAAGTAGTTACCATGCAAATAATTCAGTAGATTCATAGATAGTTTGAGTTGAAGGGACCTTTCAAGGCCACCTCGTCCATCCCCCTGCAGCAAGCAGGGACATCTGCAACCAGACCCTGTCCAACCTGACCTGGAATGTTTCCAGGGATGGAGCATCTCCCACCTCTCTGGGCAGTAAACTTATAAGAGTCAGAAAATAAATCAAAGAGAGGAACAGATGCAAACTAAAGTTCTCAATCCAGGCAGCTCAAAGACCAAGGGAAGGTTTTCAGTAGATGATCATCTTCCCTACAGCAAGGATTTGGGGATTTTTATTTTCTGGGGAAAAAATCCTTACATTTGGTAATTCTTAATAGCACTTTTCTATAAAAGTTGCAGCACCGTTGGCAACTGGAAATAGAAAACCATCACAAAGCTGTTCTCAGAGTCCCCAGATGAGTCACTGCTCCCTGGGAGAATGCCCACCCAGCAGTACTCTCCAACTGGGGAAGAGATATTTTGGTGTTACAATTGCTTCCCTAGTGCAATTAGAGACATCCAAAAAGGGCCAGCTCTCCCAGACAAGACCCCTAATCACCAGGCTTCATCAGGAAAAAAGAAGTTTGGCATCAAGACTATGGTTGGCAGCAGGAATAGAAACATCTCAGGTGAAACTTTGGCACTAACCAGCAGCTCAATGGACACCAAGGCTGCAGCCCCCACACAGGCAATGAACCTGCTGGGCATCCCTACCCCTGGATTTTTAAATTTACCTTGCTTAGAAATGGCTGTTTCCCAACACAAGCTCTCAGGAATGGTTCTACCACTCCAGAAGAGGAAGAGTCCTCAGTAGCACATTCTCTGGTGACTCTCCAATTGGTACCAGAAAGTTCCTCCTCCTGAGTGTAATCCCTCAAACTATATAATCATGAAGACGAGGTGTTAAAAAACAAACCAGGAGGCAGAAAACCTCTCAGCAGTCATTAAATGGAAACACCTTAATTAAGTGAAGAAAGTGGCTATTATTAGAAACCCATTCCTTATTTATAAGCAACATAAAATGTTAGTAAGAATAAAGCCAGCAGTTGCCTAACTAAAACAAAACAAATTAGGCCAAAGGAGACCAAACCACAGAATGCAAGGGGGGTGAAACACTCAGCATCTCCTGAACACCAACAGCTTCCAAAGTCAGAGAGGAATCCAGGAGAGGCAAAGCTGGGGAGAGCCTCAGAGGTGATGGTCTGCCTGCTGTGGGACACCTGGCTGGAGCCCTGCTCCTCATCTCAGACACAGGAGGCTCTAAACACCTCTTAATTTAGGATTCATTTTTTGAACCAAATGGCATTTCCCTCCCCTTCTCCTCCAGCCAGCTCCTGCAAAGGCAGAGAGCTCTCCTGCCTTGCCCCAAACCTCAAGACCCTCCAAGATCCAAAGTTTATTCTCCATGTCAGCAGTCTGTCCAGGTATTTCAGAGCCTCAGAAGCTTGAGACACCTCGGGGTGATTCAGAGCTCTGAGGATGAGCAGCAGAGAGGGCTTGTAAGGACAGAGCTGTCACCACAGTTTATTTTAAAGACCTTAATAATACTATATATATATTAAACAATTTGTGCTTAGGAGAAGGTGGCTGCTTAGAAAATAATAAACAGGAGAAAAAGGAATGTTGGACCCATCAGGAATTACATAAATAAAAGACTGAGGTGGATCAGAGAAACTTAACCATGAGCAACCGTGGAGAAACCCAACTCATGGGACCACGAAGCTTTGGTTCAGGGTTAAGCAAGGACAGAGAGAAAGGAGTTGCAGTCCAGACCTGAAGTCAATAACTGCACATGCTGATTTATACCAAAGATGTTTTTTACTGTTTTAGGCAAGAAAGATAATTAGCTGCTTGACCACAAAATTACAGGCTATTAGGAATAATTTTATTCATTTAACAATTAGAAGATTAACTAAGGCTGTCTCTATAGCTGTAATAAGAGTTCATCTTGCACATTATGTGGGATATAGTTCATTAGTTGCAACTAACTGCTCTTAATCTAAGAGATAATAGCCTTTTACATTCAGCAAAAATCACAGTTTCCTTTGTAAGGTCTGTTACCTTCAGCTGGTGCCCACCAGCCCATCCCCTTCATTTGGGCAAAGGGGCTGCAAGCAGAGGGCATCCAGTTCCTTGGTACTTTGAGGAGCTGCTCTGCAGACCCATGACAGCTTGTTCTGAGCTTCCCCGGCTCCCTGCTCCCAGAACCAGTTCCCAGCACAAAATCCAAACTCTGCAGAGCTCAAGTGCCACCTTGGATGTGGAAAATATAGCATGGAGAGGTGCAGGAATGGGAAACTGAAACCCCTTCCCTAGTGCTGCTGCCACTGCCCTTGCCCCAGCTGCTCTGTATCTCCTTAAAATAAAGAAATAAATCCCCTGCATTCATGCAGCTCCTCTGAGACTCAGCCTGCACTGTCTTTTGAGCAATTACTGCAGCTCAATTATTTTTTTTTTTAATTAGGGGGGGTACAGGCAAGAATTTCCCAGTGACAACAAGACTGAAGGATCAATGTCCATATGTACATCTGCAGACTGCATTCAGGATGTCTGTCCCCAGAGGCAGCTGCACCTCCTCTGCTGCCCATCCCCATCCTGATGGCTCCAGAGCACAGGGACAACCTGGTGCCTTCACTTAGAATCCTAGAATCATCATCTGGGTTGGAAGGGACCTCTGAGATCATCAAGTCCAACCCTTGAATGACTTTGTCCCCTGTCCTTGACTTTGTCCCCTGCTGCTGGAGGGGAAGGCAGGGACAGATCTCTCCTGATAGGTGCACAGCAAGGAGAGGCAGGAAAACCATGGTGTGGGAGACTGATTAGATATTAGAGGAAAAAAAATAACCAAACCACCTCACCAAGGAGGTAGCCAAAATCCAGGATAAAGGGTGCAACATCTCCATCCTTGGGGATCTGAGCAGCCTGGTCCTGCTGGCCTGGCCTGGAGGGAGAGAGGTCAGAGCAACCCCCTCCCTCCGCAGGGGTCTCATTTGGTTGGTTTTGTTTGCTTTTGTACAAAGTTAAATGAGTTGATTTTCACCAGGAAAATCAGCCACCTGCACATGGCTGAAATGAGCTCCCAAGACCCGCAGCTCCTGCTCAGTCAGCCCTGTGCCTTTTAAAACATCATTACCCAACACTTCTGCCAATCCATACATAATAAACCAGCAAATCCATTAGCATAAGAGGCATTTCAGCCTTGTTTAAGTGAGTAGGCATCAGTCTGTGTCTCATCCCAAGTGCTGGGAGGGGAGCTGAAGGGCAAGGGCTCGTTCCAGTTTTGGGTGGCAGAAGCAGCTCCCTCAAAATCAGT
The DNA here is from genome assembly GCA_023637945.1 of Phaethornis superciliosus. Taxonomy (NCBI): domain Eukaryota; kingdom Metazoa; phylum Chordata; class Aves; order Apodiformes; family Trochilidae; genus Phaethornis; species Phaethornis superciliosus. Next base: position 37,858,051 of record JAJQWJ010000007.1, read on the forward strand.
CCCAGAGCTCTCTGGGAATGCTCAGTCCCTGCCTGTGCTCTGGCTGCTGGTGGAGCTTGCCACTAAAGGGTTTCACTGCAATTAACCCCAAAGCTTTTGCTTTCATCCCTCCTGGTACCAAGGAGCAATCCCCTTTGCTCCAGCCCTGCTCCCCATCCTGCTGGAGCTGCACCCCAGGAACCGGCACCCTCGGGCTCAAAGGCTCTGTTCCCAGGCTCTAATTAGAGTCATTACTCAGCTGAAGAGCTACATCCTAACCAACACGGGCCCTTCCTGCCTCTTCCAGGCTGAGCTGGGTCCTGATGGGCAGGAGCTGGGTACCTGTGCTTCATTAGCAGGCTGCAGCATCTCAGCATGGAATGTGGGAGCCCAGAGGGTTCTCCGAGGAGTTGTGAGCAACATCCATGGTCCAGAGCTCATCCCTGGGGAAGGCAAGGGGGGAATTCTCATTACAGAGGTGGCTGTCCCATCCCTGGCAGTGTCTCAGCCCAGGTTGGATGGGGCTTGGAGCACCCTGGGCTGTGGGAGGTGTCCCTGCCCATGGCACGGGGTGAGCTTGAAGGTCCCTTCCCAGCCAAACCACCCTGGGATCTGAACGTGCAGAGCACAACTTCATTGCTTTTGGCTCCCTGTAACGGGGGCACCTGGAGCTCATGGCAAAGCAGAGGCAGAACTGCTCCTCTCTTGGTCAGCACCAGGAATGCCCACACCCCTGGGACACAAAGCAGCCCAGGCACCCAAGAGGAGCCCCAAGGCAAGAGCCCAGGAGACCCTCACACCAAAGTGTCACCAGAAGCACAGGAAAAAACAACACCCAGCTTACATTTGTTTCCATAATTGACATGAAGAACGCTTAAGCCAAATAGAGGGAGAATATGCGTGGGCTTGCATTTAAACCCAGACATTTGTAAAAGTGGTATTGATAGACCCCAGAGCTGTGCAGTGACAGCTGACCCACTGTCACCAACAAACACCAAAACTGGCTGAGCCAACCATCAGCCTGCTTTGTTTCCCTGGATCAGGGAAATCAGTCAAACTGATAAGCATGAAAGGATGTAGCTCATTTAATAGCGGGAGAGTTAAAATTTTAAATTATTATTTTAAATACGCCCCAATTTTGATTATTTTCTCAGCAGTGGTGTTAGCCATCCCCCCCAGCCCAGCAGCCACTGACCTGAGCTCTGAAAGCTCTGTGACCACCTCTGCCCAGCCAGAGGGAAAGGGGAATAACTCAGCCATTCCTGGCAGGGACTGCAGCTGAACTCATCCATTTATCCAAACCCAAAGTCTCTGTTCTTGTAGCTGCACATTAAGATGGAGGGAGCAAAAGGCCAAACGCTACAGAAATAGAAAAATCGCCCCAGAATTGCCATTTTAATGCTCAGGAAGCTCCTTATACACAGGAACTGATATTCCAGAGGTAGCCTGCCTTCAGAAGAAAGGGTTAAAGACCCTCTGGGCTAAAGTCATTACAGCCCAAGCAGATTCTGGACTCTTAGAAATACTAAATGGTGAAGCACACAGGACAGAAAGCTTATGATTTCCCAAAGAGATGAAGGGGGAAGTTTGTTCTTCTGTTTGCTCTTAAAGCCTGTAAACTGTCCAAACTTTTATTCAGATTCCCAGGGCATATTCAACTGTATTTGCATTGCCTAGAAATTAAGCCTGCAATCAGTTCCTTTCTTCCCCTCCCAATTACATCACACTGCATTCATTTTAGATTAAATCAAGGTGACCAATTCAGTAAGCTTCACCAAAGCAGGAAACACATTTGCATCAAATACTCAGAGGCCCTCAAGAGATCTTGAGTATTGCCTCCCCAGAGATACTTAGAGACTAAGATATTCTAGGCAGCTAATGAGACTGTACAAGGGACTTCAAATCAAAACAATTGCAAAAAGAGAGATGACAACATCCAGGTCTGCATGCAAATATTGCTGGATCTGCAATGCAGATAGCTAGTTAGCATCAGATGGAGATTGAAATGTACTTCAACAGATTGAATCTCCTCTAGCCTAAACAGTGTTTTCATTTTTCACTAGAAGCCAGTAATTATGTTTTCCACTTATACCTGGAAATTTCAGCAAATACTCTAGACAAGCTAATTTTGATTGGAATGGTTCCATATGCTACCAAATAATGAGATTTTCCCCATTTTTTTTTAAGGCGCCGTGTGCGGGAGGATGAAGCGACTCTTCAGCAGAGGTTGGGGAAGTTCCCTGAGGAGCTGTGTTTATCCAGGACCAGACTGGAGCTGCTCAAGGTTTAGCAGACATCTCCCTTCTGGTGGCAGCAGCTACCCCAAAGCTGCAGTTCTGTCCCCAGAGCAGTCACCCAGCTCTCTGAGATCTCTGATGCCAGGGAGCCTGCTTTCCAAGAACAGTCCCTGTGCTCCAGGGAAAAGATGCTGTGGCAGGAATAGAAGGAAAAAATTCAAGACCTAAGAAGTGCTAAGGCATGACATACCTACATACTATTAGGTATTTATAGCTTTTCTTTGCTCATTATCTATGCATGAGAATAAGAAGGCTTTCCCTTGCTGGAGAGGTTTTGTTTTTGCATTTTGCGTGTAGCTGAATGGTGCAAGAATGAATCCTGGCTCCCAGAGGAAACCCAGCACCCCCGTGGGGGAACGTGCCTCTGCGTGAGCCTGTTCCCTCATTCACAAGGGAGATTTATTCATCACTCTAAATAGAACCTTCTGCCACTCCCTGGGCTCCAGCTGGGAGCTCCAAACCTGACCTGCAGCCCCACAGCTCAGCTCAGAGGGATGGAGGGTGAAACAAACCTGCCCTGTGTCACCCCCCATCCTCACCCTCAAACCCCACGTTTTGCATCCTTGGGGGATGCAGCTTGGTTATTCCCACCCCAGAACATTGGTTCTTCCAGCCCCAAGTGCCAGGTACCCCCTTGCCTGGGGAGCAGCCCTGGGATTAAACCCAGTGTTCCCATGGAGCCCCTCTTTGCAGATGCCAGGAGGGAGGGTTTTAAGCCCAAATGAAGGGTTTTTAAGCCAAAGAAAGGGTTTTTAAGCCCTCCTGCATGCCCAGTGAGGACACCAGGGTGCCTCCTGGCACTGCAACAGCTCTTGCTGAGGTTGGTGTCACCAGGGAGCTGCCATGGCAGCAGGGATGTAGGGAGCAGTGGGGATGCTGAGCACCCCTGGCTCTGCCAGCACCCACCCTGCCCTTCAGGACCAGCCCAAAAGAGCTGAAGCCAGCTCGAACCAGGCTCTACCTGCACCAAAACAGAGGAAAATACATTAAAAAAAGAAAGGTCCAGCTGATTGAAGCTACTCCTGTAGCCAGTTCTGCTGCTCTGGAGAAATCTGGGTGCTGCCCAGGGGTGCAGGCACAGCTCCCAGCTCTGCCCTGCCAAGGGGAAACCCCCCCCCCCAGGGGCACAGATGAATTTTTCCCTTCCCAGCAGCTTCTCTGAGGACTTGGGACACAGATGCTGGAGCTGAACCTCCCTGGGCAGTGAGGAGGTGGAGGAGCTGTGGTAAACATGGAAAACAGGAGGAGTTTGGGAAGCCTGGGAGAAATTTTTAATTTACATCTGCAACAAGAAAGTATTTGTTCTCCAGACAACAGCCAAATAAGTAGATGATAACAGTATAATTTAAAATAGATTTTATGGTTTCTGTTGACAGAGTAATAAGGAAAAATAGGCCTCTTACAGCATTTAGTCACAATGGTAATGAAGAAGGGAAGCAACAATCATCCCCAGGATGGATCAATGCTCTGCTTCCCCAGCATCTGCAAAATTCAGCCTGGGCTGTGCCAGCCCCTGCTCCAGTTACACACTTTTACAGACATTCATACTCAGTATTTCTTCATTTAAGAAATGGGATGCTTTCCTGAGAAAATGGGACAGCCCAAGGCTGGCTGGCTGCAGAGGTTCTGGCACAGCCACCAGATGGGGCAGGACAAGGACCAGCGATCCTTGGATTTGTGTGCAGTTTTGGTTTTTTTTTAGCAGAGCCAGGCATCTCTCTTAAAAAAAAATAAATTCTGCTACAGAGCAGAAAGGGCTTGAGCTCACAGGACTCCTAATAATGTTCTTACCTGTTGGTCTCTGGATTTTAGGAGCTGAAGGACACATTGCAAATCACTGGTCACTGTACAGTGGAAATTGATGCTTAAAAATGTGGTTTAGCCCCTTGAAATCCTGCATGTGTGCTCCCTGAGGGTGCAGACAAGGTTTGCTGACCACTGCTCTGCTGGTTTTTTGTTTAGCTGATGCCATGCTTTCAATTTGTAGTCTTACTGTCCAGGTATTTTTATACTTTAATATTTATGCTTTAGAACACTTAACAAGATCAGTTTTGAAAGACTCATTTTTACAATTAAGGAGCAGAGAAGATAGTAACCACATTTCACCCAGGTAATTCCTAGCTCATATTTATTACAGACCTTGATATTAACCAGGTAATAGATGGATATACCAGATTTTTTCCTTTGGAATATATAAAGGAAATGCTTTGGTAATTGCCTTTTATGAGAGAAAACCCTCTTGAGTTCCTGTTCAAATGATCTGAAGGACTCTGCATCATTCCCTGTTTAATTAAACCCTTGACACCTGCCATATTTCACTGCTCTCTTACCTTTCCAAGCCTGGCTGGTCTGGAAGCCCCCACTCTGTGAGCTCCCAGCTCCCTGTCTGTAGGCAAGGAACATCCTAACATCCTGCAGGGATATAAATAGTGTATAATCCTTTGTATGTATGTAGAGGGATTATTTATATTTTTCATTGCATTTTACATTTATGATGCTGGTGGAACTGGGGGTCAGTAGGAAACAGAATGGCCACCAAGCTAAGTTGCCAAAGTAAGGAAAAAAATAGTCTCAAAGCACAGTTGTTTTTAAAATCAGAACATGTTTTAGTAAAATTAAAAACGTTCTAGGAGCAGTAAAATCATGTCTTTGGGGAAAATCTCTATAGGTTTAATTCAGATTTCATCTGTAGGGCACAGTGTATTCCAAATGCAGAAAATTCCTAATCAAACCAACCATTTAATGAATTGTGCTTAATTTCACTGGAAAAATCAGGCACATATATTTTTACCTGGGCCCTGACCACTTCATTAGATCAGGTGACAGAGATTCTTTTGGAGCATCTCCACTTCCAATGGTTCTGCTCCCAGGTTTGCTGGCCCCCACCTGCCGCAGGGTAATTCCTCTTTTTTTTTGTTTTTTGTGGCACAAACCAGCAGGAGAGAAACCTCTGCAGCAGAGGAAATCCCCCCAGCTCCCTTCACCTTGCTGCACAGCTGAATAAAGATGCAACCCAGCAACCTCTGAGTGGGTGCCCACCCCAGTGGCCTTCTGCTGCAGTGTCCCAGTGCAGAGCAGGGGATGATGTCCCTGACATCCCTGGTGTCCCCAGTGTCCCTGACATCCCTGGTGTCCCCAGTGTCCCCAACGTGCCACCAGCCTGGCTGGGGGAGCAGTGCTGAGCTTAACCTGGACACAGCTTCCTCCTGGGTCATTCCTGCTGAGAACTTGCAAGTTTAGAGGGGAAAAAGGAACTATAATTCATCTCCTGAGCAAACACTCCCCGCTTTCCATTTACCTTTGATGTGCCACGTGCTGCCAGTCCTCACCTAGCAGCTGAGAGATGCTGCACCCATCAAACCCATTGCTAAAATCACCAGAGGAAGATGCAGCTCAATATATTTAAAAGCAACCCTCCTAAGGCCCATGTGTCCTATGGACACACATCAATGAAAGATTAAGATGTCTTCTTTAGCTAAATGTTATCCAGGACAGTAAAAAACTAATTCAAAGGTCTGGCCTTGATTAGTTTTGATTACTCATATGCAGCAGAAAAAAAACCAAAAACCAACCTAACAAACAAACAAACAAAACCAAAAAACCCCACCCAAACCCACAAAAAACCACAAAACCAACCCAAACACTTCTCTTTGATCAAGGGAATGGGTGTTTTCCATAACATCCTCAGTAAATCAGTACAACACGTTTAATAAGCAGGATCAGCTCTTATGAACACATTAGCAGAATGATGAGAGGTCATTAATGTCAAAGCCAGGGAGCCAGCCCTGGAGCTGCAATGTCAGCTGGCCATGCTGGCAAACCCAGCAGAGCAATTAGTTTTGAGAGCAATTAGGAGCTTGGTTTTTCTAGGGAAAAAAACCCCAAAACCCAAGCCCAAACAAGCTGCTCTTTTTCACCAGAACACCCTGGCCCTGAGAGAGCCCCAGGGAGCAGTTTATAGCAAGAACCCCAGGCCTGGGCTCTGCTTGCAGAACAGGAGAGCGGGACCAGTTAGCATGAGGAATGATTTTAGCAAGGCAATTAATAAAATGTCTCCAAGGGGAAGCAATAATCGAATCTCAACCACAGAGAGAGAGCCCTGCCGCACAAGAGGATTGGTGAGCTCTGCACTAAGTGCCCTGTGCTGAGCACACTCCTGGGCTGCAGGGATTTTTCATGGGCTGGAGCTGAGCAGCTGCCTCTGGGCAGAGCCTGATGGTGGGGACAGCTTGGCAAGAGCCCTGCAGAATGCCACCAGCACCAGAGACATTTGCCTCCTGGGCATCCCTTTGTGATATACGTTGATGAATTTCTATTCCTGTAATGTATGTTGATGAATTTCTATTCCTAACCAAGTAAAATTCAGGAAAAGAATTAAATGAGTAAGAAGTGAATGTGGGGTTAAACGAGGCAGCTGAGACATGTAACTGTTCCACTGAGGTGTTATGAAGTGAACAGTTAACTTCTGTAATGAAACAGAGCAAACTCCTAATAATACCAACTCCTGTCTCGAAGATAATTACATTGCCAAAGGCTAACGAGGCACCAAAGGAATGGAAACCCCAAAGAACACAAAGATGTCACAAAGAACAGATAAGAGACAATGGTTATGGTTAAGGTCTGATAACAACATAGTGGAGTCAGCAGAACCAAGAAAGGTAAAAGTTCAAGCCTGATGAAGACTTCTTACTTCCTCCAAAGACCCCTTGAAGACCCCTATACATCTCCCCAAAAGCAGACTCTACCCAGACTTCTCCTATCATGAATATTATAATGAAATGATGTAAACCCACCTTCCTTTGAATTTGAATATAATTGTACTCAATATAAGCTAATGCCAGAGTTTTGGTCGGTGTGTGTCAGGGATTGGGATTCTGCTCATCCCCTGCACCCAGCACTGCCTTGCTTACTGCAATTTTATTAATTAAATCAAGCTACTAAAGAGAACATTGAGTCTCGGTCATTGGTCATTTTTATAACACCTTCTCTCCCCTCTGCCCACCAACATCCCAGCAAACAACACAGCTATCCACACTTCATACCACCCAGCTCACCACCAGCACCTCTCTGCTGTCAGGAGCTGCTAAATACTCACTCCCTATGTCAATTCAATGTGCAAACTGTTATTAACTTTTTTTTTTTTTTTTTTCCTCCCCAGTCAGTTGGTGACCGGGACATTCATTTCTCTGTGTTTGTCTGCTCTGCTTTGGGCTGATCTCTGCCCAGTAGCACCCAGCTGTTACAAGACCTGAAAAGGAGAACAAAGTAGAAGTCTTTTTTTCTTCCCTTCATGGAATAGCAGAGATTGCTTCTCACAGCACCCAGTTCAAGAACAGCATCTCTCCTTTTAAAATTATTTTAAAAATTGGTTTATTCTATTACTGCTGGATTATTTTTTTTTTCATTCATTCTCTACCACCTTTAAAAGCCACCTCTATCCCAATGAACCTGAGGTTCTCCTGACCTCTGAATTTCAGCCATACATCCTCACTCTTTGCTCTGCCTTGGTCAAGGTTGTGCCTGGTTCAGGTGGCAGGGGTGGCAGGAGGTGAGAGCAGTGTGACTGCAGGGCATGGCACACCCACACTTCAGCACAGGGAAAACACAGGCAGAAAATCTGCTGAAATGTTTTTATGTGCCCTTACTCTGTAGTAACCCACTTATATCTTCATCACAAAGCTTTCCTCTTTTTTAGAGAGCTCGCAGGTCTTTTTGGTTTAGGAATTGCTATTTTGGGGAGCGGGCATTACTGTTTTAATAATTAATAATTAATTACTGGGGGGGGGGGCTGGGACGTGTGTCTGGGGTGTTGGGCTGTGCTTCCCAGGGGATCCATCCAACCTGCAAGGCTTTTGGAGTGATCCCTTCCTTAGGGAAGCCTGGGGCTCTATCTGTGTCTATTTCTGTTGATTTCTGCTCTGTCTCAGCCTCTTTTCTTACAAAGGCTCCAGCCTGCTTCCTGCCACCTTCACCACCCCCCCTGCAAGGCTTTCTCTCACTGAATTACAGGTTTGGGGGGCAAGGAAATTAATAGCCTCCTGTAATTAATAGGAGACTCCTTTAAGATTTCAAAGCCCCTTTGATCCCTGCAGAGATGTTTCAAGTCCTTGCTCTGTTCCCAGCAGCTGATCTGAACCCCCACTTTGTTGGGGGTGAAGCCTCATCAAGTGTCCCTCTTCCTTCAGGTTGCTTTGGGTTTGATCTCTCCTATGAGCTGAATATTCACCCTGAGCTCCCTAAAACAGCAGCGTGGGTGCTGGCAGGGTGTGAGCCACCATCTTCAAATGGAGGAGGTCACAACCTGCACTAGGTCTGTCCCAGAGTAGGACAAGCAGTAAAAGGGAGACAATTTAATGGTATCAAAGGCACTGAAATGTTATTTTACTTTTTTTTTTTTTTTTTTTTTTTTTTTTTTTTTTTTTTAGATAAATTGGGGAGGCAGATAAACCCCTGGATGGTTTTTATCTCCTGTAAAGAAATCTGTTTCATCAAGGTACAAATCAAAAATTGATGCTCACTCTTTTACTTTTCAGGCATTTCCAGCAGCTGCTGTTTCTTCTCGGAGGGAACATTATTCCTTAGCTGTGGTTTTCTGCCAAAGCTCATCCTCAAAGGTGACCTTTCTGAGGGGTTATGCTGTTCAGCTGTAAATTAAATGGAAGAAATCTGGGTTTTGATTTATATTGCTGGCAGTGGAACTCAATCCTTCCTCATTGTCTCTGTGTTACACAGAGCTTGGGTACCCCAACGGGGCACAGAGCACAACACTGGCATTTCAAGGGGGTTATTTCAGCACAGAAGTGACCATTTTTTGTGTGTGTTCCCTAAAAAGCACCCAACAAGAGGCTGCTGAGCACTGGCTGACCAGTGAGTGAGGAAACAAAGGGAATCCTTTGCCAGGGGATGGATGGCTCAGGTCTCCCCACAAAGACACGATGCTCCCAGGCATCAGGAGTTTCATACAGCTGGTGCTCTCCAAACCACACCTTCACCAAATAGAATGGTTGGATTTCTTACAATATGTTTTACAGATTATCTCTGCACTATCCCAGTAGTGGAGTGGGTTATCTTCTGGAACTTGGGAACAGGAGGGACATAATTATCCAAACCCAGGAAATTATGATCACAAAGTTAGCTGAGCACCAGGTCCGGGTGATTATGGACAGTAAAAACCCAACCACATGATTAAAAAAAAAAAAAAAAAAAAAAAGAAAAGAAACAAAAAATATAAATCTGAGAGATTTATAAATGAGCTGATAACATAAAGACACTCAGTTAGATGGATCTGCAATCCTGGCCACTGCAGGAAGGAGCCCAGGGGTGTATGGCAAGAGCTGATCCTTCCCCCCTCAGCTCCCTGAGATTTATAACTACAGTCTCCTGTTACATCCTCCTGTGTCTGAGGAGTATTGGGCATAATGATTCTGCAATCAATGTCCACAAGTTCAGTATTGACAAGGTCTGACCACCAAATGAAGCCAATGCCTGATGCTTTGCTGAGCTATTAGCAGGACCCAGGATGCCCCCCAGGTCCCCCTGCAGCTGCTGGGGTGAGAGGAGGCCCCATGTGCTGGGGGTACAGCCCCCTCCTCCTGGCCCCTGCATTATTTACTGCCTGCCATCACAAGCTGGGAGAAGAATCCTGTGTTTTCCTGGGACCTTTCCTCCCATCTCATGCCCGAATGCTCCCAGGTACTGCTGGATTTCTCTCTGCTGCCTGCTGAGTTATCCTCGGTTTCAGAGGCCAGCAGGGCAGAGGAGCTGTCAGAGGGCAGTGTGTGCCCATGGGCAAGCAGAGGCTGAGGTTGGAGCTGCAGGGGAAAGCTCTGGCTCTGTGCATCCCCTGCTGCCTCTCACACCCTGTCCTCTGCTCCCCCCCCACTGCCAACCACCACTTGGTGTCCATCTGCAGCCATACACAGGAGATAAAATGGAACTGGCCTAGAAATGGCAGATAAATTATTTTTATTTCAGGTTTTGACACTTTACTGAAGGTGGGTGAGCTCCTAACAACCACCTCAGACCTCGAGGGCACTTCCACTCAATGGCCAACCCCCCAGCCCTGTGGTCCCCTGGTCTCATCCTGCACCCAAACCCAGGGGCTGGCCTCCAGCACCACCTTCAGGGTGACATCCCTGTCCCCTGCTTTTAACCAGCCATGTCCTGTGCCACCACTTTGCCTCCTGTTGCCACCAGACCTCGTCACTTCCAACTCAGTTGTCAATCTGGCTTCCCATTTAAATTGAATTTTGGGTTTTTCCGCCCACTATTCCCAAGAAACAGTGGCTTGCACCCTGCCAGCTGATCGCCCTGCACCCCCCCGGAGGCAGCACCAGCCCCTGCCCCCCAGCACCCCGCTCCTGGCAGCAGTATTATTTCTGACAAAGCTGAGGCAGCTCAGAAGAGGCTGCTTTGGCTGTTGTTCCCCCCTGATGACAGGGATTTGATCCTCTGGCTGCAGGAGGAGCCACTGCCCAGCAGGATTTGTCTCTGCCTGCTCCTCAGCCTGGAATTCTGCTTCCACCTTTGTGTTCTTCCCCAGCCCAAGGTTGTTTTATTTTTTTGTTTTTTCTCAGAAAGAAACTCCATCTTCTCCATGCAGTGTGAGCAGGGGGAAGCTATTGATTACAATTTCCCTTCAATGCCTCATCCCACGGAGGAGCCTGCAACCTTCCCTTGCCAAAGCCAGGCTGTGGGTGCTGGTTTCATCTGGATGAGACTTCCCAGAGTCAGGCAATGAGGAATATTTACAGAGCAAAGGCAGAGCAGGAAAGTCTCCAATGGCATTTTCCAGATTCATGCCCAGCCTGTTCTCGTTTTGCCACATGGATTACTTGCTGGTAAAGCCCAGAGGACACGTGGGCTCAGTCACTCTCCCATCAAATCCAGGAGTTTTCCTGGATAAAGACTCTGGTTAGCACACAGCCCTCTGCTGAAGTGATCATTATCATAGAATGGTTTGGGTTGGAAGGAACCTTAAAGATCATCCAGATACAACCCCTCTGCATGGGCAGGGACATCAGGGACATCTCCCACCAGCCCAGGCTGGTCCGAGCCCCATCCAACCTGGCCATGAAATTGAGTGGCTGGAGAAGAGAGGAGTGAAGCAGCAACCTGGCACAACCCCCATCTCTGAAAATCCTCAGTCACCATAACCAGGGCCTGAAGAGAAGGGCAAAGAAAAGAAAAAAACCAGAACACAAGTGGTCTGGTGATGTGCTTGTTGTTTGTTATTACTTATTTTCCCACCATGATGAAAGAGCATCTGACCGTAAGTCATAAACCCAGCTATTTATAGCCTGTAATTAAACATCACTGGGAGTGTGAAGACACAAAAGCTGTGCCATCTGCCATGCATTTGTGACACCATAAATATAGATGAAGAGCTGCCACTCCTTTTGTCCTTCCCAGAAAACTTATTTAAAGGGCTCTTTTGTAGCAGCCAAAGCTCAGGTCCTGGAGGGACCTTCAGTGGGTGCATCAACACAGGCACAGACAGGGAGCTTGGCACTGGGGTCCAAAAACTCCAGCATCCTCCCACAAGCCCCCCGAGAAACCCCTGCTCTGTCTGGCAACTGGAAAAAATAATAGCTATCTATATATAGCACGTTTGGAATGTTATTTTCATCCCAGTCAGAGGAAATGCAGCAGTATCCCTAATTATGGAAAAAGTAGATTTGGCCAACCACAACACTGCAAAAGGGACTCGAATCACAGTATTTTGGTGAAAAAACACAGGCTGAGGCTGAGCTGCTGGCTCTGCTTCCCTTCCCATCCCTGGGGGGCCAGGAGTCCTTGTGCCCAAGGGGACAGGGCTCTGGAAAGCCACCCCCCAGCAGCTGCTCCAGCTTCCACACCCCAAAGCTCTGCAGAGGTCTTTGGGAAGCCAATTCCTGCCCCTTCCCCACCACAGATCCCTCTGAATCAGGGTGAGATGGGGCTGGGGCACACCCCAGGTGCCACTGCTCCTGCCAGACCTTTGGGGACCTCCTGGATGTCACCTGGAATTCCCCAGCCCTGTCCCCAGGCACTGCTGATGTGTCCCTGTCCCCAGCTGGGTCCCTGATAGCCTGGGGGCTGCCTGCAACACGTCTGCTGCCACCCCAGCTCTGGAGCATGCAGGGAGCAGAAAACTGCTTGTACACAGATAACAGCCACAGAAATAGCCTGTGGGGAAGCATGTGATGCCCTGCAAATAGTTTTGAGAGATGCTTTTGAGCAGTTTTGATAAGGTTTAATTACAAGTGAGTTACCAGGAAAGAGAGAAAGTGCAGGAGGGGCAACTTCAGAGCCAGGTGCAGTTCCCACCAGAATTATTGAAACAAGAAACCTGTCTTTAACATGGGATAATTCAAATACTCCAGCCAAAAAACCATATCCTTAGATACAGCCCAGTTCAAGAGGAGAATTTGTGTTTCAGGGTGATGGTTTTTGCCCATGCTGCTCTCCCTGTGACCAAGCAATGTGCTGCCCCAAGGATGGGGACACTGACCCAGCTGTCCTTGGGCACTGAGTTCCATTTCTGCTGGCCCTTGTGTTGGCCCAACCTGACTGGAGCTGAGGAACATTGAAAGCAAAATTTGGTGCTCAGAGAACAAAAACTGTCCTCACTTTTTATAAAATACAACCCTGTAAACAGAATTGCACATTTTTATGGGAGGGGAGAAGCCTCTGGTCAAGAAGAAGGAAGGTGCCCTTTTGAACTGGTTCCACCAGAACAGATTGAGTTTTCACCTCTGACTGATAATATTTATTGGGCCAAGGAGGTCTCAACCTGGTTTCCAGCCCATACTTTTAACTCCCAGCTCTGTTTCCCCCTGCTGCACCCCTGGGGGTCCCTCTGCCTGACCTGCCAGGAGCAGCCAACTCCCACCTGCCCTGGACCCTTGGAAGGGGAGCACAAACAGGGGGGTCCCACAAGAATTTGGCCATTTTCTTACACCTCATCCCCTGTGCCCAGAAACCTGAAGCCCACGAGAGATCCCCTGAGCCAGGTAAGTGCTGACAGAGAGATGTCCTGCATGGGAAGGACCTGAACACTCATCTCAGGCACTTTGTTCCAAAACCCAACAAACCCCAGCTGCCACAGCCAGCAGAGAGATACCAGGAGAGCCTGCACCTCCAGACAGGGATGCACCAGAGCTACCAGGGCATTTCTTAATCACCTCTGCTTTATTCTGGACCCTTCAAATCCTTTCCTCTGCATTGATCAATATGCCTATAAATAAAACCATGTGCAGGCAGCCCTGGGCTGCCCCAGAGCCCAGAACTGGATGGGAGGACTCCAGGCTGCAGCATCACAGAGGGATGCTGAAGGGCTGCTCTTTATTGCCTGGTTCCCAACTCATCTGGACCTCTGGATGGGGACACGGTCACCCTGGTCACCAGGCACCCCAGCCAGGGAAATCCCTGGAGCCCAGTCCTCTCAATGTACCTCCAGTCCTAATTTCAGCACTTTAGGGTTCTCTCTTCCCAGGATTTTCTGACTCCTTGCCCTGGCACGTGGCGTGCTGGGACCTCATGGAGCGTTCCGATGGGGGAGCAAACCCAGAGAGTGACAGTCCTGGGGTCACCGTGGGTTGGGGACTGAGGTAGCCAGGGGCAAGCAGCCCCCAGGGCCCGGTGCCACCAGTGGTACCTGACACACACACACACCCCCAACACACAGAGTGCTGCGGGGCTTTTCCTGATGAGCATTGACAGAGGAGGTGATGGGCAGACAACCCCTTCCATTGCTCAGAGCCTGAGCCTGCAGCAGCCCCACTTTGCTACTCTCCTCTCCTCTCCTCTCCTCTCCTCTCCTCTCCTCTCCTCTCCTCTCCTCTCCTCTCCTCTCCTCTCCTCTCCTCTCCTCTCCTCTCCTCTCCTCTCCTCTCCTCTCCTCTCCTCTCCTCTCCTCTCCTCTCCTCTCCTCTCCTCTCCTCTCCTCTCCTCTCCTCTCATTCTCCTCTCCTCTCCTCTCCTCTCCCTGCTGGGCAGGGTCAGTATCAGTATCAGCCCCTCAGCCTCTCTGGTTGTGCCAGCAGATTGTGCTTTGGGAGCAGCAGATGCAGCAAAGGGAAGGATGAGGTTTTTGGGGCCATCCCCATCCTCAGCGAGCTCTCTGGCAGGAGAGGCTCTGCGGGGGGGATCAGCCCTGCCAAGGCAGCGAGGGCACAAGGGTTTTACAAAGCAGAAGCAGCAGCACAGGGGATTTACAGAAATGATGGGAGAGCCTGGGAGCTGAGCTGCTCGGTGAGCCCCAGCCCTCTGTAGGCTCTGAGCATGGAGCATCCCTGGGAGAAATCCCAGGGTGAAACCAGTCTAAAGCCAACACCAGTCCCAAACTGCTCTCTGGAAATAGGTCAGACATATATAGGGGTGTCAGACAAAACCCCTAAAGCACTCCATGTCTGAGGAACTCATGTGCTAAGCTGGCTGCCCTTCACTGGCTGCAAAACCAGACTCGTTTGAAAGGTTTCTGTGCAGCTCCGGAGCTCTGCAAACACCCCCCAGGTCTCCCTGCTCAGACAGAGCCCAGCAGCAGTCAGACTTCACTCTGTTTCTTCCAACAAATTGTTTACGGATGCTGAAAAAAGTTTCCAAAGTCACCTTAAAACTAAATAGGAATTAATTTGCTTTTGCAATGCCAGGCACAGAGTGGCAGCTGGTCCCAAAACCCACGTGTGACAATGTCAGCAACCTGTCCTCTAGCCAAGCCTCAGATCAGGAGGAAAGTCAGCCCATGGGGGGAAGGGGAGGTTACTTTTGCAGGGTTATGGTCTCAATATTCCTAAGTAAAACACTTTGACTTTTACACTGCCTCTGCTCCAAACAGGATTATCTCCATAACTTGCTCCTTTGGTGTCCTGATAAAGTTGAAAAAACTCCTGTAGTGCCTCTAAATGCTTTGCCAAATGAAAGGAGGGGGGAAGAGCCCAAAACAAATGGAAACAAAAAACCAACAACAACAAAAAAACAAACCCCCAAAACAACCAAACAAACAAAAACAAAAAACAAAACAAAAACAAACAAAAAAACAAACAAAAAAAAAACCCAAAAGAAAAAAACCCCAAGCCACAACCCAAAATATCCTGGAAAATTTTCTTTACCTCTGAAGACTAAGTTGTAAATTCAAATATATAGAAGATTTCCAATAACAAAACAACACCAACACCACCGCGAAAACAACAACATCATCATCAGAAACAACAACAATAATAATGATAATAAATAATAATAATAATAAAAATAAATCCCTTCTGAAGCTCAGGGTTCATGGCTGTGGTTCGAGCTCCCCTTAGTGGCTTGCCAAGGGGGGACAGCCTGGACTCATTGTCCCCTTCAGCAGGTGACAAAAACGTCTTTGGGGCTCAAGTTACTGGGTATGACAAGAGCACTGGCCCAGCCCCTGCTGAACAAGCCCATGGATTCCTAAGAAGCCTCAAACGGAGTAAAGAACTCATCTGGACTCAGAAAAAAGCTGGGGACAGAGCTTGGAGCAGGGGCTGCTGCTGCAGGACAGGGGCTGATGGTTTGGAACTGAAAGAGGAGATTTAGCTGAGGTATAAGGAAGAAATTTTTTACCATGAGGGTGATGAGACCCTGGCCCAGGTTGCCAGAGAGGGGGGAGATGTCCCATCCCTGGGGACATTCCAGGTGCTGCTTCTGCAATCCATCCCTGCACATCTGACCAAACTGACGAGCTGCCTGCCACTAATAACCTGCACAATGTTGTTTATTTTTTCTAGGAAACAAGTGCAGAAACTCTGCACAGAAAACTCTACCTGGGCCTCAGCTCTGTGTACTTCTGTTATATTGCTATTATTGTTATTATTTTTGTTGTTAGTGCTGACATTATTATTGTCATCATATTTTACCTCTTAATTTTTAAAAATTGTAGTATTTTCTAGTCCTGTGGAAGGAGGAGACAGGGAGGGGAGACTGGGAGCATGCAGGGGGGAAAAAAGCAAAGATGTGGAAGTCCAGTGGTGAGAGGGACTGAGCCAGGACAGGTCAGAAGGAGCCAGGGGTGGCTGGCTGTAGTTGGAGCCAGCCACATGATTTGTTTCCCTAATTCTGTATTACTCATATCACATTTAAAAGCACTTACTGCTATTATATCCCCATGAGCCTTTTCTCCAAGGCTCTTGAAAATTCTCCATCAAGTTGCTAAATGATACTAAAAAGTTTTAGAGACAGACAATGGATATGAAGATTATAAAATTGCAGCAGCATAAAATATTTTCTCTTGCTAACAAATATTTAAATTTGTTTTACATATAATATTTCCATGAACATGCCATTTGAGCTAATTACTTTACTGTAAATGCACCTCTTAAATAATTGCTAAACCTCAAGAAATGCTTTCAATAATTGACTGAGTTTTCATAAGGAAAAATGGTGTTATTAACTCCAAATTAAATGCACATTTGAGACACTTAACTTAGAGTGCTAGCATAGTGAGCATTTTCAGACCGTACAAGAAATAACTTTGGAGGTTAATGGCAGGAAACAGTCACTCTGCACTCATCTATAATCATCCCCCTTTTTTTGTTTGTTTGGTTGGTTGTGTTTGTTTGTTTTTAACTCCCACATGCATGAGAACATTTTAAGGAACGTACCAAAAGTTTGCAAGCAGTGCCAAGCATCCCCAGCATTCCTGTGTGGGGCAGGAGGATCTGGGCTGGTTGGTTCCAGCAAGAACTGGGCATGAACTGGAGCAAGCCCAGGGCACACCCCTCCCACCCAGCTGCCTTTGGGGGGGACTGGGGAGCCCCAGACCCTCCCTGACACTGCCTGCCTGGAGGTGCCCACAGC
Organism: Phaethornis superciliosus; assembly: GCA_023637945.1. Taxonomy (NCBI): domain Eukaryota; kingdom Metazoa; phylum Chordata; class Aves; order Apodiformes; family Trochilidae; genus Phaethornis; species Phaethornis superciliosus. The sequence goes on from JAJQWJ010000007.1 coordinate 37,875,126, forward strand.
CCACCAGTCCCACCAGTCCTCCCAGTTCTCTGCTGAGCCTGGCGAAGCTCTGGGGCAAGTCTTGGCTTTCCTCCCTGCCTCTTCCCCAGGGATGGTGGAATCGTTCAGGTTGGAAAAGACTTTTGGGATCACTGAACCCAACCATCATCCCTCCTCTACAAAGTTCTCCCCTGAACCGTGTCCCCCACATCTGAACCCCCCTTGAAGACATCCAGGGATGGGGGGGACTCCCCCACTTCCCTGGGCAGCCTGTTCCAGAGGGTGGGAATGGGTAGGATAGGGAAGCCCTGAAGCAGAACACCGATTTGCTCCCTCCAGGGCTGCTCGGGTCTCCTCTATTTCTCCCTCCTTGACAGCCAGCGTCTCCCCCTGTGCACCTCTCCTCCCTTGGCTGCCCGGGGCTTTTTGTGGGATGATATTTTGCTGCAGAGTTCCCAGAGCCCTTCCCAGGAGGAAGCCCGGCCCAGGAGATGGCATCAAACCCAACCTCAGCCTCTGCCAGGGCCGGCTGCATAAAAAAGTCCGGGCTATGATCCCAGCACAAGGCCAGGAGGATGCTAGCACTAGAGGGAAGTATTTCCCCACCAACCTCGGGCTCGGAGCTGTGCACACCCAGCAAAACCTCCCAGCAGAGAAAGGGTACCCAGCCACCGAACCGCCCTAATCAACTGCAATTAATAAGAGTGAGCTGCAGCTCGGTGTAATCAGCTCCCATCACTTTGCCAGGGATAAAGTTATTACCAAGCCACGGATAATGAACTGATATTTAAACTGAATTACATTATTTAACGTATAGAAAGTTCCAGAGCGTCTCCCCGGGCAGATTGTTTACATGTTTGTTCCGAGGAGCGAGAGAAGTTCAGAGCAAGGCCCAGGGAGCAGGAGGTGGCAGGGGGACAGAGCAGGGGGACAGAGCAGGGGGTGGCAGGGGGACAGAGCAGGGGGACAGAGCAGGGGGACAGAGCAGGGGGACAGAGCAGGAGGTGGCAGGGGGACAGAGCAGGGGGTGGCAGGGGGACAGAGCAGGGGGACAGAGCAGGGGGACAGAGCAGGGGGTGGCAGGGGGACAGAGCAGGGGGACAGAGCAGGGGGTGGCAGGGGGACAGAGCAGGGGGACAGAGCATCCCGGAGCTGTCCCCGCCCAGCACCCAGCACCCAGCGCACTCTGTGCAAACCAAAGGGGAAGGGAAAAGCTGCAGGGAGTGCTGAGCAGGGCGGTACCCGGGGGGAACCCATGGGATGGGTGGTGCGGGAGCTAAGGCAGAAGGGAAGAAAGGATGCTTCATCTGCTTAGTGTGTCCCCCCCCCAGCCTGGGAAACACTCTTCCCAAAAATCTGTAACATTAGGGGGATAAAAAAACTCCAGAAGCTTGTTATTGTGCCTACCTGAGCACAGCTTACTGGTTTGGAAAACTTCCATCCATTTTCAGAAAAAAAAAAGAAAGAAGAAGAAAAAGAAAGAAGAAGAAAAAGAAAGAAGAAGAAAAAGAAAGAAGAAGAAAAAGAAAGAAGAAGAAAAAGAAAGAAGAAGAAAAAGAAAGAAGAAGAAAAAGAAAGAAGAAGAAAAAGAAAGAAGAAGAAAAAGAAAGAAGAAAAAGAGAGAAAGGAGAAGAAAAAGAGAGAAAGGAGAAGAAAAAGAGAGAAGAAAAAAAAAAAAAAAAAAAAAAAAAGAAAGAAGAAAAGGAAAAGCAGCAGCTATGGACTAGTTCCATGAATTTGTATTCAGTCAGCAGCGGGTGATGGGCTCAGTTCCCTGGCATCGCAGGGAAGGGATGGGGATGCGCGGGGACCCCGTGGCCGCATCCTGCATCCCTGCGGTCCCCTGCCTTCCCCTCTGCCCCTTCCTCTCCCCCTTTTCCCCATTGCGGTGCCGGGTCCGGCTGGTAGATGGAGCTGCAGGTCCAGGAATGAGGGAGCTGAGCAGCAGGAGTGGGGCTGGCAGCCCCCCGCACCCTTCCCTCCCTCCCCAAGCTGTCTTTCGGGGCTTTTTCTATGAAAACAAATGGAGGTGGTGAAGAAATATCAGCAGAGGGCAAAAGGCCTGGCTGCTGAGAGGAGTTAAGTTTTAATCCCTTGCCTGGGTGCTGCTGGACAAGAGGAGGTCCCAGTCCTGGTCCAGGCACAGCCAGGTCCCCATCAGAGCCTCCTCATCATCAGAGGATGAGTCTCGGGGAGGTGCCAGGCACAGGGCTGGCTAGCAGTCTGCAGGAGTGGCCACTGAAGTACGCTGAGAAGTGGTCCGAGCAGCCAGGAAAATGTGGTGGGGCAGGAGCAGGCAGCGGGTGCTGAAAGGCCTGGAGGAGCTGGGCTGTGGGGTTTGGTGCTGAGCTCAGATGTCTGGCCAGGAAAGCTGGGACAGGGAGGGCATGGGGTGATGCCAATGTGATGGTGGTCAAGGAAGGAGGGCTGGGAATGAAGGGACACCGGGAAGGGGGACCTCAAGGTGACAAGGAGGTGGCTACACAGCCAGGCATGAGCTGTTACCTGTGAAGCTGTAAAACCACACAGGGACCAGTAAAGGAGTGATGGCACCTGGCTGTGGTGGGGTGAGAACCAACCAAGTGCTTCTCAGTGATCACAAATACCAATTTATTGATAAAACAGTTTTAGATCGGAGTAATATGTTTGATTATTTGATTTGATTACATAACAAGCAGCAGACAAGTCTGTTACTCCCTGCCAAGTGGCTCGTGGGTGTTCAGCCCATCTCAGCCATGGCTTTGATCAGGTGTGGTAAGGAGTCTGTAATATGATATGTTCCCCAAGTGGCACATATCCACCCCATACAAGTTATTTTCACTGGCCTGGTGCCTACAAGCCCAGCCTCATGCTTGCCTTTGCTTTCTTCATCTATTCAAGTTCATCTCCTCAAACGTCAAGGCTTAATCTAAATTCCTTTCCTGGAAAATGACTAAATATTTTTTCCAGGAAATCACATCCTGGAGCCACCCTGCTGACAGCAGTTGGCTGGAGGGACAGCAGCTGAGTTGTGCTGAGCACAGCAGGGGAAGAACCATCCCTGGGCTGGGATGCAGCAGGGAGAGGCTGGCACCCACCCGGCTGCACACCTGGGAGCTGGAGAACTGGGGAGCCTCTGCCAGCCTCCCCTGGCTTAGGTAAGAGTAGGAAAAAGGGGGAAAAAAAACATGTCAGGAAAGGAAAGGTTCTGGTTTGCAAAAGAGCTGTAGAATTGAACCAAGTCCAAAGCTGTGGGAAAGATGGATGCTCACATAAACAACTACAGCTGTAGCTGAAGTGTTCCGTGATAAACCATGGTACATATCAGCCTTGCTGCTCCTGTAATATGCTTGTTAGAGCTACACTAATTAATCTAAGGGCACTTCTGAGCAGGGTTTCATCCAGCCCTCTCTCCAAGGAGGCAGTGCCTCTGGAGTTCTGAGCAAAATAATAAATAAAAGCTGGGGAAACTCTCTCCTCCAAGACAGCTTCAAGAAGTCACCCGAGCCCCCCCAGACACTGGCTGCCTCCTCACCCAGACCTGGGGGGTGTTAGCAGAGCCCATGATTTATTCCCTCCTTCCAGGAACCTGCTTTTCAGTAACCCCACTGCCACACACCCAGCTGCTGCTCTGCAGAGGAGCAGAGACCAGGAAAGGTTTTGTGCATCCTCATCCCTTCTGCAGGGATGGTTTGCACAACATGCACAGGAGGCAGAGCAGGGGGAGCAGCAGGAATTTGGGGGGAGCTGCTCAGCCCTTAGTGTTTATAGGACTAATTGACACTATTATTTTTTTTAATATTTTTTTTTAAAATGGAACATTCCCCCCCCCCCCCCCCCCAACAAAAAAAAGCCATCTGGATGAAATTAAAACATCTTTTAGGGAGCTGCTAATTTTTGTTTCCTCTTTCTGACAAACCTCAGGCAGATTTCCCAGGCAGCCCCCCAGCTGCCCCCCGGGGCTGCAGCCACATTTCCCAGGGTGCTGGCATGCAACCCCAAAACACCAGGCCTTGCCAGAACACCCTGGCACCAAAACCACCCAAATAACTTCCTTTGTTTGTTCTGCATAGAAAAGTTTCTGGGTGTAAAAGCCTTCTGGAGATGAAGGATGTATTTCAGCCTTGCCAGAAAGATTGCTGCAGACACTACAGATTGAGGAGAAAACAAAACACACAAACCCCACACAACAAAAAAGATAACCCCAAACCTGATGTTGTTTGTTCAGATTTTCAAGATAAATCAACTTCATTTCTTTCAAAAAATAAAATTTTACAAAATGCTTGAAAGCTCGAGTTGTCAGCCAAGCCCACCTCCTGGGAGCTCAGCTCAGCCACAGCTCAGCTCCCAAAACCTGACCCAGAAACCACAAGAACCTTGTCCCTGGCTCTGGGCACAGCTGCATGAGATGAGGGGGTTCACCCCAGCACTGGTATTTTGGTTCAAATTATCCAAAATTTGAGACTACGATGGCATGCTTTAACAAAGGTCGTTTTTAAAAAAAATCCTCCTGAATAATACACAAGGCACAGTGATGTCTCCAGTGCTGATCGTCTGCACCAGGGGTCCTTTTGGGCACCCTCCTCAGGGATGAGCTGAGCCCTGGGGGGATGCAAAGGGGGGGGTGGAGAGGCCTGGAGCTTTCCCAGCTCCTAAGGGAGGTTACACAGGAGCTGATTTCCAGGGCTGGGAAGCCTGGATATTTTAGCATGAAATTGTTACTGCTGACTGGGAGCAATTAAAAAAAAAATAGGATTTTTTTTTTCAGATAATTAAATAACAATAATAATAAATATTTAAATAAAAATGCAAACAAAAGAAAGTTGCCCAGGTGGCTGTGCAGCTCCCAGGCTCCTGACAGCACTGCCAGCCTTCTCCTCCTCATCCCTGACAGTGATTCCTCCCTGCCAGCCCCAAATAAATCTTGTGACAGACCTCAGCCCTGCTCACACACCAGCCCAGCTCTGGGAGGAGGAAGAGCATCCCCACAAACCACATTCCAGCCATTGTTTGCCTTCCTTTTGAGATTCCTGATGTGTGGGCATCGCTCAGGGCACCCACTGACCCAGAAAGAACCAACATTTCAATGGAAACTGATAATATGCACTGCTTCCCTGGGGGAACTTCATCCCCCCCAAAAAGAGTAATTTGGAAAGTTTTTGGAGTCTTTTGGTCGTGGGGGTACATTTTTTTTATTATTATTTTTATTTTCCCTAGCTTAGAGAAGCACAGCTGGGGCTGGGCATGGCCACAGTCCCTCTTTTGGGAGAGCATCTGGGGGACCCCCCACATGTGTCCTCAGGGAGGGCTCACAGGCTGTGCAGAGGCTGGGGTTTGGGTTTGGGGGGGTCCCTGGCCAGGGGTCCCCGAGGTCTGGCAGCACTAGATGGCATCGTGAGACCAGCACGCAGCCCAGCCCCAAATTAGTAGACGATTATCCCTCTTCCTCCTCTCCTTTTATGTGATGAAACCGGTTACTTATAGCCTGCAGGATAAATTCTATAGGGTGCCTGACTCAGTCAGGGCTGTTTCTTCACAGGCTCTCTCTTCCCAGCTTTCACCTCAATCTGTCATACAGATTTGACACTGCATCGTTCCAACAGTGCTCAGAAATGACATGTATATAATGTGGAATATTGTGCACATTTACAGCCAGGATTTTTTTTCCCCTTAAAACATTGCTTGCTATATTCTGGCAGTCGTTGTTCTGGAAATAAAATAAAATTAAAAGGGGGGAGAGCAGGGAGAAAAAAAAAAAAAAAAAAAAAAAAAAAAAAAAAAAAAAAAAAAAAAAAAGAAAAAAAGCAGAGGGTTCTTTTCTTTCGGTGTATCAGTGACCATCTTAAAGGGAAAAGTTTTATTTAGATGCTAACGCTGTGCAGGACGCAGTGGGCTGGATTTTTAGCAGGTTGTTGGTGCTTGCTGCTGTCCCCCTGCCTCATTGTGCTGGAGCAGGGCAGCCTGGGGAGTCTGTCCCATTAACACGATATTAGAAAACAAATTAACCGGCATTTCTGTTTCTAAAATAAAATAAACCGAGTCCTTTCAGAAGAGCAGGGAGACGAGTTCAGCACGCCTGAGAAGGCTTCACCTCCAGTGGATTAAACACAAATCGGCAGCGTTGTTTTCCGGCGCTGCCTCCGGAACCCTCCTTTCCCTGCCCTCTGATACCAATAACCAGGGACTAAGTTCAACCATTTACTCGCCAAAAATCACCATTCAGTCCCAGTGACTTCCCCGTTCCGTCCCGACGGGGGCTGAGCACTGCCCTGCCCTGATGCCTGGTGCCAAGCAGCAGCACCAGCCCCAGTCCCAGCACCCCAGTCCCAGCACCCCAGTCCCAGTCCCAGCACCCCAGCCCCACCAGCACCATCCCAGGCTCCTGCAATCCCCGCTCCCCATGGCAGAGCCAGCCCAGCCTCCACACACCCGCCTGGGCTGCTCGGGCACACATTTAGGGAGGGGGCTTCTTAATTTTTAATATTTTTTCCCCTCCTTTTAGTGCCCTTTGTGCCGGGCGCTCCGGCCCTCCTGCAGCCTTTCCCTGCCCTCACATCCAGACTTGCAGTTGTCAGAAGAGGAGAGTGGCTGGGGCCGGGGCTGTTACAGAGTTAAACCTCTGGAATAAAGCTTTAAACGCTGAAGGGTGTGCTGGAGAGAGCTGCTCCTTGCCAAGGCTCCTCCCGGGCAGGCAAAGAGGGGCTCAGCTCATGGGAAGCAGAACCAGCCCAGCTTCAGCTGGGGGCACGCAGAGTGGGGGGAAAACAACACCCTGAAAACTGGGATTTATTGGCACGGTTAGGAAGCAAAAGGAAGGAGATGGACACTGCCACTTTTCTAGCACTTGCACTTTCTAGGAGCACTAAGGATCCTTATTCCAATGGATTTTTAGCACAGATTTGTGCCAGCCCAAACACGACTCGGAACATCCCTGCAGAGCTCAGTGAGGTTAAACAGCTTCTGGAATTAAATGTGTTACTAAACTCCTTCTTTTAATCTCTTTAATACTTGGCACAAGAGTCACGGAAAACCACGTGGCTTGGGATTGTGCACTTTGTAAACAAAACCAGAAAGCAGGTGGAGGCCTGAGCCCAGTGACAGGCACCGCACTGCTTCGGCTGGATTTGTCTATGAATAATAAAAATGCCTTTGCTGACCATAACTCACTGCTCTCTATACCCGATTTTTATTTACATAAAAACTCTTGATCCAGCAATGAACTTGTGCATCTGGGATTGTTTTGCTTTCAGTTTTAAAGGTACAAGTAGAATTTAAACCCCTGGGTACCATAAGCCCTGGTCAGAATGTTTTCTTTCTATCACCACTGTCATTCTCCTTGCAGGAAAAAAATAAACCCATTTATTGTTTGCCTTTAAAATCATCCTGGTCTTTTGCTCCCATGCTCTAGTCCTTAATTTCAGCCTTAAAAGCTTGAGGAAAAAAAAAAACGAGAGAGAGAGAAACACAAAACCTCACTGGGAGAGAGACTGCTGGGGCTGGTGCTTCCATGCAGGCTGCTTCGTGATCCCAACCCTGAACCGTGGCAATCTGAGGCTCAGGAATTCATCCCAAACCCTGAGCACAACACCTCTACCAAACCCTGCCAGCACCTTCTTCCAAACCTAGGACCTGATCTGTAAAGAAATGTCCCTTGCTGAGGCTGCTGGCAGCCTGGACATGTGCCCCACACCTTCCCAACCGGCCAGAGCTCGGCTGAAAAATAAAAAAAGGGGGTGGAAAAAAAGGGAGCGAGTCCCAAAGCCCCGGTGATAAAGGGAAGGGTTTGATCCAAGCTGGCTGCAGCAGCCCCAGAGACGCTGGAAATGAAGGAGGGGGCTGGAAGGGGAAGGTTCCCTGGGTGTTATTTATTTCTGGCCATTCCCAGCCTCAGCAGGAATTAAATCCTGCGGCTGCAGCTCCAGAGCTGCAAAGCAAACTTTCCATCGTCCTCCCCAGAGCTCCAGCCTCACTCCAGAAACACTTTGCCTTTAGCCCAGGCCGTACAAGTTGTGCTCAGACACTCCAAATGTGTTTATTTTTGCTTTAAGGTGTGTCAGAGAGAGAAAAGCCACTTCCGGACTGAGCTGCTGTGGAACTGCAGAGAGAATTGTTTGAACTGTGAGTATGGAAGTTCTGCTCTGGCTTGATCTTGCCTTTTAATCAGAAACTTTGCTCTGCTTGGGAATAATACTGTGGGTTCATCCTCTGTCTCGGAGGGAGCGGGAGGGAATGAGAAATCCTCACTTATGAAATATTTTGAGTTCTTCTTCCTGGTAACTTCCCCATGCAGTCCAAAACTGTAATTTTACAGTAGTAATTTTGAAATTCTTGCAGATTCCCCAAGCTGTGCCTGCTGTCAGCAAAAGCACCTGAGCTGGGGTCCTCTGGAAAAAAAAAAAAAAAAAAATCTCAGGGGGGTGTGAAGGCAGGGGGCAAGGCCAGTAAGCATCCCTGTTGTGTAACTCCTCATTTCAGGAGCAGGGACTAGGGGTAGCTCCTAAGACAAAATATAATATCCGATCTGGATGAGGTAGTTAGGTGTTGATGCCAGTGCCAGTTAAAGTTTCAGCACCCTGGCACTGCCATGCTGGAGCACCCTGCATAGGGGCTGGCTGCACCCACCCCAGAGCTTCCAGCCACAGCACTGGGGCACAGCTGGAATATTTGTACCTTGGCAGGGGTTGCCTCCCACGCCAGGCACAAGTTGCTGGTGAATGTTGATTTTCTGATGGGGCTGCTGCACCCTGACAGTGAGGATCAAGCCTCCCTCCCTCACCCCCCCTGGGGCACCCACCCATCACCATAGTAACCCAGCACCAATTACCCTCATTAAGATTCACAGGCAATTGTCCCTCATAATCAGAAGCTATTCTAATTTTCAATTTATTTATTTCTAGGTGTCTCTGATGCTGGCAGCTGGGCAGGCAGCCCACCCAGGCCTTTCCCACTGCAGGGAAAGCTGGCAGTGAGGAGGGAGTGGGAAGGGATGAGGTCTCACACTGTCACTGGTGGCAGCAGCACTGCAGCAGGGTGACACAGGAGACCCTGTGACAACCTTTCCCTTTAAATCTGACACATACATGTGGTGGGGGGGAAATGCAAGGCTGCCTCTTAGCATCAAAGGCAGTAAGGGCACTGGGTGCTGTGACGGCACCAGGAACTCCAGAATTACAAAATAATAATAAAAAAAAATACGAAAGGGCTATCTTGTTATAATTAGTTGATATTTGTTCTATGATGCTTGCTAATGGTAGCAGTGCACACTTGCATTGGATAATTTGACCCCATTTTCTGTTGCCAGACACAAATCAGATACAAAGATAAAGCAGAAGAAAACCACTGCGACCAAATTCATTCTGCACAGCAAGTATCTCAACAAGACTCAGAACCCTGTGTATAAACAACAAATCTTAAGGCAAAATGTCTTTTTTTAAAAAAGGAAAAAAAGAGATTAATATTAAAAGTAAGCCTGGCAGGTATCCCCTGCACCCCCCTCCCCAGCTCCCTGGTGAGCAGCACAACTGATGCTCCTCCTGTGGGAAGTCAAGTGGGGTTACACTGGGTTACATTGCATCACTAGGCACGAGACAGAACCACATGTAAAATGACATAATGCAAATTTCAACAAGATGTGGGTTTCCTCCTACAGCCTGAAACACTCTCCAGCCCCCGTGCACTGGCAAGGAGAAGACGGGAGAGCAGCCGTGTCTCGGGGGAGCACCAAAGCCTCCACCTTGCCCAGGTGGATCCCTGGGAAGATGCTTTTATTGAAAATATTAGCTCCTCCCTTGCCTTTACTTATATCATCCAGCCTGCCTGGTCTTTATCCAGTCCCAGCCACCTGATCTGGATGAGAGCATGGCCAGACAGGGACAGGTCAGCAGGTCTCTACACCTGGAAAGGTGCACTGCAGGTGGAATACTCATTTTCAAGGCCTGCAGATGTGTAGGTGCAGAGGAGTGTAGTCCTAGGCTTCAAAGAGCTGAAGTTATTAGGAAACTACTTCTTTACACTTAAAAAAAAAAAATATTCAAGTAAATCAATAAATTAACCACCTCCCTGCCAGGGGCTCACCCCAGTTGGGTGTCCACCTGCTTTCTTTACATAAAAGACAGCAAAAAGCATCCCCAAGCTAAAAAGGAAAGGACCAGGTGAAGAGCCAGAGCAATTTTCCTCACTCACAGCCATGCAAATCCACTCAGGTCCCAGCAGCTGAGCTGCTTCAGAGGCTTCTAAGCTAGCAAAGGCAAAGTGCTGCCAGGAATGATCATGCAAATGTGTAAATATTTATGAACTAGCAGGTTTTGAATATACAACCTTTATGGCTGTCAGTCTGCAATGGTTATAGATCTTTTTGGCTTACAGATTTGCTTCCAAGCATGAGAACTTCTTAATTCTAAGCCTGCTAAACCAGGAGAGGTTTTTATGGCAGCAACACGAAGAGAAATGCCATGGGAGAACTCTGTCCCCAACCAGCCTCCCGGGCTGTGCCACTGGGGACATCCCTGCCCTCTTTACACATCTTTTCTAGGCAGATTTCATCATCCCAAGGGTGCTTTGTGCTCATTTTCAGTGCCAACACCTTGCTGGCCCCAGGGCAGTGTCCTGCTGCTGCACTCCTGGGACCCTTGCACTGAAAAGCATTCCTGGACCTGCCAAGCCACTGCATAACATTGGTCCCCTCTAAATTTCAGTCTGCCACCTGAAGGACTGTCCTGCAAAGCAAAAACCCATCCCACGGGGGGGTTTCCCACATCTTTTATAACCCAGTAAACTTCAGATCAGTGTTTGCTCTGTCCACAAGCAAGAAGGGGGTTGATGTGTTTATTTTAACTAAGCCACTCCTGACAGCTCATTCCAAGTCTGGGAGCCTTATTTCAGCAGCACTGAAGATAAAAAGCCATGGCTTAACTTCAGGATCTCAGCTGAATTCACCTACAGCCTGCTGGAGCCTAAGCTGCAGGTTTCTGTTCATCGTTTCAAGTTTGACCACAATCCAAGGAAAGAGTATAAAAATTAAAAAAAAAAACCCACAAACCAATTCAAAACAAACAAGCAACCATAAGTGGAACTCCTATTTATTTACCTTAGCAAAAAGGTGGTATTTTTCACTCCTCTGTTACTTTGACTCTGTCAGTTTAACGTCAGCAACGATAAAAAAAAAATTGCAAAATATCACCCAGCTCTGGAGACCCCAAACCCAGCCCCCCAGAGCAGGGCTCCAGGCAGACCCTGATTACAGCAATATCCCTCGCAGGGTGCAGCCCTATTTGTCCCCTTGTTTTGGGCTCTCCCTCAGGTTAAAGGAGTTAAATGTTCTGGTTACCTTCAGGCAGGGCAGAAATGTGAGGTATGAAGGAAGCAGCCTGTTATTTACAAGAAGTGAAATATCATACTTTGATTTGACCCAGCATGTCAGATATTGCTCTTGAAAACCCTTGCATATGTTTATCTTGGGGGTTTGCCAAGACTTGGAAGTGGTGAAATATCATTCATGTACCACTTGCCTACGTTCAAGAGACGAGTAACAGGGTGCTTGAGATCACTCCCATGCAGCTCTTTCATTGCTCCTCATCAGGGGGAAGAAAACCCCACAAACTACACCAAAAAAAATGACAGCACCCAGGAGGAGCCAATTTCTGCCTCTCTGAATGCTTCAGCAGTATTTCCTCTCAGTCCATTTGGATTCACACCCAGGCAGAAAGTCTCAAGACACAAGTGTCAATGAAACCCAGCACATTACCAAAGCAAGGACAAGGTTCAGAAGCAACAACTTTCAGGTCATCCCAATTCCATCTTCTGCTCTTAAACCAGCACAGAAACTAGTCACCAGCAAGGGTAAAACTCACATTAAAAAAAAAAAAAAAATTACAATAAAACCCTATTTGAAGGTACTAAAAAGCTCACATTGTAAAGGAGAGGCCCCACCACCCAAATACCCAACCAGTGCAGTACCTCTCATCAAGGATCAGGATCATCATCATCAGCAGCAGCAGCAGCAGGAGCAATCTTGCTTTACCCCCCCAGACCCCTGGGTCAGTCCCATTTGTAGTGGCCCTGGAGCCCGGGAGGTGCCAAGGCTCAGCTCTGGCTGGGTGCCCCAGATTGCTCTCTCCCCAGCTCAGGGGGGGGCAGGTGCATCTCATTGCTGACCTGCTCACCCTGCTGGGAAACCCAAGGCAGGGAGGGGTAAAAAACAGCTGAAGACCTTTAATTGCTTTTATTTTATTTTAAGTTTCAGTTGTGATTCTTTATAGATACTGAAAGTTTTGTCTTATAAGTCCATCCCCAAGCTCACATAACACAAACTCTCCTAAACCCATCCTATGTTTTTTGTTTGTTTTTTATAAAAATGGGATTAAAAGGACATATCCAACACCACTTTTGTCTGTGGGGGTTTTTTTCTTTTGTGGGTTTCGTTGGGGTTTTTTGTTAGTTTTATTGTTTTTTGTTGGTGGTGGTGGTTGTTTTGTTGTTTTTGTTTTGTTTTGTTTTTTTTCTTTTTTTATCCCCCAAGCTTTAGGATCCCAAACTGATGGCATTCAATATGCCATGCAGGTAGTGTGATAACACTGCCTCTGTCAGTCCCCTTTGGGAGGAGGGACTCCACCAGGTGGAGAGCAAAAGGGCTTGGAATTTGCAGAGAAAATGTAAAAGTGGTAACACGTGAAGCAGGTCTGGTCTTTGGCTGTTTCCAGCTGAGGCCTCTCCTTCCAGGGCTGACGTGCAGTCCTCCTGGCAGTGAAGCTCCATTATTGCATCAAAACCTGCAGAAGGACATTTCCTGGTACAGACTGAGCTGCTGGAAATAATTACCCCTGGGTATTTGTGGTAAATTCCTGAGCAAAGCAGCTCCTGCCTGGGTTGCTGTGTCGGTGGTTGTGCATTTCCCACCTGCTCCATGTTCTTCTCCTGGTGGTGCAGAGGATCCTGGAGACCTGTGTGCTGAGCAAGGCAACAAGACAGCCTCTTTGGTCCTCTGCTCGTTATTCCCAGCGTATAATTTACAAAGCATGAAATAAGAGATGGTGCTGCTGCTGAAAATAAAGGGTCCTGGAGACTCAGCTGGAGGCAAAGAGGAGGAAGGCTTTGCCCTAACTCCAGAGTTCATTGCCTCCCACACCTCTTGTGTGTGCAGAGCTATGGGGAAAGAACCAAGGGACAAAGGTTGCTGGATTAGGATATTCATTCTGGGGGCTGAAATCTTGCAGCATTGCTCTGGGGGCAGAGCCACACTGCCCTGTGCTTCAGCAGCTCCGTGGCAGCAGTCCTCACCAGCAGAAAGGACCATTTGTGATGGGTAGGTGGGCAAAGTGCTGGACTAGTCAAGCTGGTGAAGATGTTGTAATTCCCTGGTAAGGCCAGAATCTGAATAATTTCTGGCTGCAGCAAACACTGCAGTGTTGAGGTGTCCCAGCTCATGGCTGGTGGGCACTCTGCATGCACCTCTGGAGCTGATTCTGCAGCTCCAGTGCCATGGGTGTGAGGGGTGTTGCTGAGCTCCTGGGACCAAGAAAGTTCTCCAGTTCATCACACAGACTCACACAGAGTCTCTTGGATGGCAGTGTCCTGAGCAGGACACTCCAGAGACACCACAGGATCCGTAGCACCTTGTGCTTTTAGCTACTGTAAAAAAGAGATTTTTTTTTTCCCCCAACACTGATGAAGAAGATGCTGAAATGAACCTCTGCCTACACTGAGCCACGTCAAGGCAGATTAACCAGCTCAGGGGTAGCTTAGACCCTTGCTAAGGATCAGCCTTACTATTCACAGCAAATTTCTTCCCAAGCCCCAAAATAATTTGTCTGGAAAAGGTTGTGAAATCTAGCCAGCCTGAAGTTAGCAGAATAAATGCCAGGGCTGCTCATCGAGTTCAACACGTCTGCGTGTCTGAAACCCTCAGATCTTACCATCTTGATTTGATTATCTTGATTATCAGCATCTGCTTTAGTGGCTTACACTATCAAACAGGAGACATCAGTTTAAATTACAGCTTCTGTCTTTTACCTCCTGACATAGCTGTCATGCCTGGGCTGTGAGCAGGAGGACTGGGAAAGCCAAAGAGAGAAAGCAAAATAAAACTGCTGGGGTGTCCAAAACAGGAGGGAAAAGTGCTGAAGACTTTAGAAACTGTGGCACTGGGTACTGCCCCAGGAGAACCCATTTGGGAAAGTAATTTCCTACAAGAACATGGACCTGTTGGAACTTCTTCACACCTCCACACACAGCCATGGTGAAATGTCCATAAAAATGTCCAACCACACCCATAGCCTTTCATTTCTCACCTGGACAACTTTTGGTTGCCTTAGGACAACTTCTCCAGGCTTAAGAACCTTTTAAATAATAACAGCTTTGCCCCATTGCTTGCTCCTCCTCTGCCCAATCTCTTCACACCTGGAAGGATTCGGAGCAGTCAGATCTGGAGGATGCAGATGAGATGTCAGGCTTCTGTGGGCTGAGCTGACACCGTGCAGTCCCACCTGTGGAGGAGAGCTGAACAGATGAAAAACTGTAGATAGAACCTGAATTTTTCTCATATGTTTTGTAACAAAGCATATTTGTCTCACTGGAGTTGGGGTGCCACAGCAGAAGAAATGTCAAATATTAATATATCTGCCAAAGCTCTTTTTCTGGTCCACGGATCGCTGCCTCCAACCCAGAACCTGGTGAATGGGCAGAGCTGGAGCTATTTCTAATGTTCTCTGGGGTTTTGGATTTTCCCCAGGCCCTTCAATTTTATCTCCTTTTCTCTTTCCCTTTGGTAGGATATCCACAACTCTGTTTTACTCAGGGTTTGTTCCTCTCCCCTGTTCTAGTGAGTTCCTTTCCTCCCCTTTCCCAACACCCCCTTCCCTCCTCACCATTCTATCTAATTATTTTTTTTCCCCAGTGCATGAAAACATCTATTTCCTGAAGGGGCTGCTAATCATTAAAGTCAGCAAATAAAGTTCATGTGGGAATGACATGGAAACTTTCAGAATATTTGACTTTTTTGACTCCAGTAATCTCTCCTTGGAGGAGAGTTTGTTGCAGTGATTTCCAGTGCCCCATTTGTGGCTTGGATCCCAGTTTGTCCCATCCACATGGCCAGTCCAGCCCAGCAGGCACAACACTCCTCAGCCCCTTGGGCCAGGCTCTCAGCTCTAAAATTAAAGCCAGCTTGGCTCACAGCAACCCAAACCCTGTAGCTGGGCACAGCCAACGTGCAAAGCTCTGTTCCTTAAAAAAAGGATTGCACAACCCCTGCTGCTCTGGGGATGGCCACCTGAAGCACTCAGACAATGCTGAGGGATGATCAGTGTTATTGATAGCTTGTGAGCAGACAAAAGAGTATCTGTATCTGCCCAGTGACTCCTGAGGGATAGTTCAGTGCATAAAGAAAAGAACTGAAAAATCAAGGAAATTATTCTTATTGGATTTTAGAGCAGTCGAAAGGATTTTAAATATTGAAGGGTTTTTCCTTCTAAAGAGCTAAATAAACCAGCTTTGTGTGCAGCATTCTGACACCTCATGAGAGAGAGGAGAAGCTGCTGTAGACAGCACTGTAGGTGTCTGAGGAAGGCTCCTGTTTCAGAACATCATGAGAGCCCTGCATCTGTGTTCTGCTGCAACAGCAAAGGGACCTGCTTGTACCCTGGCCTGGGGGCACCAGTGGGGGCTGCTTCTGCCCATCCCACCCTGACAGGGGTCATTTCACGGATAGTCAGATGTTCTACAAGAGCTGAGATGCCCTAATCCATGGACAAACCACGTGGCAGCTTCCCACATGAGGATGATGCATTTTCCACGGAAGTTTTGGTCCTGTGAAACACTCTCAGGGATGTTCCTGTTGCCTTTTTCAGAGGTAAAGTTTTCTTGGGCTGTGTGTCCTGCCATTCCACTGCCTTTTTTTTTTTTTTTTTTTTTCCAGCCTTCTTCTTTTCCCTCTGCTAGGTGCTGTTATCATCTTCAAAGCCATATCAAAACAGTGCTTGGTCTGTGCTTTGATTTTCTCCCGCACAGAGAATTCAAAGAGCAGAGAGAGGGAGAAAGAGAGGGAGCACTTGAGATGATCTGGGTGTGTTTGTCTCCTGAGAGGTGGGGAAGGGTGATTCATCCAGCCCTGCCAAGGGGAAGCTGAGCTCTGACTCCCACTGCTTGCACTGCTCCAGGCAGCAATTCCCTCTCTGGGAACCCCCAAGTCACGGTTGCTTAGAAAAAAAGGAAAGGGTGACAAAGGACAACTTCAGATTCCTTGGTACAAACCGTGATGGCTGCTGCAGTTCTGCAGGAGGAGGTGACTGAGGAGAGCCAGACCTGAACTGAGCTCTGTTTCAGTAGCACCTTAGACAAAGATACCCATGTGCATGGGATCTACACAGTAAAAAATAAATAAATAAATTAATAATAATTAAAAAAAAATCTAATTTGGCTTAAAGAACGTCAGAAGGTCAAGTGACAACCCCTGAGGATGGACATGTGCAAAGCCCCACTGATTTTCAGGGTAAAATACAAAAGCTGACAGTGCCCTGGTGAGGTGAGGCAGTGCAGGAATAACTGGGGCTATGCTGCTGAGCCTTGCCAGGTCCCAAGAAAGCTACAAACGTTTCCCTAAGAGAAAAGTTACAGTTCTGTACACAAAAATGTGCACGCACCAAAGCCAGAAAGGAGCAATGAATAAGCAACAAATCCTCTGCACAATAATGCCATAAAAAAGGTGTCCTGAGTTCCAGTTTCCAAACAGGCTGCAAACACCCAGGGGAAGTGTTCCCCTCCTTTTGCCAGCTCCCACAGACCTTCCTGCAATCCACAGCCCCCTGGATTTCAGGGATGCCCAGGAAAAGGAGGCTTTACTGCTCCTTCCTTCCTCCAAAGCTGCCCCGGGCTCACCCCTCCTCTGCCTCCCCCATTCCCACCCGGACAGATGAGGAGTTTTTCTTTTCGTCTCTCCCTCTGCCATCATCAAACCTCCTTTAGGGTGGTTTGGGTCACTCTGGTTTCTCCCTGTGCCCTCAGCAGGGCTCAGGAGCTGATTCCCATCCCTGCTGATGGATGGGGGATGCTCAGGGCCCCAGGGATGAACCCAGAACAATGGCAAATGCAGAGCAGCAGAAAGTTTCTCCCCTTCACCTTTATTTGAACCTCGTTAAAGGGAGGAAACAATTATTTGGGTACAAAATACTTCCCCACAGACTTCCTTGCTATGTTACTAGACTGAAGGGCTCACATCGTCCTCATTTTGCTTTTCACCTGCAGGAAGTACTTCCCAGCACTCTTCCACAGCCCATACCCCATTTTCTCCTTTTTCCCGGGCTGCTGGGCACAGAGCAGCACAGCCCCTGCCACGAGAGATCCAGGAACCTCACACGAAACTGCATCCCCAACTGGATAAATCCACATAAAAACTTTTTTTTTTTCCCCCCATTAGAATACTTCCTGAAGGATGTTTTTTTTAAACTTTTTTTTTTGTTTGGGGTTTTTTTGTTTTTTTTTTTAAAGGGACTTTTGGTCGGATTGTGCACATTCAGCTGCCTTTTGCCTCAGAGAGGTGGATTATTTATTTATTAAAGGCTTTATTTATGTATTTTCACACTATAGCCCAATTAAACTTGACAGCTTATTCACAATGGATTCCTGCCCGATGGCAGCTGAGACACATTACATTAAGAAAGACAGCATAATAAAGAATATAACTAGTCAAATTAGCTCTCAGTATATTCAGTGCTCCTTTCTTTATGGTTTTTGCCATCTGATATTCGCCAGCCTCACATGTGGGGACAAGGAGGCATGTTCTGTGCCTGCCACAGCAGTGATGTTTCAGCAGCTGGCATTGCTCCATCCATTCCGTGTTGGGATCACGGGGAGACCCAGCCACACCTTATTGACACATCTTCATCAGGGAGAGGAGATGCTCTCTCCCTCCCTCCCTCTCCTGGCAGGCTGCACACGCTGGCTGCAGCCAGGGATGTTTCTGGAAGGGGGTGACTATTTTGGGGGAAATACCTCTGTCTGCACTGGGGTTGCCCAGAGTTGCTCCTCAAGGCATCTTGAGGTCAACAAGATTCTGCTCTGCAATTCTTCTGATTACAATTTTTTCTTGTTCACCTGGGCTGATGCAGTATGGAAACAAGAAAATCCACTGTGTTAGCTGTGCTACCTTGCCAGGCAGGGAGTCAGGGCTGGGGGGGTTCCTCCTTCCCAAAGGACAGCCCTGAAGCCCCCCCCTGGGACCTCCAGCTTGGCCCCCAGGGACTCCTGAGTGCCATGGCAGGGCTGGGGAGGCTCCAGCTAATCCTGGTGGGATGTGGTGGGTTAATGGTGGGACCTGATGATCTTAAAGGTCTTTCCCAGCCACAATGATTCAATGATGTATCCACAGGAGAGAATACACTGACTTCAGAATCTGCAAACAGATCTGGCATGGATGAGAGAGCACAGAGCAGAGCATTGTGAACACTTACAAAATAATACTAATTTAAACAGCTACTCATGCTGAAGGAAAATCTGCTGAGTACACGGAATGTTCTCCCCCATAACAATACTCATACAGAAGAACTTAAGACATTTTTCCTTCTCTATTTGTGGACTGGAAGTGGAAACAGAGGAGCTGCTGCTATCACATAACCCTTCCTACAGCATAGCTGGAGGCAGAACATTGCCACATGGCATCACACTTCAGAGACCTCGGGAGGAGTTCTTATTGGGTATAAACTGATTTGAATCAGAATGCAAGATGCTGGAGCTTTAAGCTGGTTTTAAATCTAGATACACTTACTGCAAAAAAATACCCTTACCTTGAAGCATGGCCACCACCAGGGAGCTCAGCTCTCGCCCTGCAGCCTCCTGGGGGCTGGGATCCCCCCATGGTGAGCCCACCCCTCCCCATCCCACCATGGGCCCAGCCTCACCCTTTCTCCACTTGAGTTTGGAGTTCACTGTATTTACATCTCTTAATGCTTCTCCTTCAAGGGAATCACAGGGGGGAATTAATTACACTCGTCAGTTTAATTATGTCAGCTCAGAACTGCTTCACTTCCCAGCCTGAGCTGCACTGCCCAGCACAGCAGCCACCCAAAGGAGGGAACCCAGGCAGCTCACAGGGGCTCTTAAAAGACAATTCCCAATTTTCCTTCCCAACACAGGCCTCCCCAGGGTGCCAGGGCTGTACTCACCAGGCTGCTCTTTCAGCAGGAGGGTCTGGCACTTGCTTTCCCCAAAGCTTTCCTTGCTTCTCTGCACTGTGTCACCCACTTCATTTAGGGACACTCAAGCACACAGCCCCCCAGCCATCCCCCCCCAGCCTAGGCAGGCTTGCTGATTAAGCAAACTGGCAGCACACGGAAGGCATCTCCTGGGGAAAAGTCCCCAGCTCCAGGGGAGTGCTCCCATCCCCTCCCTTCTGGGGCTGAATCAAGGTGTTAAACCCATGGTTCAAGCGGGGATGTGGCTGGGGGTCCTCAGCAGGTGGTCAAAGCAGGTTGGGTTGCACAGAGAGGTGATGGCTGGGATGATGGAGATGATGCTGGGGATGCAGGCACTCATCCCACCACTGCTCCAGCTCAGCCCTGGCTGCAAACAGTTGTGGGGAGCTGGAGGAGAGGAGTGGCTGGAGGGGAGGTCCCTCTTTTCCTCTTCACTTGCTGCACTTGGGTCTTACCTTCACTACAGGCTTTGTGGTTAAAAGGCACCTTAAAGAAATCCCAGGCAGACAGCACTGATTCCCAGGGAATGGCAGGAATCATCACCTCTCTGCAAATACAAAGAATTAGTAAAAAAAACCCCAAAAATAGCGTAGAGAGCACCCTATTTCTGGCAGAGCAAGAGAGGACCTCAGTGCAGCACTCAACATCATAGCTGTGCTCTCATTTCTAGTGTTCCCCTGGGGAGCTGTTTGGATACTGCAGCTCTAGGATTGCTGTGCTGATATTGGGATTATTGGCATTGCTGTCAGGGTCAGCTTTACCTGCCTCAGGACTGAGCCACTCCTTGCACCCAGATCTCCCCAGATGAAGTCCCTGTCATCATCCCCAGCACAGGATGCTTCCCTACCCCCCCCAGCCTGGATCCTGGGGGGACAAACCTGGAAAGCCAGGTGAGAGGGAGCACAGAGAGCTGCTGGTGGCCTGGAGGGCTCCGAAAGGAATCTCTGACTCCATAATATGATGTTCTCAGCAACCTCCTAATCCTTGCAAGCTGTTTATATCACTGCCTCTGTCAAGGCTCTTGCCCATCAATCACCAGCAGTGTGTGTGAGCAGGGGGAGAAACTAAATAGACTGCTCAGCTCTGGACATCCAGAGGGGACCAACCTCTTTCCTGACACAGAAATACCTTTTTTTTAAAGTTATTTTTTGAAATTTTTTTTTCTACGGGAAATGCATTTTCTTTGAATTACCCCGGTGAGAAGGAAGCCTTTGTGAAGGGCAACACTACACAGTGGCAGCTGATGAGTTTTTAAGAGGTTACAAGATCAGGAAGGGGGATGGGGTTTTCACCAAAATCATTGGAACAATTTTTTTAAAAACACAACCGTTCTTGCAATAATAGATTTGATTTTTTTTTCCCCTCCCAAAAATCTTTGAATTTTAAGCTTTCTTTTGTTTCATTATGAATTTACTTTCCCCTGTTAGTTCTTCAAATGACTGCTATCACAGGTGAGTGCCCACATGCTGCTGCCCAGCCTGAGGGAACCACACACCTTTCTCCTATCCACTGGTTTGGGTTTTGGGTTGCTTGTTTGTTCTGTGGGTTTGTTTGTTTGTTTGGGGGTTTTTGGGGGGTTTTTTTGTGTGTGTCTTTGAGTTTTGTTTGTTTGGTTTGTTTGGCTTGGGTTTTTTTGTTTTGTTTTGGGGTTTTTTTTTGTGTGGTTTTGGGTTTTTTTGTTCTTCTTTAATAAGAGATATTTTTGTGGTTATTTAAAACTGCACCAACACTTCAGTTTTGGTCTCTGGGAAATGCTGACCCCACAGGGCTGGCTGTGAGAGCTGTGGAGCTGGCCCCACAGAGCAGGAAGGGTTTCCTTCCTACAGGAGTTCCTCTCACTGGAGTCCCTTCACCTAAGTGTTTTAAAAAGCTGGAAGGAAAATCCATCTGTCACCCTGCCCAGGTTCCCAGAGAGGTGCCCAGCAGCTTACAGGGCTCTGTGGCCACCCCTGTATGGACACAGCAGCTCAGGAAACAGGAGCTGCTCCTTCGGCTGCTCCAGGAACAGCAAACCCAACAGAAAAATCCTCGGCCAGGTGGGACAAGACCAGGCTTGGGTAACTCCTACACCTCCTCCCCTTCCCTTCTGCATTGTGCCAGCTAATTAGCTCCCAGGGAAGAATATCCCACATTTTGGGAGTGATTTCTAATGGCTTCAATGTCTCCAGCCCCGGGCATGGTGGAGCAGGTGCCACCCCAGGTGACATTCCACATGCCATCCCAGGTGACATCCCCGGTGTCATCCCAGGCAACATCCCAGGAGACATCCCAGGGGCTATCCCATGGGCCATCCCAGATGACATTCCACATGCCACCCCAGGTGCCACCCCAGATGTCACCCCAGGTGCCATTCCACATGCCACCCCACATGCCACCCCAGATGCCACCCCAGATGCCACCCCAGCCCCTCTCCCTCTCAGCCCGGGCCCGGCCGTGCATCCCGGCAGCACTAGGTGGTGTTGCAGAGTAGTTTTGCTGGAAATGACTGAAAAGGCAAAGTTTTGGTAGCGGGCAATGTGCCAGCAGTGGGACAGCCGGTGCTGCTGGGGACTTCAAGAGTTGGTTCTGAGCCTGGGCAGGAGGAGGTGGGACCCCAGCATCCCTCTGCTCCCAGAATTGCAGCTCTGAAGAGCTCTGAATTTCTAGCTATAGATAACAGTTTTTATCTCTAAATAATAATTTTAATACATTAAAAATAATTTTAAATTTTTTTACCTGTAAATAATATTTTTTTGCCACCTCAAGAGGGCTTTGAATCCAACACCCCCTGATTCAGTGCTTACAAACTCCAGGGAGGATTCCTAGGACTCTGGGACTTCCCTCCACATCTAAGTTCAGGTTAATTTTCCCAGCAGATGGATTAAGACCACAGGCACTTTCTGACCTGGATGATCCTCATTAGGACTTCATCTGCCTGAAAGGAAAAAATAATAATAAAAAAATATTAAATTTTGCTAAACTTGGGAATTCCAATTCCAACATCAAAATATTTCAAAATATTACAGCTACTCTGAAAGCTGAAAACATTATCTCCCTCAAGGAAAACTGTTGTTGCAACCTGAAAAACCCCACAGCAGAGAAGGAAAGCTTGTGCTGTGTATGGCCCCTGCACTGGTTGGAGACACAGGCAAGAAAATGGGAATAATGATACTTGCTGTCTTTTGGGAAGTATTTTTTTTTTCTAACAGCATTACATTAGGGCTTAGCTGCACTAAGAATGTTTATAGTGAAATAAATTGAGAATCTGGAATGTTTTCAGTCCCTTGCAGTGTCACAAAGCAAATGCAGCTTCTATTAAAGCATGTCTCAGAAAAAAAAAAAAAATTAAAAATCTATGAAAGCTGGGTACCTGCAAGATATTTATTAGAAGCATGTTTCCAGGAAATAATTCTCTTTGCCCTAAACTCTAGAAATTCTTGCAGGATTCACTGAATGGCTGAGTCTGATGTGCTGGGGCTTGACCAGCTGACAGTAGTCAAACCCTGTGTCTGTTTCCATTTTGTAGTAATAGGGTGATTTTAACTACACTGCTTGTTCACAGTAGAAAATGTTCCCGTGGCATACAGCACTAAAACCTCCCACTGTGAAGATTTGGCACTTAGGCTATCACCATTAAAATCTTATTAATTCTAATTATTGTGCCATTCCCTGAAGAATAAACCGTGTTGCATCCTCACAGAGTGCAGCACGGGCACCTCCTTCCCTGCTCACATTCTAACACATGGGCTTTGCTTTCCCTCCCACTTCCCAGCCCACTCCCACAGCTGACATGAGCTTTCTGCTGAGTGACTTCAGCCCTGGGGCCACCACTGCCTTTATTTAATGTCTGTGCACATTCCCACAGCCCCCTGTGCAAGAGGCTTTGCTGGGCTTCTGCTTGCATCTGGTGGTTGTTGGGTTTTTTTGCTTGGTTTGGGGTTTTTTTTCAGTATCTTTGGGCATAACAATATTCATGCAAAAGAGCTTTGAAGTGTTTTCTGCCCAGCTAAGGGTAAGATAGGAGTAGCTCAGCCTCCCAGCCACAAGCTCACTCCCAGCACTGCTTCACCCCCCCTGGGCCTGTCCCATGGCAGGCAGCTGCTAAAAAAAAAAAAAAAAACAACGGATTTTTGATAGTGAAATACCAGAAAATATTGCTGGAAACTGTGCATGCTCTATTCTGACCTACAAAAGATTTTGGTGTTATATATTTAGGCATAAAAGCATAAAATACAGCTCATATATTTTTTTACCTATATTTAAGTATCCTTTCTAAACACACAAGTCATGTATCTACCAATTATGTATCTGCCAATTCTCCCTATAGTTTTGGATGCATGAATAGCCCTGAGGAAGCCTTTGCACACAGTTAGAAATTTATTTAATTCCTCTCCTGGCTCAGGGCTTGTGGTCAAGGTAGAAACCCAACTGCTGTCACTGCCCTAAACACAGTGCCCTGAACTTAAAGTTTCGTGGGGCATCTTGGCTTTTCTTTTTTTCTTTCATTTACTCTTGTGCAACTGTGGAGTTTTTGGTTTTGTTTTGTTTTTGTTTTTTTTGGTTTTGGTTTGGTTTGGTGAGCAGAGCTGGGCAGACCCTCAGCATCCCTGCAGCATCCCAAGGTGGGGATCACCTGTGCCTCATCCCAGGTCCTGCCCTCTGCACCCAGAGCCCGCAGAGACCAAACGAATCCAAGCTTTGCCACAGCTCTTACCCTCCTCTGGCAAAACCCAGACACAAACCACCCCCCTGTTCCTAACCCCTCCTGTTTTGCTGTGGCTGTAACACTTTGTCACACTCCGCTCTCCTCTACAATATTGGTCTGTACACTGGATTAACAACACCTCTTGACAAAGTGCTGTCTCCTGCCACCATCACCCTGTGATAAAGGTACTTCTACATTTTTCATTATTCAAGCACACTCCCAAGCACCCAGAATGAGCAGTGAAATACTTAATGAGACATTTATCTAGTCTATGTATTTTACATTTTGCTGATGGTATAATGAGGCAGAGGTACTGAAATGAAACATCCCTAACATTTCACATAATTTTCCACTTCCACTCCACCATTTTTAGTATTGCTTTTGGGTTTTTCACTGTTGGATGTTTTGAACTTTATCATCACTATCAATAATCACTATGTCAAATGCAACACTCTGCCACGCTTTTTTGGCTGGAAGAATGCCTCACCATTTATCTTCAAGCATATTAGGAAGATGATTGCAGTCTAATAAATATAGCATCAATTTCTCATTCACTTGCAGTACCTCATGTAGATGTTTCCCACTAGTTTTGCTGCATTTTTCCTTGCTCAAACCTTTATCAAAGCTATTAAAAATGTATCCTTCACTGTTCCTGGGAAGCCTGGCATTCCTATTTGTGCCTTTCTCTGTTTGCCATAGAACCCAATGAACTCAAGTCCCAGAAGTTTTTTGTTTTGGCTCTGGGTTGGTTTTTTTCTTTTTTTTCTTTAGCTTTCCAGTGATGTCCTAATTAAAGAGAAACAAGATTTATGGGGAGATACAGTTTATTAGACTAATTTAGATAGCTGAAAAGCAGCCAGCTTGTCGGGCAGACAAGTCCACGTTTAAATCCCTGTAGCTAATGTGACTGTATATGAATTGGTATTTTGTTTGACTACTTCTTAATATTATTTATATTGATTGTACAGCTTGTTTGTGTGACAGCCCTAAAGAAGGTCAGGGAATATCCATACAACCATATATTTTACTGCACAAAGAGCACTGAAGATTTCCTTCATCAGAGCAATCACTGAGCACTCAGCACTGGGTCTGAATCTCTCTGAAACTGGCAGAATCTTTCAGAACTCAGGTGCCCACTATCTGCTTTTTCTGTGAATATTTCTGTGTTGCAGGGTACAACTTGTTCAGTGCAGATGGGTGCAGGATGAGCAGGTAACTCTCCTCTGGGCCTGGGAAAACCCAGTGGTATATTTTGATTTTTAAAATACCTGCCTTTATGCAGAATTACTTAAACCTTTCCTGGAGTACCTTGGCCCATTAATTAGCATTTCTTCCTCTGTCAGATTAGTAACTTGTGTGGCTGACACCCAGATCAGCAAAGACAACCAGAGGCATTGCAAAGAAGAACAAACTGCTTTTTCCTCAAATTTTCCTCTGTCCTAATTCGAACAGGAATAGATGTTGCTTCCCTGCTATAAAAGAAAGAGCCCACAGGCCCCACACCCACCAAATCCACTGGAAGACCATAAGAAAGAACACACCTGCAACTGAGTAAGAGGTCAGAACCCTTTGTGTATTGAAAATATGTCTGTTTTGGTATTGGAAAGAAGGGAGATTTGAATATTTAGGGCTTTAGTCATGCATTATTCCTGCACAGGTATTTTCCTACCATGCCCATTGCTTCTTTGAAAATCACTAGAAGAAAATAACTTTTCAGAAAAAGGAAAAAAACCAGTGCCACTGATTAAAAGGATTATGCTTGTCTATAATATTGCATTTATTTCCTATTATCCTGTTTTTTGGAAACATTTTTCAGCCTTTTTCTCTCCATCTCCTTATAAAAAACACATTAATCTCCCTTTCTGTTTCTAATCTACTGGTTCAAATATCAGCCTTACACAAGTGATTGCTTCTCCCCATGGGAGTCCTTTGGAATCCTGCTGGCACCCCAGGGATTCCCCCATCCCCCAGTGGAATCCCCTCTGCCCATCAAGCCCCTTTCATCCAACCCCAGGAGGGTGGGCAGGGGCTGCCCCCGGGGGGGCCAAACTCTGTCAGTCCCATTCCTGCCCCTCTGCAAAACCAAACGACTGAGCCAGGACCCCCAGAGACCCCCAATTCTTCCAAGTGACCCCAAAATTATGGGTCTGACCACTGACAGATACCATTGCCAGCCAGGGCTGGAAAGCACAGAGCATCTTCAATGCCACAGGAAAAAAAGAATTAAATAACCCTACAAACAAAAAGCAAAACAACCCCCACACAGAAAACACTCCACCACAGCAACAAAGAAATGGAGGGGAAAAAAATCACAATAAAACCAGGCAGCACAGAGCAACTGGAAAATGTTGCTCCGTTTGACCCCCAAAGGACCCCCAAATGACCAAACCTCCCCAAATGACCCCCCAGGCTGTGAATGGCACTCACCAGCAAAGTCATTTCTGCTGCCCTCAACCTTCTCCAGTCAATGCCATGGTCTGGAGCTGCCGTCAACAAGATCTGCACCTTTCCTTGGGCCAGAGAGCCTGTCCTGGAGAAGAAATTGGGTGATGCTGTCCTTCAAATAGTTTTCTGTCCACAGAGAAATGTCTGATTCTGATTTTAGGGCACTGCTTTACCTCAATAATTGCAGTTCTTTCCTGTAAGAAGATCTCAAATATTCTAAAAATAGAATAGATATAATAAAATAAAGTTTAAAAAAAAAACTATTAATAAGTTAATATCATATCATAGTTCTTTCCTACCATAAGACTCCCTGGCAGTGCTGAAGGCCAGGCTGGATGGGGCTTGGGGGGAGATGTCCCTGCCCATGGCACTGGGTGGGCTTTAAGGTCCCTTCCAACCCCAACCAGCCTGGGTTTCTGTGATCTACAACTAAAGAAAAATCAGAGAACAGGACTGTGGCTGAACTGAGGGTGTTTCTGCAATGAGGGTGCTTGAGCAGTGGAAGTTTTACAGACAGAGGTTGTCTTTGAAAGGCTCCAGTTCCCTCTGGCTGGGGGCAGACTTTTCAGCCATTCTTGTCTGACACTTCTGCACTGGCCCAGCAAAATTCTAAATCATTCTTTAAGCATTTGACACTTTCAGCAACTAGATTTTACTGTTTTTCTCATCCAACAGCTTCCACATCCTGTGCCTTTACTTTCCATTCCAGTAAATTGTTTATTAATCTTCTTAGCATGAGAAGGATCACTTCTGTAGCCTGTTTGGAATATGCTCCAATATAATGAATTACAACTAAAAATCCTGAACAACAGGCAAGGATTACCACATCTGTGAGGTTCTGGGTTTAAAAAAAAATGCCAGTTAATTTGCTGGAGTGCCATGTATTTAGATGCACTGCTCATGTTTAAGTTTATTTGGTTATAAAGTAGTAATTTAGGTCAACCGAGTCAAACAATGGAATGACACTGGGCTGAAGTCTGAAGGGTTTTTCTCCTCCAGCCTTAGCCCTTCATCTCCAATTGTCAACAGACTCCAAACTTGGCTGGCGCTGTCAGAATTGACATTGGAATCTGCAGCAGTGTTTGTCTTAATCCAATATTTGTCTCATTCCCACTTCTTACTCTCAGTATTTGCCTTATTCCCGAGCGTTTTAATTTTTGTGTTTGTCATATGTCCTCCCTGTTCCCAAAGACTCATCTGAGCTGCTTTCTGCTCATTGCATCCATAAATGAGGGTGCAGAGCATGCATGGGTAATGCAGGACCCTGATGGAGGGGGGAAGAATGGCTGAGACTCCTCAGGGGGGGAACATTTTGCTGCCTGGGTCCAGTTCCTCTGCCACCCCAGAGGCTGGGCAGGCTTGAAGCTGAAAGAGGAGAGGTTTGGGTTCAACATGAAGAAGAAATTCTTTGGTGTGAGGGTGGGGAGCCCCTGGCCCAGGTTGCCCCATCCTTGGCCCAGGTTGCCCCATCCCTGGCAGTGTCCAAAGATGGGGCATGGGCTGGAGCTGCCCCCCTGCTTGGTGAGGTCCCAGAGCTGTCAGGAACCCAACACAGAACCCCAGCAACACAGGGGAGGGGGCTGAGATCCCACCCGGGGGGTTTCCACCAGGAAAGCATCCACCAGTGATGCTGCTCATATGTTGACTTCTCCCCCTGAGCTGGATGGATTTTTTACTGCAGCTTTTTGGATTACTGAACCCAAATGCTGCAGTAATAATAAAGAAGTATTAATGTTATTAGCTAGTATTTTCCCCTTTGGATGTCATTTAATACCCTTTTCTCTCTCTCTCTGCTCCTCTCATCTGTCTTCCTACAAATCATAGCTTGCTTTACATACTGAGAGGCAGGCTGAAGAGCTTGGCAGGGAGAATTAATTGACAGAGATGACAAAAGACTTCTCCTCCTATATCTAAAATACTCTGCAATATTGCCAAAGTGGAAGTTCTTTTGGGAGTTTTATCTTAAAAAAAAAAATAATTAAATTTAAATAAATCAGAAATGACCTTAACAAACCAAGGAAACTCTGTGCATCACTCCCTCTCTTCCCATGGAGAGGAGCAGCCCTGCCAGAACACACAGTGCAATACGTCATGAATTCACATGCACAAGCATTTTGAAAATCCTTCTTGGACAAGGTTTCTATTTAATTGGCTTAAAAAGCCACTCTTCTCCCACACAGTCTTATGCAGAGCCATCTGTGCAGGGAATTAGCAATCTGGATAAATAGTCTGTGAAGGAATTTGCCCAACTGGATGTTGGGGAGCTGGAATCCAGCAGCGGTGCTGACCCCAGAGCTGGGCTGGCCAGGGACCTGCAGATGAAATCAAGGGCTCAGAGAGGTTCCAGAAGTTCAAACCCTGCTTGGAAAGGCCCTTTAGGTGCTGGGACCAAGGGAAGAGCAGGGAACAAAACCGTGGGGGCTGCCTTGGACCAGAAGTCAGGCTGCCTTGGGGGCCTCTTGGTGTGGGTGGGAAAGCTGGTGGTCTGCAGCTCTCTGTGCTTATGGCAGAAGGAATTTAGGAAAAACCATTGACACCTCATTAATTACAAATTAAAGAGGGAAAAGAGCACAGGGATCCTCAGAAGACATTGCTGTTGGGCACTGCCTTGCAGTCCCACCTTGTTTCCAAGTGTCCCCAGCACTGTCACCGATGCCAAGCCACCTGGGGAGGGAGGCTCCTGCTCTAGTCTGCTCGAGAAACTTCAGTGAAAAAAATAAAGGCTAGGAGCAAAACAAATCTGAAGGATGTTTGCAGTGTATTTAGCAAGCCTTTGAGCAGAGCACCAGCAAACTGCCAGGAGGAGATGTGGTGGCTGCTGGGCTCGTGGCTATCACACCGGGGAGATGAGCAGGAGGGTTGGTGTTTCAGCTCCTGTCCCCCCCCGTGTGAAAATTTCCACACGGGCAGTTGGGAAAAGCTCAGCACCCTGGTTGTTGAGGCTCTGATAGGAGTCCTCAGCCACACTCCAGCTCCTGCCACCTCCCCAGGATTCGTTCCCAGCCGGGGCGCCAGACTCGGCAGCCTCCCTGGGAGCAGATGGAGCTGCCTGCACTGAGAGGCACCAGCCCCAGCAGCCACTCTGCTTGGAAGATGCCCACGTATTTAAATGTTCCTGAGCAAAACCTTGTGGGCATGCCCTGGGGTTTATTCTCCAGAGGTAAGGTAGGAGGATGCTAGCATGCAGCTCCCAGTGCCACCCTCCACCTGGCTCCTCCAGGCCCCCTGTTAAATGGCTCCACGTGGCACACATTCATACAGGCTGTGTCCAAAACCTGTCATCTCTCCTTAACACAAACTTTCCATGGTCACTGCTGTTATCAACAGTTCAGTGTGACACCTCTCAAATCACCGCTGCAGCACCATACCCCTAGAACATCCTTTTCAAAGCCAGACTGCCCAGACGATCGGGTGGGCTTCCAGTATTTTTTTTTTTTTCCCATGCTAAATGCCAGCACCCAAAATTTCTGCAGCTTGCAGGGTGCAGCTCACCCCTCTTTTCCAAGCCATCTCCCAGATGCCCACCCCCCAGTGCCCCCACCTGCTGTCCCCTCTCCAGCATCCTGCTCCTCCATCTCAGTCCAAGGGAGGGAAAGTATCAGATGCCTGCTATCCAATCCAATCTCCCCAGCGAACACTAAAAGGATAATAAAAGGATAATTTACTAGTATTCATTCAGATAATCCATCTTGAGCAGATTTTGAGCTATCTGCATATGCCTAATTAAGATTCACTGCAGAGTCTCTGCTGCCGGTGCCACCGCAGCTCCCGGCACCGTGCCGGGGGGGCCCTGCTCCCCCTCCTCCCCAGCCCCTCCTGGGACACCAGCTTCCCCTTCACAGGAGAAAAGTGCTCCTAAAAAGCCAAGGTCAGCTGCCATTGGAGAACATGAAGAATTTTTTCTACTCGGACAACACAGACACACACACAAAAATCTTTTCTGTGTTAGCAACAATTTGAAAGAATGTACCCCTAAGGGACTCATCCTTTCAGCAATATAAATTACTTTAAAGGGGGAATCAGCCCAGGCAATTAGACCTTTTAGAACAGGTGACCACCCTCCTACATATTAAATCTTCGAAGGCAAAACTGCCTCTCCCATCCCCGGTGATGCAGGGTGCTCCAAGTGTCAGTAAACATACAACCATAATTACATGAGCTGCCTCATTTCACCAGAATCTTTTCAAGATTCATCATCGGAGCATTGATTTTGGATGGCAGGACTGCATGCTTTCCTCCTTTGTTAACACACTTTTTAAGCAAGATTTAACCTCTCAGAGGTAATTTGTTCCTAAAGATTTTGTCCTGGTGGTGCTGACAGTCCCTGCAGGGTGCCTGGACCGGCTCCACAGCCCTTTCCCTCCAGCCAAACGCTGAGGAGCTTCCTCAGGGCTGCCTTTTACCTGCAGAACATCTCCTAGGTCAACATGACAAAATTCTACTAAAAAAAGGTGGATTTAGATGAGAGATCAGACAGAAATTGTTTGGTGTGAGGGTGCTGAGCCCCAGGTTGCCCCCAGAAGCTGTGGCTGCCCCATCCCTGGCAGTGTTGAAGGTTGGATGGGGCTTGGAGCAGCCTGGGCTGGGGGAGGTGTCCCTGACCATGGCAGGGGGGGCACTGGGAGAGCTTTAAAGTCCCTCCAACCCAAACCAGTCTGTGCTTCTCTGATGTAAACCCTTCCAGAGCAGCCCAATGCACCTGCTCAGGGGTTATTTTGCCAAGGTTTTAATTTAGGAGATGGCATCTCAAAGTTTCTTCAGCCCTGACTTGAGAATAGACAAAGGGGAAAATAATAATCCAAACACAATTGCAGGGGTGAAATAAATAGGAAAGGAGTGGATTTTGAGGAATACATGAGCAAATCTAACATGTTGGTTTGTGTCTCCAGCCACAGAGCTCAGCCTCCAGCAGGGCTGGTGCCTGGCAAAAGCATGGGAATGGGGGGTCCAGGCTGGTCACCCCCACCTTGAGCATGGACCTGGGGCCCAGGGAGGAGATCCAGAACTGCTCAAGTGCCCTGGAGGTGACAGCATCTGCTCCAAAACCAGACCAACACCTCTGGGTCTGCCTGCTGTAAGCACATCCAACACCAGCAGCCACGCACAACTGAATGATGTTTTCCCGACATTCCATGTTTTTTGCAGTATCATAAAGAGGAAATAAATAAGCATCCTCTTGTTGGGAGGCTGGGGCACTGCGGATGAGTGCACGTTGAAGTGCCTGAGCCCGAGTTGGAAGGAGATAACAATTACCAGAAAGTCATTACTTAAAAAAGGGATAATTTTTCAAGCAAGCATGAATGCATCTGCACATTCCCGGCAAGCAAATAGGTTTGAAAATTCTCTGAACTGGAAAAAAAAACATTGTGAATCCTGAACATATGCTTTTCCCTAACTGTATTTTAAAAAATATTTGCTTAGTCTTATAATCTAGAAAGTGGAGCAGGATTTTGAGCTGAACCATACATCAATGCCTCGACGTTTAGCCTGTGGCTAAACAAGACTTCCCTGGTCACAGTTACGATTTCATGTTTTGCCATAACAAAAAGCCTTGATGAAAATACAGACGTTCACAGTGCAAGTGCTGTCATATCATTAGTTTATAAATAAACATGGACTACATTTAAAAAAAAAAACAAAAAAAAAACGTCCTTAAGCACACTGCCCATCTCCAGCTGCAAGGTCTGACACCAGCCAGCCTGTGGGCAGCCTCCTCTGCAGGAGCAGGAGGTTTCTTCCCAAAGCTCAGGAAGAAGTTCTGGCAATAAGAGAGGACTTGTGGGCTGGTGGCCCAGAGCAGGGGAACCCCAGGAGCCACCCAGCTGCAGGGACTGCCCCAGAGGCTGCACCCGGTGCTGGTCCCATGGACTGCTGCCAGCAGGATATGGGGTGGGATCCAACACCATGCTGGTGCTTCGGGGGGGAAATTACAAAAATTCAGGCTTTTCCCCTACTTGTCAGTGCCAGGGATGTGTTCTGTGCAGGTCCCTGCCCCCAGGCACCCCCAGCAGCAGGGAGGGTGCTGCACAGCATTACACACAGCACCGGCTGCTTCTTTGCTTTACACGCTGAGGGTGGCTTGGTTTGCATCCCCATCCCTCCCAGGGCATCAGCCTCTCCTTGCCATCATCCCTTCTCTGGCCCACAGGTTGCCTTTGGCCAGCAGCCCTGGCAGGAGCATGTGGCTGGCTCCCAAATCCCACCCTTCCCAGCAGAACTTGAACCTCTGGGTTCCCTCCCCGTGGCAGGATGGGTGCTCTCAGATTGTCACTGCTGCTGCTGGGAACTGTCATTTGTTTACCTTCCTCTTTTTTTCCCCACTTAGTGCCACAGAAGGATGCATCAGCCCTCACCCAGGTGCCAGTGAGTGACAATGGAATGGCAAAGCTAAGGGTGCTCTAGCAGGAAAAGAAAGAAAGGGGAAAAAAATAATAATAAAAAAATCACTAATCAAAGTCTTTCAAATTATATGGAATACTGACGGCTTTTTACGCTGTTTTAATTAAGTACACTGTAATTTAAACCACTGAACCATAACAACCCAACGTTTAGTGTTATATCCCTAGGAGAACTTTAAAAATATGCATAATTCTGCCCAGAAGGTAATTGAGGGATATTTTTGGGGTGGTGGGGGTAATTAAAGGTTATATGGGAAAGTAATAGGAATTTTACTTGGGTACTGATAGTGCTAAAACCTCCTCAGGAAAGCGATTCATATTCCCGAGGTGAGGTTTTTCCAACTCTTATTTTCGGAGGGGGTGAAGGCTCAAGCTGAGCTCTGGCAGCTCCTGGAGCCCACGGAGCTGTGGAGGGGAGGATTTCCCCAGCACCACTGCCCACCCCTGGCCCAAAGGAGGTGATGCTTTGAGAGCCTTCAGGGAAATGTTTGGGTTTTCCCCATGGGCAGGCAAGAGAGCTGCTGCTTTTGGGGCTGCGTGAGGAGCCTGTGTCCGGGGAGGAGCGGAGCAAGGGGCAGGAGTTTTGGGGATGGGGATGGATGAGGAAGGCAGCCCCAGCCCTGGGAAGGGTCTCCCAAGGGCTGGTCCACGACTGGGGACTCCGGAGGATGCAGAACCCAGTGGCTCCGGGTAGGCAAGGAGGAGGCTGCAGGAGGGGGGTTCCTGAAGTGCTCCCTGTCCATCACCTGGGGGGCAATATTTGCTATGGGTTGTGGCAGCAAAGGTGCTGGCAGCCCCCTAAAGCTGACGGGCTGTGTAGCCAGAGCTGCCACGGTGTGTACGGGGAGATGCAATGTGAAAAGTGGAAGATAATGTGCTCACACACTAATGGGCACTGAACTAGACACAGGCTCATTTTTCACATCATGTCATCTCTCCGGTTTGAATAAAAAGTAATGGCTAGAATGAGCCTGGATCTATCTCAGACATTATCATTTGCCTCCTCAGTTTTATTTGTGTTGACTTGTACAGTCTAAAAAGATGACAGTCTCGGGGCCCCCGGATCAGTCTGAGTGATAATACACAGCACATTACACTGCTGGTGACAGCTTCTGTTCTCCTCGCTGGCATATGAGCGCCGCACATCTCCCTCCGTCATCTCAAATGCTATCAACTGACAGAATAAAGAATCTGGTGGAGGGGACATCACAAACCCTGTCTGTTATGATTTTATGAGATAAACTGGAGTTTCTAGGGTATCTTGTTCGGGAAATTAGTGTCAGTCAAACTTTGGGGGATTTTTTTCTTTTTCTTTTCCCCCCTTTTTTTTTTTTAAGATAAATAGCAGGTGCTGGAGAAGTGCCTCTCTATTTATATCACCACAGAATCAAAGCCTAATTTGAACCTGTGAAAGAAAAAAAAAACAACAAACCCTTATAAAATAATATTCCTCCTATTGTGGTGAGGATAAAGGAAACACTTCTGATTCCATCCAAGCACGACTAAACTGCCACGCATGTTTACCACATTCTTAACACAGAAATACAATAGAATATTTTTTTTTGTTATATTGGTATTTTTTTACTCTAAAAACATAAATTTCCTCATCAGCCAACAGCCTTAATCCTAAAAGTTGCTCAAGCCATTGCATTCAACTAGAAGGTCACATAACCTGAGAGTTCTCAGCTGAACCTTACCCCCTCAGCCCCACAGGCATAATGCTTAATTAAGTGTAATATCCTTATTTAAGGCAGGCATTCTCAGGAAACCTACTAAATGTTCCAGAAATTATTTTCAGCAATTTTGAGTTACAGCACTGTAAAGGGGAGAAAAAAAAAAAAAAAAAAAAAAAAATTCCAGAGATAATCTACCATCTCTGGAGGATCCCTACCTCACAAAGATATGAAAAAAGCCCTCCAATTCTTTTGTTTAACCTGGGAGATAGTTTGAAAGCTTCAGCTAATGAATCCCAGTAGGTTGGAAGGGGTTGGGATTAATCTCCAATTTGCTAATCCTGCTGCTGGAGGTGGGGGAGGATCCTGGCAGCCCCTCCACTCCCTCTGGGCTCTGGGACACGTGTCACTGCCCAGGGGTGTCCTGGGGATGGGGACAAGCAGCACCCCAGCCACATGGAGATGCTCCTGCCTGACTTGGTTTAGACACAACCAAGAAGTTTTTATTTTGTTGTGTGGGGGTTTTTGTGTTTTTTTTTTAAAGCTGCCACTGCTCTCCAAAGCTACCGAGATGCTTTTCTTACACTTTCAAAAAATATACATTTCAGAATCGTAAAAATTTACAAGTACTTGAACCATAATCTGCCAATTGTGGCAGCTGTTTCCCATGTAATTTCAGCTACTTCTGGTATAATGAATGTGTCTCACTTGGCTGAAGTTGCTGGGAGTGTTTAACTCAGACGGTACGTGGTCCTCTTCAGACCTGCTTTGAATTTCCTCTACTGCCAGGGTGAAAAGATGCCACAAAACATGCAAAAATGAGCAAGAGAGACACTTCGTCTCTGCTCCAGCAGCATCTCCCTTTAAAAACTGCTTTCGTTTACCATCAGGCAGATTTCTCACACCACCTTCAAGCATTACATGTCTTTTAGAAGGAGCTGGAACTCAAACCACAACAAAAGTAAAAACCTCTGAGGAGAAGTGAAGAAGTGGAAGCACTGGGAAGCATTGGACTGAGCTCTTCTACAAAGTGTAACCACCAGGATGCTTTTTCACACGGTCACAGGGGTAAGAACCAAACCCAGAGAGGATGCTGGACCCCCAGGTGAAATGTTCTGCTTTTCTGCCAGACTTCTAACAAAACTCAGAACCTCGGTGCTATTACTCCCTAGGAGAACAACTGTACATCTCTGCTGTGAGTGAAGGAGGCTGGGAAGGCAAAGAGAAGACAGGCAAAAGATGAGAACCCAGCAGCTTTGTTAATCCCAGCAGACTGTTTGGACTCCTCAGCTGTGCCCAGCCTACCTTGCTTCCCTCAGGAGCAGCCCCATGCTGACCACTCAATCCTCAAAACTGGGATTTTGGTTTTTTTTCCCCCCTTTCCAAACCTTATCCCTGAGGCCATTTAATCTCAATGGATTGAGGAGTGCCCTCATTGCAAAGAAGACACAGCTGTGTCTCGGGCAAGCCCAGAGAAGCTGCAAATGGGGCTGCTGCTCCATCCCACAGCAGAAGATGCAGGCTTCATCTTCCTTAGGATTTTATTCCCTGCTGGCCTTGCCCAAAGTTGGAAGACTTTTGCTTTATCATAGAATCATTGGAAGGGACCTTGAAGATCATCTAATTCCAACCCCCTCCCCCAGCCCAGGCTGCTCCAAGCCTCATCCAACCTGGGCTGAGACACTGCCAGGGATGGGGCAGCCACAGCTTCTGGGGACAACCTGGGCCAGGGGCTTAACTCACCCTTGATATCAGGTTCAGCTGCTGATTGCCACCCCCCCGGGGGCTGCCAAGGTGAGAAGCAGAAGCAGGAAGAAACAAGAGGCTGGGGTTTGGCCAAGGGAAGAGCCCCAGGGGTTCCCCAGGGAGCCTGGGCCAGGCAGGTCCCTGTGCTGGGGATGCTGGGGTGAGGGATGCCCACACACGGGTGGTGAAGTCACTGCCACCTGGGCAACCTCACCTCCCTAAAGCAGCCACAGGGGCACACAGGCCTCGGGCAACATCAACCATTTTGCTCTCCGGCTCCTATTCTCCCTCAGGGATTGATTTCCAGCTGGGAAAACCGGCCAGAGCCAGGCACAGCAGAGGGATGGCACCGGGGAACCAGGAGAAGCTGTGGGGACCCCTGTGGGTGCCCAGGGCTGCCTTCCCGGGACAAGACTCCCCTAAATTGGGAGATTCCTTCCCTGCAGGGACCTGGGGGTGTGCAGAAGTGTCGGTGGTGATGGGACATGGTGAGAGCAGCCCCTCTGCCAGCCCAGGGGAGCAGCAGGAGAGCCCAGACACAAACTGGGAGTTTCCTCAGCCCGGGGAAAGGGGAATCAGCCCCGTTAAAGGAAAGTTTCAGGTTTTTGTGTCTCTGGTTTCCAGCAGTGCCAGGGGCAGAGGACACAGTGGGGATGGAGCACACTGCTCCTGCGGGCCAGCCACGGATTGCCTACCCAGGATTTCCCAAAAGTTGCCAGGCAAGGACAGTAATTAATGGGGTGCCACTATTAAATAATACCTGCAAGCAATTCTATTTTAGAGCTTCAGCTTAATCGCATTCACTACTGAAATTACCCTTTGAATCAGAAAACCAAACCAAAACCAACCACCACCCAAAAGTAAATTTTGCTTTCTGAAAGCATCTCAGCAGGTTTTGGTTCAGCTGGGTTTCTAGTGTAGCTTCAGCACCATTCTGTTCCAGTGCTCCGGAGGAGGAGCAGCACTGGCAGGGGCAGAGAGGCCCCGGGAGAGCAGCCGGGAAGGATGGAGAAGCGATTCGGGGTGTTCCGAAGGGGGGGTTGGCAGAGGGGTCCTGGCACAGGCGGCATTGCCATGGCAACAGGGCGGCGGGAGCAGCCGGGAGGATGGAGGCTGGGCCGGGGAGGGGGGGTTCCCATGGCACATCCCAAACTCCCGTGGGACCAGGAGCCTTTCCTGCACCTTTCCAGGAGGCGGGGGCTGCCAGGGCTGAGCTCCCCGCACATCCCGGAGCCCGGGGTCCCGCAGCACCCACCCCCCCAGCTGGCTCCTCACCCCCCCCCAGCATCCAGCATGGCACAAGACCCTTCCTTCCCCCGAGGGAACCTCTGCTGCTATTTAGCTGATTGCAATTTCTCATCACAGCGATTCTCAACATCATCATTATCAGTACAGCAATCAAACACAAACAGGAGCTGGGTCTAAATGAGGGATGGATGGGTAATGAAATAATTGCTCTGCTAGGCAGCCCAGGGACACTCCCCAGCCCCCAAAATACCTGACCTTCTGGCAGCCTGGCAGCTACAGGGGGGTTTTCCATGTTCTACATCACTCCTGGATATATTACAGCCGTAATTCTTGCCTTGCCCAAGGCACTGGCAAAATTCCAGCTAATCTCCAACTCCTTGACTTCCCTTTGTATTTTCCAGTTCAGAAATTTATTCTATCAAACCCCCCTGTATTATTATTATTATTATTATTATTATTATTATTATTATTATTATTATTATTCCTGCATACTCAGAGCCCTGCCTGGCAGCACAGCCCATCCCAGGACAGGGCTCACACCCTCACTCCTCCCCATGAGGCAGCTTCTCACAGGTGCTCACTGGTGCAGTCCTGAGAAGAAAATCATAATTGATCACTGCAACAAACAAACAATCAAAATATCTATACTGAATTGTTACATGCCTGCTCTAAGGACAAAGCTTCATCTGTCATTGGACAACAAACCAGTTCAGACAAGAAAAAAATCCATCCTCCCAAGGGGACTTTACCCACCACCTGTTGAAATGAGGTGTGCAAAGCACCCGGACAGCCTGGAAGCATTTTTTGAAAGCCACTGTCAATAGCTCTGGAGGCTTTTCAGCAATATGGCATTTAGCATTACAGCCACTTCCAGGTAATGCAAGACATTTCTAATGATCCCCATATTCCAAGAGCCTTCATTCCCTGTTCTTCCCACAGAGTTTGTCTCCTGACCTGCTGTGATCAGTGCCCACACACACGTCTGTAAACTGAATATCTTCAGACAAATTGGGATCCATTGAGGTCTCTGGGGCTTTGGTACCACAACATCCCCACTGCACTGCTTGTGGCTCCCAGCAGCATTTCCACCATTCACATCCTGAACTCAGCCACCACTCCAAGACCCTCAGGCCTCCTAGGACAAGGTTTTCAGGTGGGTTTGTGGCCTTTTGGTATTGTTGTTGCTCACAGGTCAGCAGATGAAGGTTGCTTAAAGCTTTCAGTTGAATCTACATGGGCAAGATCCTCACGCTTCTGACTCCAGGTTTTGATCTAAGTTTAAAATTAAGTGTAGTTTTCTTTGGGAAAAAAAAAAAAAAAGTCTCTCTCAAAGCTCCGGGTTCTGCATCCATATTTTAGTACACTTTATCTGTATTTCAAGACTGGGTGCAATATGCTACTTGTAAAGATCAGGAGATGGTTCCTTATGAGCCGTGCTGGGGTCACATGAACACTGAAGTCATAGCAGAGTCTCAAAATATGTGGAAGAAAGGCAGGAAGAAAGATACTCATCCCCTTCCTCCCAGTATCCTGCATCCCTCCCTGAGAAACAAACCACCCACCCCAGAGGCAATCCCAGTGCCCAGGTCACCCAAGCTGGGGTGGGCCAGCACCTCCAGCCTGGTTCTGAGCTGCTCCTCCCCCCTCCAGGCAGTCTCCTGGCCCTCAGCAGCATCACAGGGGAAACAAAAAATGTGGGTTTGGTTTTCTTTTTTTTTTTCCTTCAATAGAAACGGAATGGTGAGGAAAAATAAACCCAGACCTGCTGGGTACCCCCCAGCTGTTCTGTCACCAAGGGCTTGGGCCATCTGAGGTCACTGTGACCCCAGCCCACAGCCCTGGAGATGTTTCCTTCAGTGGGAAAGCCTGTGCTGAGGAAGGGTGCAGAGGAGGGGTGCAAGCAGAAGAGGGGTGCTTGCTAGAAAGCACTGGCTGCTTACAGGCATGCACAGCTTTACAGTTAGATATCTATATAACATTTATATATATATATATATATGTATACACCTCTGTGTGTATATCTCCTCTCAGGCCAGGGGATTTTTTTTTCTTTCATTTGAAGAGAAATTCCCCAAATTCCACGTGAACTTCCCAACACACAATCCAGTTAGATAAGAGCATAAACCACCCCTTATCTCAGAGAAGCCCCCATTCTGCTCTCAGCTCAGGCCCTGCCCCAGCAGCCAGCACAGCAAACCAGCAAGGTGGCTTCAGGAGAAAAACCCTAAAGCCCCAGAGGCAAACACCAGCAGCTGCTCAGTGGGACCTCGGTGCCCCAGGGATGGGATCAGGAACTGGGGTACAAGGAGAGGCCCCAGGCACCTGGGAGGGGTTGCAGGAGGTGAGGGATGGTCCAGCCACGGCTGGGGGGCACCCAGAAAAAGGGGGCAGACCCTGCCCAGCGACACAACCCGGGATACAAGTTAATATAAACGCACACCCCCAGTGTGAGCAGCCCTGGAGCCAGCATTTCAGATTTAAAAAAAATTCCTTTTAAAGCCCATCAGCTGCCATTAACCCACCAGGGGCAGCATCCCTGCCTCCCTCCATCCTCCCCTCCCAGGCTGAAGGCAGCATGTCCAGCCCTTCACCCCTGACCAGCTGCAGGTGGGTGCACACCAGAGGCTGCCAGAGGGAAATTCCCCTTCGGAATCCTGACAGCTGTATTTCTGAAGGCAGAACATCTTAATCAGATTTTAAAATAAAATAAAATCAAAACAAAAACCCCCAACGCATTCCCGGCTCCGGGCTCCGTCGTAAACCTAAAAATTATATAACACACATGTTTTTATGCTTTGCCAATTACATTTGAAATAGGGACTGTTTGTTTCAGCCCCTCTAAAAATGAGGCGAGGATGAGAAAACAACCTATTTCCTTATTAGGTTCAGGAGTCAAAGGACTCAGCCAGGAGCCGCAGGCTTCAAGAGCATAGAAGATTAAGACATATATTGGATTCATGATGGAGGGCACAAAGTTCATTTTCAAAATAAAACAGAATTTTATTCATATTCCTTTTAAAATTCAGATTGCCATTTGCCAGCTGACCTGTGACATGGCAGCAGTGTATTACATTTTCAATGAGCAGTCTGTCTGGAGCTGGCAGGAGAGGAAACTGCTTCCTGCTGGAGTTGTTTTTTAGTTTTGTTTTTTTGTTGGTTTTTTTTTTTGCCACCCTTAAATAGTAAGAATTTGTCACGATTGTTGTCAGAATGGTAGACGGTGCAGGGACAGGGTAGCATATTTATTTTTAATAGGGAGACATGCAGAATAGCAAAGTCACTGGCATTATGCACCCAATAGGGCTAAAAAAGAAAGAAAAGGAAAAAAAAAAAAGAAATCAGAGCTCAGTTGCAATTTGAATGTGGAAATCAGGGGTGGAAATACTTGGCAGATACATTGAAAATGAAAACAAAAGCAGACCAGGAGGAAAAAAATATACATCTATATTTAAAAAATAAAACACAGTAGCAGTTTAAAGCAAGTTTTCGGGGAGCACGAGTCAAGCCAAGGTTTTCCATGGCAAGGAGCTAGATTTATCTAGCTCACCATCTGTCAGAATTACATTACAAAAGCCACATATGCAAAGATACAAGATGACTGATTTTCATATATATTAAA
The DNA here is from genome assembly GCA_023637945.1 of Phaethornis superciliosus. NCBI lineage: Eukaryota > Metazoa > Chordata > Aves > Apodiformes > Trochilidae > Phaethornis > Phaethornis superciliosus. The sequence goes on from JAJQWJ010000007.1 coordinate 37,916,078, forward strand.
ACCCACAACTCCCGTAGAAAATGAGACCCCATGTGCGGCAGTGCCCAAAAGCTCTGCGGCCAAGGCTGGGGTAAGGGGGGGATCTTCTGCAGGGCTCTCTCTGTGCCACCAAACCCCTGTGTCCCCAGGCCCTCTCCATGTCACCAGACCCCTGTGTCCCTGGGCTCTCTCTGTGTCCCCAGGCTCTGTCCGTGTCACCAAACCCCGTGTCCCCAGGCTCTCTCCGTGTCCCCAGGCTCTCTCCATGTCACCAAACCCCGTGTCCCCAGGCTCTCTCCGTGTCCCCAGGCTCTGTGTCCCCAGGCTCTCTCCGTGTCCCCAGGCTCTCTCCATGTCACCAGACCCCTGTGTCCCCAGGCTCTCTCTATGCCACCAACCCCCCTGTGTCCCCAGGCTCTCTCCGTGTCCCCAGGCTCTCTCCATGTCACCAGACCCCTGTGTCCCCGGGCTCTCTCTGTGTCCCCAGGCTCTCTCCGTGTCCCCAAGCCCCCTGTGTCCCCAGGCTCTCTCCGTGCCACCAAACCCCCTGTGTCCCTGGCCCTCCAGCCCCAGGGGATCACCCAAACCGTGTCCTGGAAGCCCGGGAGGGGACAGCAGAGGTGGGTGTCCTCCCCTCCTGCCCATCAGGGTGATGCCCAGCCGTGGTCAAGGAGGGAGGAGCTGCCTCCAGGCCAACTCAGGGTTTGGAGCCCCCATTTCTGGGATGAAGCAGGAGGAAGCCCCCCCAGTGCCACTCCTTTGTGTCGTAGCTGGCTTTTGTCACCGCAATCAGAGCCGGCAGCAGCCGCGCTGCTCTCCTGATAACTCAATCAGAACTCTGGGCTCCAATCTACCTGTAGATAAAACCCAGGGTGTATTTTGACACGGAGAAACAAATCCACTTACGGCAGGTGAATTAGCTAATCATATATCAGTAAAAACACATCTCGTGCTCGGCGTAAAGATGATGATGATGAATATAAATTCTCTCCACGCTGAATTTCAAATTTTTCCTGGCCTGCTCTCTCTCATGTAAGCCATGTTAACCTGCAGGCTGTAAACACCTCTCTGTTGACAGTGCAGGAGCAGTGTAAGCAATTCTGCTGGCAATCTATTTTACTTCATGAGCAGCTGAGCTCTGGAGCAGCTCACTTGGGCATCACTCGGGATTCGGGGTGGGGAAGCAGGGGTGGTCCCTGTCCCCAAACCCAGGGGCAGACCCCAGGGGCTCTGGTGTCACAGCCGCTGCATCCCGACCTGTCCTGAGGGGTGGGCAACAGCCCGGGGCTGCTTCCAGCCCTCATCCCCAGCCAGATCCCATCACTTTTGCCATAATATATCTTTCCCCAAAGCACAGGCACTTCACTGACCACACCACCACCTCCCCGGCATTCGTGAAGTGCAGCTGGCAGCCAGAACCACTGATTTTTAAAAGTCTGAAACCTGATAGAACTATAAGAGAAAAGAAAGATCTTGCCTTTTTTTTTTTTTTCCCTAGCATCAATGTATTTCAGATTTCTTTTTCCCCAAATCTCAATGCTGATAATTTTATATTTTGACCCGATTTAGAATACAAAACAGTTTAAAATGCCAACCTGCAGAGCTGCACTTTTCCTTACCACGTTAATTTATTTAGCTGTAGGAGTAAGGTAGGCACTCTGGTAGGAGTCAGAGGCACTAAGGGCAGTTCTGTATTAACAGCAGCAGTGTCACATTCCTGCTGGGTGCTGGGGCTGCTTTTCACAGGAGCCACGGGAACCCCTCCGGCTGCTGGGACTGTGAGCAGCGGCTGATGCCTTGGAGGAAGGGGCTGGATGCCCCTGCACAGTCCCCAGCCCTCCCAGGACGGGTGGCACCAGGGCAAGGTGGCGGAGGAGAGGGGTAGCCCAAGGCCAGGGCAGGTGGCCCACAGCAGAGGGCAGGACTCGAGCTGCTCTGCCCCGCTCTGCACCCCCAAACCCATTGCTCGGCATGAAATACAGAATCCTTAATTGGTGCGTGCTCCTCCAACATGTTTTTAATGAAAACGAGGCACATAACTCTTAGTTTGTTGGCTGGCAGATCCCAATTTACAAAAGTGGGAGTGCAAGATAAGAAAAGAGTACATCTGCAGAGCAGGCTGTGCAATGAATCACGCCGTGCCAGAGTTGAGCAGAATATAATTGAGTCCAACATCTCTGAGCACTTTCACCATAATTAATGATAATCTGTAACAGAGGAATCTGAGATTCCAGTTCAGAGAACTGTTTAATTAGGCCAAGTAATGAAAGCAGAAGCAGTACAAGAATATGGCCTGCCTCATGATTAATGATTCATGCTGCTGAACACAAAAGTGCCGCGCCGTTAACTCTAACGGATGCTGCATCTCCCTGGCATTTACAAAATAGTGAAATGCATGCAGTTTTGTGTTTTAAAGATGTAACTGGCAGTCTCCCTTTCTGAGCTATTTACATGATAAATATGGTCGCAAAGGTAACCAGCTTCCTCTGGGTTCTTTGCTCTGGGGTACTTCAAGATAAATATGGTCTCTGCCTCAACATCAGTATTAAGGTGAGTGCTCCTCTGCTGCTCAATAATTAATATCTTCACTTCTAAAGTTAGTCAAGCACCCATGTTTTTCTTTTGTACTTTGATAACCAAGATGAGCCCTGGTGAAATGATATGCTCTCAGTGCAGCTACAGAGACACATTTAGCTCTCTGGAAGGAAAAAAAATAAAATAGGGCAGTTCATGAGGTACAAAATGTAAAAGAAAAAAAAAAAAAGATGAAGAAATGGTAAGTTTTTTGCAGGCTTCCACTTTGGCTGGGTCAGGGTACAAAATGTAGAGCAATTTGACATGGAATTGCCCTAGAAGTGTAAGGGACATGACAAAAGAAGTGATAAGACTGCCTGGGGCTTTAACTTACAAGCCAGCAAATTATATGGTTTTATGTGACTATTTACTCCGCCATTCAATGAAACAAGGAGTGCTACTTATCATGGGCACTGCAGAAGCCCACGGTACATATGCAAGGTCTGAGATAAGGCCACTTTTACAAAGAAGCATGTTCACTAATGTCTCCATCCACCACCTGATTAGGGCTCCTTGGGTGCCTGCTTCTGAAGCTGCCATGGTTCAGCACCCCCAGACTAATGCCCATGGACATTACCTGCTCTCTGCCATAATGGACCAACATTTCCACCCTGCCACCATCTTCCCCTTTGTGGGGAGGACCCCCTGCCCTGCCTCCCCTCCTCCTTCCCCTCCCAGACACACACTGAGCTCCTCATCCTGACACCAGAGCTCCGGGCATGCCCAAGCCCTGGGCACCTTGGGGGTCCCAGCAAAGCTTCAGGGGGAGCTTGGAAAAGGAGATGTGAGGCTGGCCAGGGTGAGGAGCACTTTGGGGTCCCCTAAGATGGGTCCTTCGTGTCTCCTGACAAACCAGAGCTCACCACTGTCTGGAGGACCCCAGCCTCATACCCACACATCCCCTCCCTGCCCCCTGCCAGTCTGGGTACACTGGCAGCAAGAAACCAGCTACCATGGGGAGATCTTACAAACACTACTCCATGAGGAAGAAAAGCTTAAAAAAAAAACCAAAAAAACCAAAAAACACAACCCACCAAAACCCTCCACCTAAAATGACAGGAGAATGGATGTGCTTAAATTATAATGTCAAATAATGAGGAGACTTGTGACTCTTTAATGGAGGTTTTAAAGAGCTCGTAAAGTTTTGGGTGAGATTACAGAGGCTCTGAACCTGTCACACACAGCTCAGTTGTTTGAAAAAGGCAAGCAGGTAACCATAGACCAGGGACTTCCACATCTGTGGGAGGGAAACTCTGGGACACCCTCCCAAGGCAGGGAGGAGGAGGAGGAGAAGAAGGAGGAGGAGGAGGAGGGTGTGATTAGGGGCAGCAGCATAGCTCCCAGCATGCTGGGTCGTGCTTAACTAATCCCAGCACCCTTTGAAGATATTACTGCCATGATAGATAAGGGAAATTCAGGAGCTGGAGCATAGTTAAATTTTCAGAAAGGCATTGGACGAGGTTTCACCGTGCAGATGAGTGCCCAAGATAAAGGAAGGGGGGTGGTGCAGGAGCAGCCCAGGTCCAGCTGGAGGGGCTGGGGCTGCTTCAGACTCACAGGGGGTGGTTAGGGGGGCAGAGCCAGCCTTGCCTGCACCCTGGAGCACGAGTATTTTAGTGTTTGCTTCTCATAATAATTTGTAAGCTCAAAAAGGAAATAAAAAGACCTTAAAAATCCAGAGAGGCATCAACAGAGTGATGCAGCCCCAACTGCATGGGAAGGTTTGGGTTGTGATGGGCAGAGAGAAGTCAGGCAACTCTGGCCAAGCAGAGGAGCAAGTGAGAAGGTTGTGGGAGCCCATGCCCTTTTAACTTCTAACCTTTTAACCCTTTAACTCCTTTCTGAAGCAAACTACTTCAGGTGATGGAGGACTTGGCCCACCTGTTTGTCAAAGGTGCAAAGAGCTGCTGCTCACCTATTGCTGACCAAGCCCCTGCTCACAGGAGAACTTCAGAAATTAAGCAGAATCACCCTGAAACCATCAGAGCCCATCTCATAATTTATTCTGCATTTCATTAACAAGTGCTGTTAGCACTCAGATTAGAAAGGCTTTCCCCACACACTCTGGATAACTGCTCTGGATAACTCCCTGCTCCCCCTCCCCTGGCAGGGGCAATCTCTGCACCACATGTGGAATGAGCAGATTCTGCAAATCTAACTCAGAATGTAGAAACACTATAGCCAAGGGAATATTTTTAAACTGAAGTCAGCATCCTTAATTTTTTGTTTCCCCATCATCAGGCCAAGAAAAATTAGCATGGTGACATCTTACCTTGCTGGGAAAATAAACAGAGGAGGAAGCCTCAAAACCAGCCAGTGCTTTCCCCTTTCTGATCCCAAATCCTAACTCATTTGGGTGTTTAAAAAAAAAAAAAATTAAGCAGAATTCTAGGCTTACACCACAGGGAGCTGAATGCCATGAGTCCAGCTTGGCCATTTGAGAGAATTCCTGGGCAAAGACGGGCAGGGGGATTTCCTGGGACTGCTTCCTGTACAAGTCCTGAATTTCCTCTGTCCCTGGGGGTTTTTAAGAGGAGACTGAACGTGGCACTCAGTGGGAACCACAGTGGTAGGGGATTAAGGGTTGGGCTTGATAATCTCGGAGGTCCTTTCCAACCCAAATGATTCTGTGTAAGTTACTCAGAGGGAAAAGCTGGGGGTGACAAAAAACCTCATCACTGAAATCATGTTCCCAAAGCTCTGTTACATGGAGGAGGGAGAGGGCAAGGTTCTGGTCTCTCTAAATACCATCAAGGAGCAACAGAAATGAGGATTGTATCAATGAGGCCAGGCAGAGCAGGAGGCTGAGGAGTGTTCCTAGAGATACAGCTGCAGAGAAATGTAAAAATAACAAAAAAAATCCCAAATAAAAAAATATAAAAAATAAAAATAAGTTAAAAAACAAAACAAAAAACAAAATAATAAAAATAAAACCAAATAATTAATAATTAATAATAATAATAATAAAGGTGTTTTTAAGGGCACTGGGCCCATGTGAAGGCTTGGCTCCTGGCTGGAGGGGAGCCTGGTGCTGGATCTCCACTTGCCTTTGAACAACCCAAGTGAGGGGTTGTGGGGTGGGTCAGAGCCCCCCCAGAGCAGGGGGGGACCCCAGGGAGGGAACCCCCCAGCACTGCTCCTCCTCAGCCTTCCCTCCTGGGGAGGGGGCCAAAGGCTGCAGAGAGATCTGCAGGGACCCAAACAAACCCAAGTGGGCCCTGCCCCTGACTGATACTATCATTTGAACAGCTGGATTTATTGACTTTGCAAAATCAATAGCTATTTTTATTAATCATCTTTAGATAGCATGATGCTCCTACTATATCTCTTTCAGTGACTAATACAATAAATTTCCCCTTCTGATGTTCCCTGACATTTGAGCAAATTAAATGGAGCATTAAATATGATCCTCTTTGGGACAAAAGTGGGCAGAATCATTTGTGACTACTTTATTAACTGCTATGAGAGTACAGGCAGCACCTTCAAAAAAAGTTGTTTGGCCTGCAGTATTTATTAGTATTTAAATTTTTCATAGCAATGCTATATTACTATGGATCAAATGGTTTTAGTTTTGTGAAATGGAAATATTTCCATATTTACTTTTATTTTGAATGCAATCCCAGCTGAGGAACCAGGGTCCATGTTTGCTAGGAGTCTTGCAGAAAATATTTTATAAAGTATGCTTTGCTCTTAAAATGGATGATATCTCTTAAAAAAGTCACATAAAAGTGAATGAAATATAAAGGAACCAAGTATTTTGCTACAAAATGGTTACAATTGTTCTTTTTAAAGTGTAATTGCATCAGAATATATTTTTTTTAAATTCTGAAAAAGTGAAACAAATTGTTTTGTCAAAAGAAAAAATGGCTCATTGAATTCTATGACTTGCAAAACCCTCTTGGGGGGGAATTTGCCAGGACAAAGTTTCCCAACCCTTCAGCCAGACCCTGTGCAAGTCTGTGAGAATCTTGGGGAGTTTTCAGTACACTGTCAGGTGGTGTACATCAGCTCTTCCTGGCACTGGCATTTGAATTTCCAAATCACAGCTAAGCTTTCATTTCATCACCATCTTCCAGGGGGGGCATCTGAAGGGACAAGATGAGAGCCCCTGCCCAGGCACCAGGAACAGGATTCAGCTGTTCCTGTCCTTGTTCATCAGTTTGTTCCCTGACACCAGATTGGTGTCACACTGCACCTTCTCCCCCTGACACCCAAACTGGGAGTGAAACCCCCATGAAACTCCCCCAGGGCTCCCGCCAGGCAAACCTTGAAGTTTCAGATGGTGACCTGAGAGTTACTGGGGAAAAGGGGGAGGAATGTGGTATCAATTTTCCTGTATATTTGTATATATTTAGTAATTTTTCCTATTTATCATTACTGTTTCATTAAAGTTGTGCAGTTTAGTTTCCAACCCATCAGCCTCTCTCCCTTATTCTCTCTCCTTCCTTTATTGGGGAGGAGAGGGGCATTAATAGAGAGGAGCTGTTATTGGGTTTAGTTGCCAGGGCAGTGTTAAGCCCTGACAGAAGCTAAGAACCAATTGACAGAAAGTAAGAACCATCCTGGATTTTAGTGCCAGGCTCAGGATGAACTCGGGGATGAACTTGGGTTGAATCTGGAGTATAACAGCAAAGGGCACCCAGCTGAGGTGCCCCTGGTACAGATGTGGGAGCACAGCTGGCTTCAGCTCCCTGGCTCCATGGGCTCCTTACAGCTCTGCTGCTTTCAGAGGTACAGAATGGGTGGGTGGGTTTCTGCCCCTAAAAGGCTGATGTGGAACAGGGCTGGGCATCTCTCCAGGTGCTACCCCTGCCCCTCCTGGGCTGGGAATTGCCCCAAAGGCTGCAGCATGTGTATTTATGAGTCCTGGGGGCAAACATGCACACAGAAATTCTCTGTGTTCTCTGCCATGTCTCTCTGTAGCCTCCTCCACCTCCCCCATCTCCTGGAGCATCCTGCTCTCCTCCCAGGAGCTCCAGCCACCCAGACTCTGCTCCCAGACTTCTCCCCATGCACCAGCTCCCCCTCACTTAAGAAGTGGCACCCCACGAGCTGGGGGCTTTGGGGACCTCTCAGCTGCATTTCTGGGCAGCCTCACATTTCTCCTCATGCATCCTTCTCATCACCCTGGTCCCTCTTCAGTCCCCAGCCTCTCTTGCCCCAGACTGCAATTAGATTTTGCTGCCTCGTTTCTTTCCCTGCTAACTTCCCCTTCATCTTCTTCTTCACTTAACTCAGTACCTGAACTTTAAAATCTCACCTTTCCAGTGGCTTCCCCCCGACCTTTTCCCCTTGTCCCTCTGCTAGGGGACTGCTTTCTCCTGGTTGTCAGAGAAGTGACAGCAATAGCCTTCATACACCACAAGCCAGGCTCAAGCAGCTGTGACACGTGCAATTTGAAAGTGTAAAAATGAAATAAAACCAATAAAGTGGATGAAGCACTGAAGTCTGCTGCCCCAGGGGTAGGGGAGAAGCAGGGGAGAACATCCCATTCCTGGGCTCTCCCTCCCCAGGGAATCATTTCCAGGCTCTGCTGGGACTGGAGGTTCCTGCACTGGGGTTCTGCACTCCTGATGTTCAGCTCTGGGCTCCCTCAGCTCTTCTCACCTCAGGGGGTAGAAATAAAACGTGGTGTCAGTGGGATGAGTTAATGGCAGGTTCTTAGAGCTTGCTGGGAGCCGAATTTAGCAGTGGAGCACTTCCAGAGGGTTTGAAGGGGAAATGTGGTGGTGCAGGGTCTGGTTCCCAGGCTAAGTTCCTGCCCCAAGCCATGATCCCAAACTGCTGCTCTGCTGCATCCGAAGGGACCACCACACCAGCTCCTAGCTTTTCATGTCCTAGACTATGCGTGTAAAAAAAAAAAAAAAAAGTTGTTTATCCCCATTTAAAACTTCATCTTTTTTCTTAACCACATGCCATCAGTGGGTTGAACCAAGAAAAGGTCTGATTTATCTATAGAAACCTCAACTTCTGAAAAGCCAAGATCAAGAGTGCATTCCCTACCATCTCAGATAGAAATGGAAGTGTCTGGCTGTGGGGACAGTCACCAGCATCCTATCAAATTCATACCTGGATGGCAAGCAAAGTATTTGGTCTTTAAGTGAAACGACGCTGGAGAAACCCCACGTTTTTACTTCTCGACTGACTTAAGTTTCAACTATAGCCTAGTACCACCTGATCAGTAATGTGGCAGCAAATGGAAGCCACAGTTCCACAGGTGGAAGGGAAGACCTACAACACACAGCATCTCTCTGCTCCTCTCAGCACCCAAACCCCAGAGCATCACCCCAGATCCAGAGCCCTGGGCACTCCCATGCTGCTCAGTAACACCAGTGGGGGACACAAGCTGGATCCCTTCTGACAGATTTTAAGTTACTTTATTCCCCAGTAGGTATTTTAGGTTCAGCTACTAAAGCATTCACACCTCCTGAAGATTTACTTTCATTTTATTTACCTACCAAAAAACAAACAAACAAAAAAAACCCAACAAAACAAACCAAAAGGCAAATGGACAACAAGCACCACAACATAACTACCCACAAGGAGTCACACCACACCATAAAACAGCTTTTCTACATGTTCCCCTCTTATGAAACATCCTTTCAAGAGACAGCAACAATAAATTAGTTTCTCAAGAAGCAATAAAACTTGGCAAAATACCGAGGGGAAAAAAAAAAGGTGCCAAGTGAATGTGAATTAGGTATGCAGGTCAGTTTTTAATAAGAGCAAAGTTACTTCTGAGTCTTTCCTTTGCTGTTTCTCCCCCCTTCTCCCCCCCATAATGTCAATTAAAAGAAACTATTTAGATGCCAGTATTAGGATATAAAACACCAAATTAAAACCTCTCATGTGCTGCAGCTTCTTCCCTAGGACAGTGCTGTCCTGGTGAGCAGCTCACCCCTCATCCCAAGCAGCCATCCCCTACCTCCCCAACCTGAAGGGATGTTCCATCAGCAGATTTTCTGATTTTCCTGGGAGCAGAAGGGACAGTCCCTCCTCAGCACCCCGAGCAGAGTGGTACCTGGGATGCTCTGAGCAGCCCTTGCCCTGGGGAAGGGAAGGAACAGCCACCTCCAGCACCTCAAAAAGGTAAAAAGTGCAGAGGCACGCCCAAGTATTTTCCATTCCTTAGGAATTTTTGGTATTTTAGCAGTGGAGAATAAAAAAACAACCAAAAATCATGAGCAAGAACTCATTTCTGCCTCTTAGAACAGGACGGGTGGAGGACTTGAGCATCTTCCCAATATCACAAGTGACTGAAATGAGCTCTCTGCACTAAGCCAAGCCATGTCACCAGCCTCCTTTTAGACAATCTAAAGATTAAAGGCTCTCTTCCTGGAGGGTTCCTGTGGCATTTACTCAGGGATTTTTATCAAGCTTTATGTGATGGGCTACCTAACACACCTCTTCCAACCTTAACAGCTAACAGGAATTTGGTATCTCTCAACATGGATTTCTTGCTGTACTGTAGAATATTTGGCAAACATCTTGAGACTGTAACCAGTCAAAGGCAGGAGATAAAATGAAAGAAGGAGAGAAAAGTGGCCAAAGACTCAGAGCAAACATTTAGATTTGAAAGCCAAGTCTCTACGTATCCAAGCAGGCAGGTGAGCTAAACCCACAGGTTTTTTCCTCCTCTTCTTGCCAAGAGTCACAGAGGTCATTTTACTGTGGTCCAGGCCCAGAAGGTGCCCCAGAAAATCATCCCCTAGCCCTTAAACACCAACACCAGAGACACTGCACCAAATACAACCTGCAGCCCTGGGCATCAGGCAGAAGGTGGGATATGGGGCAGGAAGGTTAAATCCAGGGCTGGGCTCAGGGATCTTCAGTGCTGTGAGATTTCATAGAAGCTGAGCAGAGGACAGAGATCTGACAAAGCTTAGCTCCCTAATAAGTGCCATTATTTCTATGGGGTCGTTCAGCTCTGTACAGAGCACCACAGCAGCAGTAGAAATGCCTCATAAAGTCTGGGTGATTAAAAAGCAAAAGTAAACCCAGCATCACAACTCTTCCCCTCAAAAAAATAAAAAGCCAACCCAAAACACAAATAGCAGGAATAAAACTCAAACCCATCAACCATCAGGTTATCTTTTAAGCTGTTTCATAAGGAGTTTCTTAAAGAAGAGCAGAGAAGGAGAAAACTAGTGTATGCTGAGCTTCATGTAATCTTAGAAGAGTGAGGGTAGAGAGGGGCAGAGGGTCCATCAGAGCCAGGTGAGCACTTCCTTCTGCTGCTGGGGGGCTCAGACAGATGCAAGGGGACCATGAGGCCATCCTGTACCATGTGACAGAGCATAAAACCACAGAATCATAGAAATGTTTTGGGAGGAAAATATATCTTTAAGATGACCGAGTCCAACCATTCCCCAGCACTGCCAAGGCCACCACTGCACCACCTCCTCCAGCACCACCTCTGCAGAGCTTTGCAGCCCCTCAGCATGCAGCCACACCACCTGCCACTGGGCCACAAGCAAGGAAAAGCAAAGCAGGCTGGATAAAGAGCCAGCAGCAGCACCTGCAGGAGGGATTTCCAGGCAGCATTGCATCCATGCAGGTTTTAGATGTCTGCAGCACCAGCCAAAGAGTCACAGAGCTACCTGAGCACTGACAGACACAGGACATGCTGTGCCTCTGTTTTGCTTGCCCAGGCTGCTGGTATATTTCCTCAAAAAGTCACAGAATCATTCAGGTTGGAAAAGACCCTTGGGATCAAGTCCAACCATCATGTCTACCTTATAAAATTCTCCCCTAAGCCATATCCCTAACACCACATCAAAATGACCCTTACACACATCCAGAGGTGGTGACTCAAACACTTCCTTGGGTAAGGAGTGTTCTAGACATTATTGTTTTTTTGTTTTAAATGTCTCATTTACCAGGATATCAGCCATGGGGGTGGAGGGAGAACAGAGAAGGGTTTTTCATCTTTGTCCCCAGCATCTCCAGGTCCCATGGACAGCCCAGAGTGGAACAAGTCCCAGTGCCCAGGCAGGTGAAATCCTCCCCTGAGATATTTATTTGCCACAAGGTACAGTGCCAGCTGTGCCTGCACAACCACCTCCCAGCACAAACACTGCAACAGGGGAACAGTAACATCCCCCCTGCAGACACAGTCACTGAAACCCCCCCAAAAACCCCCAGGGAAACACAACCACCACTGCCAAAAGGCATCCATCAACTGCTCCACACATCATCCACCCCCCTGAAGAGGTTCCTGGGGTTACTGCTGGGATTTCTAAGAGATGGGGAGGGTAAATAGGCCCCAGCTGAATTCTTCTGTCTCCCATAATTATAGAAAGTTTTACCTGCATCCTTCAGAGCTGTCTCAGGAACCCCAGCAGATGGGCAGAGTGCTGATGGAACCCAAGCTGCTCCAAGGGCTGGGAGATGGAGCAGCTCCTGGAGAACCTCTGGGAAGGGGAGCAGGGGCACACCAACCCATTGCCTAAAAGGGTGGGGAAGGAGGTGAGAACCAGGGATAAAGAGGGGGGGTTGGAGGGCAGGTGGTCCCAGTTAGGGTGGAGAGGAAGAGGAACCTCCCCACACTGCCCCACCTCTTCTGGAGAAATCCTGGGGAGCCCCTGGAGCTGCCAAGGGGAGAAGGCAGGAGAGGGGAGAGGCTGCAGGAAGGCACACATCAGGTGTGAAGCATCACTGGAGAGTTTCTGGCAAAAAAAAATGTGTCAGACAGAGGGGGGAAAGGGATGAGAAAGGATGGGAGAGAGCAGAGAAGAGCTCGCTCACATCAAAGAGAACCACCAGCCCCTGGGGACTCCTGGGAGGCTTTAGTTAAGTCTATACTAAAAAGCAAAAAAAAAAAAAAAAAAAGAAAAATCAATTAAATTAACAAAAATGTTTTCATTAGAATTCACCCAAAACACCCTTCAAAGAACAGGAATGCAGCTCTGAGGGAGGTGGTGCTTTTATACATGTGACCCCATCTCTGACACGTCCTCACAGCTCCAGTCACCACCACCAGAAACCAATTCCTCTGCTCCAGCCCTGCCTGGGAACACTGAGCAGGAGGAAACACTGCCTCCCCTTCAGCTGGAGCCCCCCGAAAAGAAAAGGGAATATTGCACGGGCTGGCAGCTGGCAAAGCCTTCTATCACCCAACTTTTCAGACATGGGGCACAATCAGAGGCTGGAGGCAGCTCACCTCCCTCCTGGCTCCAGCCCTCCCTGCACACACACTTCAGGAAGCTGCTCCAAAGTATTTTCTCCTTGTTTATGTATAAATACGTATATATTTATTTTTTCTTTCACCTCCAGTGAAGAAATTAAAGCTCTATCAGACATTCTCTAAAAGTCGGGTTTATTGCTGAAATAAAGGTTTTCACTGCATAAAGACCTTAGTGCTTTTTTTCTCAGAAATTGTCACCCTCAGCATGGAGTTAAATTTAAGGGGAAGTTTCCCAAAATACATGTCCTCACCACACTCTGGGTTATGGTTGGAGACACAGTGGGAGAGAGAAAAAAGTAACCCACCCTGATACTACCAGCCATAGATGTTTCACTGCTTTTTTTTTTTTTTTTTTATTAATGCAAGTGCTAAACGAGACCATACATTCCTGACAATCTACATTAGCCTGCTGAAACTGTGTGGACAGGTGTACAGGGGAACAGTGAATTAAAAGCAGATGAGCCTGTGGTTTAACATGCAATACCATTTATGTCCATGTATGCCTAAAATAAAGGACTTGATGCTAAAAATACCTGGGGAAGAGCTCTTCCACATGTTCCAGGTTGGCATTTCAGAGCATATGAAAAAAAAAATTAAAATTTCTTTTTTCAGTTGACTTGAAAGCAACTTGCTTGTTTAAAAGATCTGGAAACACTGAGCAGGAGGGAATGATAGGGTCTGGATAGAGAATGACGGACTCTGCCTAAAATGGTGATTATTTCTCTCCTTCCTTTCCCATCTGAGCAGCCAGCCCCTTGTGGTCCAGAGCCAGGCACCTCCCAGCCTCCCTCCTGGACCTTCTGAACCAGCAGGAGCATCTCTGGTGACAAGGCTGGAAAGGTGGCAAGTGGCTTTTCACACCCACTTGCCATCACACCTGCAAAGCTGGTGAGAAAAAGCTTCCTCAGGAAGTGGTGACTTCCTCCAAACACCTTAAATAAATCTTCTTTTCTTCTTCCCTTCTCTCCTGACCTGGATCTGGCTGCCAGTGCACATGAAAGAAATTACGAGAGCTTCTCAGTCACTGCTGCTCGGGTTCCTTCTGCACTACAGCATTTGTCATTGCCAAAACAGCAGAGTTTAATTAAGTGTTGTGAGCAGCCTAGTGAGAAACACACTTTAAATTAAACCTCTGTACATGCAGCTATTGGTTCTTTACCTCCTGAACAATCAGCGGGGTGTTCGGCAGAAATTCCTCCTCTCGAGGGAGAGGCAGCTGCACGCACCTCAGTGATTCAGAAACGCTCCTGCTTTCCCAGAACCAGGCCTTATTAAAGCACATTTAATTATTTCTTAGTTTTAAACACCAGTAGATGAAGGCGATAATTAATGTGCCCACCACTAAACATTTTATTTACTCTTGATGCATTAATGGTATTATCAAGAAAATATGCTACTCTTTCAGGTTTAACAAAATCACAGGGCAAATTATCTTCCGAGGCATCGAGCAATCCTTAATATAATGGAATAAATTATTTTAACACCTCAGTGGTAACGAATGGATACAAGTGTGTAAGTATTTTAATTTTTCAAAATGTTTTTACAGTTACAGATTACAGAGGATACTTAAATCGACGACGCAGGAGTCAAGAATAAAATGGGGAGGGAAAAAAATCTCCAACCTTAAAAGGTATTGACTTGTGGGGTTTTTCTGTAGGAGAAAAATATTTAACGTGGCTTTCCAGGGGAAAGGACCCTACTGCATAATGATCATACTAAAAATAATAATTGTTAGTAGCAGGTAAGAAATGTTTCAGTGACATTTAGGCATTTCTCATGCCAACCACAAACATGCATTTATCTGATGAAAATTCAGATAGTGATGGATATGGGTATGTACAAATAGGTGCACACTTGCAGGTACACAAAAGCCTTCTGCACAAACAGAGTGCAGATGTATGAATGCAGTGCACAGAGAAATATTTGACCCTCAGGTATGAGAGGAGGATGCAGAGGGGAGGCAACAGCCTCCTCTGAACAGAGCAGCAGTCCCAGCCATGCTGAGCCCCACTGGCCATGGATTTTCACTCCCTTTGTGCTCCAGCCTGGCCTTTAAAGAAAGAAAAGCTGATGGCTGGATTTTTTTTTTCCCCCTCTACACAGTATTTTCAAAGATATTTTTATCAAGCCCTGTGACGCTTTCTTCCAGAACAGATGTGCATTTTAAAAGAAAAATGATTTTTTTCTTAACACGAATATTTTGGAAGCTGTCCCCATGCTGCTGGCAGCTGTGACAACCCCCAGCCCACCCCTGCCAGTACAGGGGGCTCAGACACTGCATCTGCAAGACTCAGGAAGCTCTTTACAGTGCTCCCCCTCGAGATCTCTTCCAAGAGAGGGGACAAATACTTCAAATTGCCAGCCACAGCCTTGACTCCTGAATTATTTTCAGGATGTGCAGGACTTATTTCAGAAGGTAGGCAGCAGGAGCTCCAGCCTCTCCTCTGCTGGGGCAGTGGGTGTTTTCCACCTGTGAACAAAACAACGTGTTTGTGTTCACCTCTGGTATCTGGACACTCCAGCTGCCAGGCATCACCTTCCTCTGCATCACGATTCCCACTGAAATTCTGCAAAATTGCCAATTTGCCTGATTCAGCTGGAAATGCTCTGCGACCAGGCACTCCCCCACTGTCCTCCTGGTGGAAGCTCAAGGGGAGCTGCAGGGTTTGGATTGTCCCCCCTGGACACCCCCATTTTCACCAGAGCCTGGGCTGGGTGCTGTTGGGTGCCCCAGCACAGAGAGCCACCCCAGCAAGGGAATTTTAGGGGGTGCAACACCCCAGCAATCCTCCTCCTCCCTCCCTCCAGCCCACCTGCTCCTTGCTGCTGCGGGGTAATTGGAGAGAGGATAATTATAAACCAATATAATTAGCCTGGGAGGGAGGCTGCCCTGCTTTGGGGGGTATTGGCCATCAGAAGGAAAGCAGAGGGACTCAGATGAGTTCTGAGAGGGGGCAAGGGGGAGCACGTGGGGCAGGACCCCAGCTCAGCCCCTCTGAGCAAATGAATATCCACAGTCTGCAGCTCCAGCCAAACCACCACTCAAGCAAAATGCTATTTCTTAAAAAGCACTGAAGCATTTTCTAACTTATCCCCAGGGATTTACACTCGAGAAAAAACAAAAAATAAACAAATAAACAAAAAAAAACCCCAACCCAACACAAATCTGTTCCTTTAGACACTGGGGGCAAACCACAGCTCTGCAAAAGGCACGGGCAGGGTGGGAGCCCCAGCTCCTGCTCCACAGCCAGCACCCACTTTCTGCCTCTTGCAGCAGCAATGGCATTTATAGGGATTTAATGTTATTTGCATGGATTTAAAGTGAAAAGTAGTTGAAGTCATTGGAGAAAACAAAAGTGATAATTTGATTTTTTGAGCACGTTCATGATTTACATGGCTGTGCAACTGCTGACCACTTTGTTTAGGCACTTATATCTATATTTCCTCTTATTGTGGCTCTCTCAAGTGTTTGATAGACTAAGATGAAGGCATTAATTGAATTCAAGTGTAGACATCTGAAGTATTTTTATTATTATTTTTAGTTCTCTCACCTTTTATTTCCATTAGGAAAGAAACTTAATCGCTGTGGGGATTTACGGTGAAAGGATGCAGGGCTGGTGACAGTTATCAAAATAAAACTACTTCACCTGAAAAAAAACAAAACTCCACAAACATTAAGCTGGAAAAAAAAACCCATATTAGAACAAAAAGCTCAATATTTTTTCAGGTTTCAGAGCCACAATAATCTAAGTTTTCACCCGGGCTGCATCTTGCACTGGTGTACCAACACCAGGCAAAATTCATTTTCCTTGGAGCTGCCCAAGGAAAAGCATGGGTGAAGAGCATTGCTGTTGGGTGCTGAGCCCCAGCACATGGGCTGCTCCTGCTCCAGATGGTGCCCAGGGTGCACGAAGGGCTTCACCTCCCTGGAGGAGCCAGAGGAACCCATCCCCTTCTGCTCCTGGAGATTTCCCCCATCCAGAGGAGATGGGGGGACACACCAGACCAGAAACTCCATCTTTCAATGTTTGCAAATGGAATTCATCTTTCTCGAAGGACAAATGTGATGAAGGGCTCTTAGCGTGAGAAAGAAAAAGGCAAGGGTGGAAAAAAGGGTGAACATCCTGAAGCCACATCCCTCCCCAGGACATGACCCATGGGCAGCTTCCCACAAGGGGTAGGGAGAATCACATTTTGATTAAATTGGTGGTAGTAGAAAAGCAAGAAGGAGAAAAAAAAAAAAACAAACCAGCAAGAAGGAGGAAAAAAAAATTACCAACAACAAAAAACAAAGAAAAAAGAAACACCCCCTCCCCCAAAAAAACCAAAAAAACCCACAAAACAAAACCAAACCACACAAAAAAACCCTCAAACCCAAACCAAACAAACCCCCCTTTTATGATAAGAAAAACCAAACAAATGCCTTAAGGACTTTACCTAAACCTGTGTTTTCTGGGTTGCTTTAACAGGTTTGTGCCAGGATTCTGAATGGGAGTGGAAATCTGTGTAAAAGTAAAATGCAGTGACAGAAACTGATAAAAAAATCAGTGCATCTCATGCTGCACACATTGCAGCATTACAGTCTGAAAGCTGAATATGACCCATTAGGAAGGATTTCATATTGAAATGCACAAACATATGGTGTGTGCATGTATAAACCAACTCCTCTGGCAGAATTTTAAGAATTAGGATATGGTAAGATTACTAAGAAAAAAGGGAAAAAAAAGAAGGGGGGGGGGGAGGAGGAAAAAGGGAAAAAAAAGGGAAAAAAAGGGGGCAGAGGTTTTTCAGTGTGGTCCTAAGCCACATCCTAGTGCTATTGATTTCAGTTAAAGTATTCAGAGGAACAGACAAGTGCCTCCAGAGGGCAGTTCCAAGAATCTAAACTAGAAAGCCCCTATTTGGCTGTTTAAAGAATGGGTCTCTCGTGCGTGGAAGGGAAAAGCTCCTGCATCTCTCTGAATATATTCTTCACCTGTACTGCTGCTAACTTCTGCTGCTCTCTTTCACCTATTTAGCACCAATAATTTCTCTCAGCCTTTCTTCAATTGCAAGATGAGAATTTAACATGGAATTTAACACAGAGGCTGCTTGGATTATTATTATTTTTTCTTCAGAATTTTATTGACCTCCTGGGGTGAGCTTTGAACCCTGTCCTGGGCTGAAGAAGAGGATAACATCAAACTACCTTCAATGTAATGATTTTACAAAAAAAACCCCAAACCAACAAAGAAGCAACAACAACAAAAAAAATTAAACAAACCAACAAACCAAAGGTGGGTTGGCAGCTTCATTACTAGGTATTTCCAAGCACAAATCCTGGAGGGTGGTTTCTTTAAAGTGGCTTTTTCAGAAAGAGAAAAATAAAAGATTTTGGGGGTGGGAATTGGAGGGAAAACAGCAAGTTATGACTGACCCCATCCCAACAGTAAAGATCTAAAAGACACTCAGGAAGTCTTACAGGTACAGCCCTAAGGAACCTCCATGCAAGAAGAATCTTCTGCAAAATTGCCAGGGAACACTCCACAACCCGTGCTGGGAATACTGGGAAGCAAAGGAGGAGCTGGCACCATCCTGGGCATCCTCCAGCAACACCAACATTCAGACCAGAGCTGGAAGGACTCAAAGGTTGCTGCCTTGAGATAAAATCACCCCCAAGCCCATGGGGCTGTCCAGGGGAGAGGAGCAGAGCACACAGTGAGCTCTGGGGACTCAATTCTAGGGAGGAATTTGGGGTGAAAGAGCTAAATCCACAGTCTCTACCTCCTGTCCCTCATCCTCCTCTTGCCTGCTCCAGGGTGTTGCTGCTGACCTCAGACCCAAAGCTCCAAAACTGTATGAAAACAACAACAACAACAACAACAAATCTTTAGGACATATTCAGAGCTGTCCAGTGTTTTTTTCCCAGGCCAACCTGGTGCCTGCAGGAGGCTGGGGCAGCCCAGAGCCAGCAGATCCCTGGACACAGCATTCCAGCAGGGAATTCCAGTGCCTGGAATTTCCCTCCCACTGCAGGAAAGGCTGTGCTGGGTGTTTGCCCAACTCACATGAGAAGGCTGTGGGCTGAACAGTGTCAGAATTCACTGCTCCCTTCCCTTCAATCCAAGCCCTTCCTCTGCCACCCAAAGCCTCTCCACGGGGCAAGCAGCTCCCAGCTCCTGGCTGGCAATCTGGGATGCTCCAAGCAGAGGTGCCCAGCAGCCTCTGGAGAGGGACAGAGAGCATCACACCACTGGGGAGCTCAGACCTGCTCAGGAAGGTGCCTGAGCTGAAAGCCCCACACCTCCCATTGGCTTCCTCCTGACACCAAACCCATCCCAAATAATCCTGGACTGCAGGAGCAGCCCCCCAGCTCACCCCAAACCTCTGCCACAAAAAGCTCGGGGTCCCTTCAGCACCCAGCTTTCCTCTGCTGCTCAGCTCTTTTGGGGCAAGCACTGCTTATTTTTGTCAATCTCTTATTATTTGCTTTGATACATATATATATATATATTTTTCTTTTCAGATGGCTGCTTGGCTCAGACTTTTAAATAAAAATGCAAATATTTCAAAACCCGCAATAAAAGTGTCCTGTTGTGGCACAGAAGTATTATTGGTGTCATAAATAAAGCACCAGTATTTGACTGCTGTGCAAAAAAATAAATAAAAAAAAAGCCCAGATCCAAAATGAAGCAAAGCTGTCTATGAGCTTATGTGCTGCAGAAGCATCTGCAGCTAAAATATCCTAAATAATTAGTGTAAAATAACCCCAGAACAGCCCAAGTCTGCCATGGCACAAGCACTGCCACCCTGATGCTGCTCTGTAAAATGAACCCACAGGGAGTGGCTGCAGCCTGTGGCATCAAAAATCAGATTTCCAGCTTGGGCTTTGCAAAGGTTGCGCTGTCCCTCTGCACAGCTACCATGCTACACACGCTTGAGTAAAGGAAAGTAACTTTTAAACAGTTATTTGCATTATATTAAAACATCTGGAAAGGAATTCTCAAGTGGGAAATTGGCCTGGTAAGATTTAAGTCCTGTTACAAAGAGAAACCCCTGAAACTCATGTCCCACGGACAGAGCAATCACCAGCAGCTCCTGGGCAGAGGGACCACCAGAATCCCCCAGAGCAAGGACCCACCAGCAGCTCCTGGGCAGAGGGCACCATGGGGGGGTCCCTGCTCTCAGTCTGGTGAGGGAAGGTCTGGAAGGCTGCCCAGGGCACACATGGGCAATCATACTGCTACAAAACTCTCTGATCTCCAGACAGGAATACAGGCACAACTGTTCCAGCAAGCTAAATAAATATTATCTCCTACGACCAAAAAAAAAAAAAAAAAAATTATATATCTATATATATAAGAAAATGCAACTTGTGCAAGGATCAGCAGGACCTTAACCCTCCTACTGCACTGCACAGGCAATGGGTGTCTACATTTTGGTGGCCACTCCAGCCCCTCACTCACACCAAAAAGGGTGAGGGGTTTACAGGGGGGTGATGGCTATCAGGGGGTGGTGGTGGCTATCAGAAGGTGGTGGTGACTATCAGGAGGGCTGCTGGCTATCAGGAGGAGTGCTGGCTATTACGAGGTGGTGATGGCTATCAGAAGGTGTTGTGGTGGCTATCAGAAGGTGGCGGTGGCTATCAGGGGGGTGGCTATAGGTGCCTCCACCACAGCCCGGAGCAACACCAGTCTTGGCCTTGGCCTCCCCTGGCCCCGTGGTGCCTCAGCACTGTGGGATTTCTTCTCTCTCACATTCATCTTTCCAATGCCTGAGCCCCTCCGGAGTGCCCAGCAGCCACGTGGCTTTTACCCAGCAAATCTCTATCCCTCTTTTTTTTTTTTTTTTTTTTTTTTTTTTTTTTTCCTTTTTTCTTTTTCTTTTTTTTTTTTTTTTCCTTTTTATTTTTATTTTTTTTCTTTTTATTTTTTTTATTTTTCTTTTTTTCCTCTTTTTTTCCTTTTTTTAAAAATTTTTTCTTTTTTCTTTTCTTTTTTTTTTTTCCTTTTTTTTTTTTTTTCTTTTCATTTCTTTTCAGTTTTTTTCTCCTTTCTAATTTGCTAGCAGTATTAATTACTGCTCCTCCAGCCCAGCCCATCTTGCCAGCTTGATTCCTCTGGCTCACAGCATCCCCCCAGCAGGAGCTGTGCCACAAGCCCCCAGAGCTCCTCCCTCCCGGTGTCACTCAGCTCCCCCCGGAGACACAAAGCCACACGAGGACTTTGTGTGCTGGCCAGGAGCAGAGCGGGCCACCAAGCCGAGAGGAGGTAGCCCTGGCAGGGGGGTGTCACAGAGCAGCACTCTGTCCCCGGGAGGCAGGGGGTTAAACCCGGAGCCACCGCCGCCTGCCTGAACCTTAAACAAACTTCCAGCTGCATTTTTCTTCTCTCCGACTGACATTTTTCTTTATGTTTCGTCAGTCATATCTGAGCGATCAGACAGGCGCTACACGTGGTACACCCACCAGGATTATTATCTAGACCAAAGGCCCAGAGCTCATTGTAGCAGGCATGTAATTCTTTACAATGTATGCCACGTTAACTGTGTTGGGTTATCTATTCACCAGCTGACTGAGCCGGGCTCCCGAGCTCTTCTCAACAACCATGTAAGAAGCGATGACAATTGTACTACTTCATAAGGGCCTCATGCAACTCTGACACTCACTGCACAGCAACCACTCATCTATATAAACCAATTTCAAGAGCAAAATTGCACGGTGCCTCCACTCTGTTATAAACACAATGATATCCACTCAGAGCTGATAAATGCGCCGCGTTTCTCCGGAGCTTTAAGGGAAAACTTCCCCCCGGCTGCCGGCTCCGGGAGGGGGATGCGGGATTTGGGGTCGGGATGGGTGTCTGGGAGAATCACCCAGGACACCCCCCCCTGCCTGGCAAAAAGGCAGAGCCACCCTGCCTGACCAGCTGCAAGAGAAAACAAGCTCCCGCCTAATTAGGGCTTTAAATACTTATCGACTCCTTAGCGGGTTTCAAATTAATTACTGCACCTTTTCACGGGATTACAGGCGGTGTAATCCTTGTTACGGGATAAAATATCTAGAGCAACGGCGAAGGCCTTTGTGTGTGGGGGGAAAAAACCAAAAAATACTACCACACCAAACAGGCTAACAAAGGGATAAATATTAAAGACTGTCAGACAAATGAAAGGTGCTTTTCCAGCCATGGGAGCTCCGTGCTGTGGTGTTTGGGAGCAGCCCACCTCACCCAGGCAGGGCTGGCTGGTGATGTGTGAGGCTCTTGGTTTGAAAATACTGCAAATTTCTATCAGTTCCAAGCAAAAAAATGCTTCATCTGAAGGCCATGAGAGAGCCTCTCAGCTCCTGCCTCATGGGTGTGCATGTGATGTACACCACGGGATCATATTGCAAAGAAAAGATGAAATACAGCTATAGGGATCTCTATTTAATGAACCCTGGAACTGAACCAAAACAAAGAAACATCCTGAGAAAACACATAAATAATATTTTTAAAATTCAGATAAAGGATAGGATGAATCTCTGTTTGTTTGCATTGTTTAATTAAGACCACATGACAGTTTTAAAAGCCATCAGAACAAGCCATAGGTCATACTGTCTGACTACATACTTTATGATAATTTAAATTTGAATATTTCTACATTTTTTTCAGTCTAAAGTGAAACAGTTTTTTCACTAAAAACACAAACCAACTAGGTCCATCCAAAACTATCCAGGACCCTGGAGGTGGCTCATGGACAAGGCTGTGCCTTGGTTCCAGGATACTTTGGGAGAACGTCCCATGGCTGGGGGGGGAAACAAGCCCAGAGGACTCCTGAGGTGAAGTGATGGTGGTGGCCAAGTCCTGCCTTGGGGAGACAAAGGGCAGTGGGGCAGGAGGGGCCATGTGAGGAAGACATGGATGGGCTGGAATAAGCCCCAGGGAGTCCCCAGGGTGGAGGTCACTGAGACCATCCCTAAGGATGCCCCTCATTGAACAGGCCCAGCCCCTGGGCAGCCAGCCCCAGGCTCCCTGAGTTGGGTGAGGTTTGAGCAGGGGTGTTTGGTCAGAGCCCCACCAGCTCTCTATCCACCCCAGCACCCTGAGGGACTCCACTCTCCTGACCCCCAGACCCTCACACCTCACTCTCCCCAGCCTGTCCAAGGAGAAAAGCTGGATCTGTGAGACATCAGATACCTTTTGGCACTGCTTTCAGTGGGAGGGAGGAGGACAGCGATGCCCTGGACCATGGCTGCACAGAAGAGACCCCTCTGATCTTCTGGGTTCCTCCACTCTTCACCCAGAGGTGGCCTTCACCAGCCCTTGCTGGCTTTGCTCTGCCTCCTACAGACAGCATTACACAGCTTTAAAAACAAAGTTTTGTAGGAGAGGCACGCTGTCCTCCCCCAGGGGTTTGCAACCTTAACCCTGCCTTCCACACCAGGATTTATTTTTAAAGAAACAATTAACAATGATCCTCCTGGAGAGGCTTCCTCATCCCGAGCCAGCCCAGCAGCTCTGACTAAGCATAGCAGACAGAAAGAGGCACTGGCTCAGAATCAACTTTGCTTCCTAGATTGGTCTGCAATCCTCATTTTACTCTAATTTAACCTTTCCTGGTTAATTTATATCGGTTCAGCCTGCCAGCCTGTACCTGCCAAAGCCATCATCTCCCATCAAGTGTCTGGGCGTGGAAAGGGCTGCTCTCTGCCATCTCCCTAACCAGTATACCTAATTAAAGTCCTTAAAAACCTTTAATGTGACAAGATGAGACAGGGATGGGAAAGGAAAACAGGAGAGGATCTTTCAGTGACTTTAATCACACCAGCTTTCAGGCTCAGATCAAAACGCAGCCGGGGCTGAAACTTTCTCCAGCTTTCCCTCTCCCCTCCCGGATCCCAGGCCCGGTGTGCTCGGCTCACCATGGGAGGGAAGAGGGAAAGGAAACGCATGAAGTGCTTGTAACAAACGATTAAATTGTCCTCTGGTCACATTTTTGCATATGAATATAAAAAGTTGTGGTTAATAGGTTATCTAAGACATTAACAGGGGCTTCAGCCAACACCGCCCGGTGCCCAGGCTTTGCCAGCCCTTTCTGCTCTAAAGGAGCTGCTGCAAACTCTGGGCTGGAGACCCATGGGCTGGCCAACGAGGCCATCAAAGCTGCAGAGATTGCTTTTTTTTTTTTTTTCCCCACCCGGTAGGCTTTTTAATTCATTGTGAGCCTAAGTGCCCCCACTAGGCTGGCGATTAAAGAGTGATTTTAAATAAATAAATAATAAACAAAACACAGGGAACACAAAGTCTGGTGCCAAGGAGAGACTGGAATGGCTCGGGGGAAACTGGAATTGCTCGGGAAGGGTTGGGGACACACACACAACACCAAGGCTGCTGACCCAAAGGGGAGGGCTGGAGCCCGGTGCTGCCCAGGGCCAGGGGGATGCTCTCCCAGGGAGCTTCCTGCCCTCTGCCCTCTGATCCCAAAGTTGAGGCACGGATGTTGGATGTTGGAGCCCCAGCAAAGGCTGACCCAGGAGGCAGCCCCGGGGTGGGGAAGGGTCCCCCCACCACTCATCCCCGGGCTCATTTCTGCTGCCAGCCCCCCCCTGCTCCCTCTGCTCCTCCTCATCCACACCTGGAGCAGCAGACAATGGGCAGGAAAGGTTAGCAAAGCCTTTCCCCCACATCCGCCGAAGCACTACCCAGAAAACAAAGAGAAAATGTGCTGTTGGACACAAAAAATATCCGAAGGCAACAACAAATAATTCATACACGTCCCCCCTCCCCTCCCCTGTTTTTTTTTCTCTCCATCGCAGATTTTTAATCCTCTTTTAAGCACTTTTAAAGTGCCCAATTTTTGTCTCATTTGAATTTAAATCAGCTTGTATGGAGAACTTGGGGAACTTTTTTTTTAAGTGAGCGTGTTTGGCAGGCACATTTTCCCAAGATCACCCAGCTTTAATTTTAAATTTCAAAAGCCTTGCGTTTAATCCCTTGAGCTGGCCTGGTACCTTGCACCATCTGTTCTGGGGTTTTGTTATAACAGAGAGCACCTGCAGAGTTTTGCAACATTTCAAGCTGCCTGTGGACAAAAATCAAAATAATTATAATTTTCATAAACTAAAGACTGCGGTTCAGACGCTGCAGCCCCACCTAACCCCAGTTTTTCAGAACAAGTCTCTGAGATGAGGGAGTTTCTCAGGCACGAGGGTGTTTTGTTCTTTCTCATGCTGGATGGTCAGTGGGCAACCAGAAGAGGTCCATGGCCACCAGGCACCATCTCACCCCCCCACCCTGCTCCCCAGGGCTGGCCAGCTCGTGTCCCCGTCATGCTCTGCTAGCCCTCAGGAAGGGACAAGTTCTGCTTGGTGCTGTCACAGCTGGGACAGTCACAGCAGCAGCAGAAAATGGGCTTTGCCAGCAGCCCAAGCACCCAGGGAGGAGGTGGCAAGGGAGGCCCTAGCCGTGTCAGGAGGTGGGACTGGATAAGGTCTCAGGTCCCTTCACAGCCAAACCACCTGGCAGTACCCCATGGGCAATGTTTCACGCTCAAAAGGCATCCCCACCTCCTGCTTGGGTGGGTGTAAGAGATTTTCTGCCACTTTAGGTAAACAAAATATCTATTAGAAAGATGGTGTTTGTTTAGACTTCATTACCCAGAGCTCTTTATGACTGATAAATGCCTCCTCAGGGCAGGCCTGTTGATTTTACATGGAGTATGTCTATCTCACCATAAGGATGGAATTTCCATCCCAATCTATACACAACCAAACCGATGGAGGATCTGCAGCAGGGCCACAGGTCTCAGACAGATGCTGAATGGCATCTTCTAGAAGTGGGAGGTGGAGCACAGTGCCCACTGGAGATGCTCTGCAAGGCCTCTGGCATGTGTCCATGGCTGAGGAGAGGTGGGAGCTCTTCAGCTGAGCTTCTGAAGGGGAAGCAGTTTCCAGCCCCCACACAGTTTGCAATTCCCCAGCGGGAGATCTGCTTGGTCTCCATGGAGGAGCTCAGTATGCCACTGCAGGAGACACTTCCTATCAGCCAATTCCCATTTCACAAATTCTATATTAAAAATCAGAAGTACTGCTAGCCATGCCTGCACCAGGAATAGTGTGAGAAGGCAGCAGGATATGTGGGGATGGAAATGAAACCAAATTAAGCCAGGTAGATACTTGGAAAGACTGATGCTTTCCCAGGAGCTGGGGTGCTCCCTGTTTGGCCTGAGGTTACCTGAGCTTCAAAGTGGAGAAAACCAGGAGCAGAACCTCTTCAGTTGCACCATGTACCAGCCCAGAGCTGAGGTTGCTCGTGGCCGTGGGATCCTCACCACCACACTGCTGCCTGGGGAAGGTTGAGAGGGATGTCAGAGCAAACCCTGCAAAACCCAACCCCCAGCCTGCCCGTAAGAAGGAAAACACCAAGAGCCCCAAATCCCTGAAGATGCTGGGGCTGAGGCAGGCAGGGGAAGGGTGGGAGAGGACTCAGACTGTGCTGGGACTGAGCACTGTGCTGATACCCAGGGGCAGAGTAACAATCACCTTGGCAACACAGACAGCAGGGGAGATGGACACAGAAAGGCTTCTGCAAAACCAGAAGCAGCACCATGATGTCTTGGGACCACACTTCAGCAGGATCCAGGAGAGGACACCCTCACCTGCACCTCCTCCTCCACATTCCCTTCCCGTCAGCTGATAAGGAGACACACACTCCTGATTATACAGAAATTTCCAGGAGACAAGCTGGTTACCTAAAGGTGACCTTGTGAATACTGCTCTAATGAATACACCTCTGCAAGAATGCACAAATCATGTTTGGCTTCTAAATCCTGGTGAAAAATAAAATTAAACCAAGTCTAAATCTTTTTGTCTAAGGACCCAGCAGTGATTTAAAGCTGCCAGCAATTTCACAGCTATCTGCTACAGAGTTAACACTTCACCTTTCTTTCTTATGCCCCCAGAAAAGAAACTACAATTTTCCTTATTACACTTTCATGCCTTAATTCCTTCATCTCCAAGGAAGGAAGAAATTCCACAGCTTTGAAGAGCAAAAATTGTGAGTGGATGTGGGTTTTGTTTTTCTTTTCCTAGCTAACTCCCTAAGCTTGTGGTGCACAAAACCAGAATTTTAATATTTTTAAAAATCAATCACCAACAATTGAAAAATAATTTAAAAAATATTAAAAAGAACAAAGAATCACATTTTTATCTTTCCATGAAAGAGATTAAATGTTGTATTATCCCTCTTGTGATTTTGTCATTTTTTACAGTCACATTGGGGAATGTGAGGAAATATAACCAAATAGGATTATGATATCAAATGTTGGGGATGTTTTATGCATTTTATCTGCCTTGCGATGGGCTGGTAACGATGAGGGGCTAATGGAAACTGTAGAGCCCAAATTTATAACTGTTTCTTCAAAGGGAAATCATTTTGCTACATGGATCTTATTTGTGTGGGAAAAGCCAATTACTTTCGGGTTCTTGTACCTTACTATTTTCTTTTATGATGCTTTTTGCCATAAGTGCTTATTATGATTTGATAACCCAGTAACAAATAAACTGTGACCCTCTGCTCTTATCTTCACATTCACAGCTTTCCAATTTGCCACAGCTGAGAACTTGACTTCTTATTAATTGCTGCTATGGGGTCCAGGAGGGAGCTGCAGAGCTACAGCATCACCTCCACTCCCGGGAGGTACCCCCAAAGATCTCTCAGCTCTCCAGCTCTGCAGAGGCAGCTGGCTCCTGACTGGGAGCAAAACACAACTAAAAAAACCCAAACAAAACCAACAGAAACCCCAAACCAAACAAATTAAAACAACAACAACAACAAAACCAAACCAAAACAAACAGAAAAACCACACAACAAAGCAAAACCAATAAAAAGCCCAAGCCAAGCCAAAAAGCCCCCAAGTTTCACTTTAATCTATTAAACCTTGCTGTAGTGTAAGTGCAGCCTCAACATCTCCCTCTCCTTCCTCCACTCCTGGAGCATGCAGACACAGCACCAAACAGAGTGAGGCTGGAAACCAGCACCAAGAATGAGATTTTTTTTTTTTTTTTTCCTACCCCACTGGGGTCTGGTGAGGAGCAAGAGCGGAAGCACTCACATTTTGAGTGCAACATTATCCATGCTGAAGGGATGGAGCTCATTCTCTTCCAAGAGCACTTCCATCTTCTCCTCTTCACTTAAAGGAGATGCATCAACAAGAAAAGCTTCTCCTCTCCTTCTTCTGCTCAGGAATCTGCAGCAAATGCCCTGGCACAGCTCTGTGTCTGCCCGGGGTGTCCTGTAGAAGACAACAAGGCTGGGAGAGGCCCTACATGGTAACCACAACTTCTGCATTAATTAGACATTTACTTACAGCTCTCTAAAAAACCCAAAAAATAACTGAAGCAACATAAAAATTGCCTAAAGCCTCAAGGAAATCAATATTATTATTATTCCTAATATCCATTAATTATTAGCAGCATTTCTACAGCTGAGACATGATAAATACTCAGCTACTGTCTAACATGAATTACTAAGCCCCAGCTTCAAAGTTAAACAAATAAAATGTGATTTGCAAACTACACTATTAAATATTTTATCCATTAGCCAAAGCAATTCAACTCTCCAATTCGAGCACCCTCTATTTGGACTGTATCCAGTGCATTCAAAGAATAATACTCAGCATCACTTAATGACCAGTTCTCATCCTGAACTTAGAATTTGCTTTTGTGCTGCCTAAACCAGCTTCTCACTGCACTCTGAATGACAGATGAACTTGAACCCAAGCTGAGTAAAGGCACCTACTTTGTTTTGGTGATTTTTTTTTTTTTTTTTTTGTGTTTTAATTAATGTCATCAACAAGAATATATTGTACTGGTAAGCTGTTTTTTAATGAAGTATCATACCCAAAGCTTGTGGCTTTTTAAAAATCTTTGTTACCATGTGCAGGGAGGGTTTGCCTTGAAAGGGAAGAAAAAAATAAAGAGATGGACAAGAAAAGAAAAGAGAAAGAAAAAACGAACATTTCGGTCAGTTCTTATGCTACCAAAATCCACAGTTTTTAATTTATCGAATCTCCTGTTAGTGAATGAACAAAGGTAAAAATAACAGGCTAGTTATAAACTAGTACTATGATGATGACATTGTGAATTATTTAAAAAGGGCATATTCAGTGTGACCATAGAGCCATCAATCATAATAGACATTGATGAGAAAAAGAGGTTTCAGTCACTTCCTATCTGCCAGGAGAACAATTCTATCTCGCAGGTAGCTGTGAAGTGCCTCTGACCCGATGTCACTCCCATTGTTGCTCTACCCTTTGAACGGGCAGAGCAGATTCTCTCAATATTAGAATCGAATGAGTAAATAAATTCTCAGTTCACCGCCGCACTCCTTCAGAGTGCACACTTCAATTTGTCTAACAATGGGGAGGACAGGAAAGCAGAAATCTCTTAAAGCAGGGATGAATTTTTTATGGCTGCTCAAATCCAGCTGCAAAGAATGGGGTTTTAAATGGTAGCGGTGCTGCTTTTAGCAGGAGCCCCCAGAGACCAAGGCTGGGGAAGGGTTTTGTGCTGAATCCAGCCCTGCCTGGGGCTCCTCTCCCTCACCCTTCCTCCCCCAGCCCCCGACTCCCTCCACGCTGGTGCCCACCTCGATCCCTCTGATAGGAAACAACCCCCCCATCACCTCCCAGCACCCCCAAAGACTCAAGTTCCCCAGCCAGGCAGGCAGAAGTCTCCTTCCACCAGCCCGGGGGCAGCAAACCTGGCAGCTGAAAAGATGACTGCTGAGTAAGAGAGGAGTGGAAAAAGCACACCAAGTTTTAATTTGTGCTGGATTAGTCTGGGAGAGACTCTTTCACCTGATGCCCTGCGTAATTATATCCTAAACTTTCCCTCAGATCACATGTTTCATCACTGTTGGTTACTCTAATTAGCCCACGGATTCCTGCAGCTGCAAAGACACCGAGGGGATGAATTGTGCAGAGCTCCAGCTCTACCCAACACACCCTGTCCCCAGCCAGCCAGGGAGATTGCCCCCAGCCAGCAAACCCCTGGAGATGCTGCCCCCAGGTTCCTCCAGCACTGAGCAGGGGTGGCAGGGGGAGATTCCTGGGGGATGCAGGGATGCAGCTCTAAGGGATGCAGGGATGCTCATCCCAGCTCCAAGCACTTTGCCTGCTCCTCATCTTCACCCCTCCTCAGCAGCACATCCCAGGGGTCTATCCATCTCCCTGTAACCTCCTACCACTCCAAAACTGTACATTGCCACTTAATTGCCACTAACAGGTAAATCAAAGGTAAAAGAGAACTAATTAATTTTCCAGCTCAGTTTTATTTTACTGTTACTGTTTTGAGAAAATATAACTAAACCCCATTAGTGTTAAGGTAAGACCATGAAACAACATAATATAATGCAAGACAGACATTTAATAGCGTAGAGGAATGTTAAATTACTAATTAACTCCAAGTTACTGTATAAAAAAGCATAGTAATTTACAGGATTATTGCAATATGCAGCTTAGATTGCCACGAGGGTCAGCTAGGGAGCATTTCCTTCTATTTCTTTCAGTGTGGTGGTTATTGTAAAATTCTTCTCACATTAAAATGTACTGTCCTTACCCACAGTTCATTGCTGCTAATTAGCAGCAGTCGAGATTTCCCTAGCAGTCATTTTTTTCTATGTTAAGCTGCCAAATGTTACCAACTGCTCAAGATGCTCCACGGGCTGAGTGTCCGGCTGCCCACCCTGCTCCCAGCACCTCCCCGCTGGCTTCTGCACCCGGGCAAAGAAAACACTCAGCAAATTATTTGTCCTGCTCTTTGTTACGCCCGAGCAGGTTAGCAGAAACCTTCTGGTGCTTTTAGCTGAGCTCCACAACTTGGAAACCTCTCTCTTTGTTGCCCCCCCCCAGCACACACTGTGCTGCTCAAACCCTTCTGACTGGAAGCTCTCCAATATGAATTTTTTCTGTGTTCAAACGCCAGTATTTCCGCCTTCTATTTAAACTTTTATTTAAACAAGAAAGCAAGAAAAGGCATCTTTTAGTTTTTACCTAAATATATAAGAAGAATGCCATAACTTTGATTAATAATTGATTAAATAAGCCATCCACACATCAAAGGCAGGAAGAAGAGCTGTTCCACAGAAAGGCAGACTATCAAATAGCACTTTGTTGTCTTAAACGCTACTCAGATCTGCAGCATTACATAGCTCGTTGCACATTCATGTTTGAGGTTATAAATGGCAGTGTTTTCCAAAGTGTTTTTTATTATTATTATTATTATTATTCTAAAGAGCAAAAGAATTGAGCTTTTTTTTTTTTTCCCTAATTAAACACTAGCAGTTTGAAAACACAGAAACGTGGACTATAATCATAGAGTCTCATCTCTTCCTCTCTCTTTTGTTGGCTTTATGACTAATTTATGTTTAACCTTCTTGAGAATCCATGGTTGCCATACACTTTCTAAAAAAATTGAAAGCAACTTTTGCTGGTGTCCAATAGCAAGGCCAAAGGTCTTGGGAGCTGGGAAACGGTTCAGAATAGAAAGAGGTGACACGATCGTCTCCACCTCCTCTTCACAGGAGTGAGAGCAATCAGGAAACAACTACTAATTGCTTCATCAAAATTAAGCTTCTTCATCTTCATACCAATTATTTCACCATCGCTGTTATGGGTTTCATGTGTCTACTATCCACAGGGAAAAAAATAAAAATAAATCAGGCCTCGGCACTGCGTTTCCCTGAGGCGCTTAATGAAAGAGGGATTCAGATTGCAGGTTTCATTCCTTCTCTCTCCTGGCATTGCTCTTTTTTATATTTCCAAAGTTGGTTGAAAAATAAAGCACCTGAGTACCCTTGTACTTCATTTACACATGAGAGAGGACTGTAAAATTTACTTACGACAAGAGTGAAAAATTCATTGTGCTGACAAGAATAAATCCGTTCAGTCAATGATCAAAACAGTAGCCCAAGGGTAACAAAGAACAAGTGTCAACCACATTTGCTCTGAAATTCCACAAAAATCCCCCCTGGGAATTCCAATCATGATGCTCTATATCTATATTTATCTAAGATTTTTTTTTTTTTCTTTTTAAGGAGGGAATACAAAGGGCAAGGGGGCTAGATTGTTAGGGTCTTAATATCAACAACTTTTAAACTGCTTTAATTTTTCCTTCAAAGTTTGGTGGCCACAATACCTCCAAAGTGCATTACTGAGTGCTCAATCTACCTTTTTATTTCACAACATGCAGGGAGCTGCATCCAGTGCCCAATAGTGTATATTTTAATATATATATTTTATTTTATTTTTTTTAATTTTTTTTTAATGTGAGGCATCTCTGTGCCATAATTTAGGTGACACTCCTTGGATGCTCTTTGGTAGCAAAACACTCTGAAAGGTCCTAATGAGGTTAAAAATGCCTCTCTGCACATCCCAAGGAGAGCAGAGGGGACAGGAGTGGAGCTCTCAGTGCTGAGGAGCTGGGGGTGCTCACCCCCCCCTGCCTGGCAGCACCCAGCTTCACCACCAGCTGGAACATGTGGGGACACCCAGCACAGGTTTCAACATTTCTGTCTGACAAAAACAGAGGGGACTGCGCGAGTCACCTGGGGAGAGGGGCAAAGGGTGGGAGTGGAGCCCAGGTTTCTGCTCTCCTGTGGCCTTGGGGGTTTGCTGCCCTCAGAACCTCTTGCAATGCTCTGGCTCTGTCCACTGATTCCTACAGCATCATTCTCACCTCATTCTTTGCCAGCATCTTGGCAAAAATCTGGGAGTCAGACAAGGGATGGGAGCACTAAGCAAAAATATTCAGATATATTTTTAATATAAGCATTATATCTCTGTTTCAATGGGGGAGTTTGAACTCGTGTGGGAGAGGGGGTGACTTTTCTCTGTGAAACTCCAAAATTCCTGGGTACAGCTGGTAATCTTTGATTATTTTTCCAAAAATGAGATTTTTCATCCTATCTAGCTAGCAGACACAGCCCATGACAAGCCTATTTCCATACTGGCAAGGTTTCATATTAGTTTGAATTATTAAATCCAGCCCATGGTTAGAGACACTGTATGTGCTCCCCGAGAGAGAGCACACACACCTCATGCACAAACTTTATATGAGGATGGAAAAGCATGGCAGGAGAGTAAATAGACCAGTGGGGAAAAATAAAATATTTAGTACCTACTTTTCATTTACAGGTAGTACCATAGGTCACACTTCTCCACTTTTCCTGCACTTTAAAACCAAACAGGCTTAAAAGACGAGCCCTTGAATTTTGCAAGGTTTTGTTGTTTATTTGTTCATTTTTATGAACTCACGTTGTCCCAAAGCACCCTATAGGTGCTGTCACCATGGGGGTGCGAGCCTGAAAATACAAAAAACCAATCAATTAAAACTGCATTTTTTTTTTGCTTTTTTTGTTTGTTTGTTTGTTTTTTTAAGCCCCACCTACATTTCACGAACTGCAACCCTGAGTTTCTAGATCCAGCGGGGGTCCAGCCCTCTCTCCCAGGGGGGTGCATGCCCGCAGGCTGTGGGGTGGCCGTGGTGCCCAGCCAGGACCTCTCCCTGCCCCAGCACCGTGGGACTCATCCTGTGCCCTGCTCCTGCTGAGCATCCTTCCCCGGGGCTGGGCAGGGAGCAGGCAGAGCCGGGTCCTGGCTGTAATCGAAGTGGCAGAGCCGTCACTGCCCATCTATAGCATCCTCTCCTTGCCACGGCAGCCCGGGCACAGATAACTCCCAAAATAATCACCCTGATGCTGCATACTGTTAGCAGTCAATTAGATCTGGTGAGCTGCCCAGCCCGCCGGAAAAAAGCACCCAGAGCCCCAACACTTCTCTGCTCCTGCCCACTCAGAGTGATTGTCCAGCTCCGAGAGGGAAAAGTGATAAGGTATAAAGGAGGAGGAGGAGGAGGAGGGTGAGTCCAGGAGCAGCATCCTTACTCCCAACACTCAGCATCCCCGGGAGCATGGCGGGGAGCAGAGCAGGGGCTGTCCCCGAGGCTGTGACCCTGCCCGGAGCCTGGGGAAGGCAGGAATCCTGCCCCCAGCCCTGCAGGAGCTGCTGGAAACATCATCTGGTTAGAGCCCCTGCCAGAACTGAGAGGGAAGCACTGCAGAAATTACCTGAAGAAAGGAAAAGTCACCAAAGGGAGGGAGAGCAGCACTGCTGACATATCAGGATGTATAGTTATAGCAAGGCAAAAACAGGGGGCTTAATTAATTTCTTCTAAAATGGTGGATTCAAACAATCCTGAACTTCAAAGACTCCGTTTCTGTACTTTGTTCACTAAGTTTGCCTTGGTGTATTTAAAACATGCTTGCTCATAGAAACAAATTTCTATGCAAGCTGCCAATGTCAGGAAAACATTTCTTTCCTATCCAAGGAAAATAGACAGAAAGGAAAGACTTGAGATTGTAAAAACTCCTTGTGAAGGCAAAGCCTGTATGTTACAGGAAGGGATTTTCTTACCCAATGTGCAATTTTTTGAGCTGATTTTTTAAAAGATCATTATAATGGAAGCAATCACCATTATTTGTAACATATGGTGCACTCTTCCTAATAGAAAAAGAAAAAAAACTTTCAAAGTTTTAAAGATTTTAGTTTCTGAACACAGATTCTTCAACCAAAATTATCCCATGACTGTGTTTCTAAGGATTTTCATTCCATGGGTGTGAAGATCCACAGTGCCAGAGCAGCTGGGCAGCCCTCAGGAGCAGAGCCTCATCTAAGGGAAAGAGCTCATCGCGGGTGAGGTTGGGGTTACACTGTCACTTACATCCCATTACAGGAAAAATGCAAGTAATTACATTTTAAACAAACAACCTGTTATGTCTTAGGAACTTGGAACACTAAATTGCTTGTTTGATTTGAACATCCTGAGATACTATTAGCACTTCAGAATTAATTTCTGGCCTTCTCTGCAACTCCAAAGATGCACGAATCACAGGCAGATAAAGTTTGAGAGGATGCTGATCTCAAAGCCCAACTAGCAGCTGGTACATTCTGGTAGCTGAAAGATTTTGGTTTCACTGTTGAATCAGCTACCAAAACGTCAGCTCTGGTTTTCCTGCTAATTAACACACGAGCTGATCTGCACTAACTAGACCAGGACAACATATTTTTGGGTTGCCTGGGTTGCTTGAATTTCAAAAATTATCAGCACTGGGTTTTTTTATAATTATTTGAGCCCACCCCATTTACTTATTGAAATCCTAATTGCTGCTGCCCACACTGTAGAGAAGGAGGTTAACCTCCCAGCAGAGTTACAGCCACAGATGACACCTGGTCCTCTCTTCTGGCCATGCCCAAGGCCTGCCAGTCATGTCTGTCCATACTGCTCCCTTCCATCACAGGTCAGGGAACCTCTCAGGAGTTGTTTCAACAAATTATGCTTTGAGCCTCCACGAGCTTTTGCCTTGATGCTCTGAGATGCCACCACAGTGCTCACTACAGTCACTGCTTCCTGCAGAACCTAATGCTTGGTTGGACACTTCAGTATCCTGAGGCAGGTGAGAATTCTTATTGACTCTACATTTCTTCTACACATAGTTAATATCCTTCTCCTTCCTCCCTCATAAATCACACAGATTCATTCTGGTTGGAAAAAACCTTGAAGATCATTGAGTCCAAACATGTCCCTCAGCACCATCCCTACGTGGGTTTGGAACCCTACAGGGGGTGATTCACCCCTGGGCAGCCTGGGCCAATGTTTAATAACCCTTTCAGTGAAGGATTTAAATTAGGGTGTTTTCCTGTGCTGTTACTTGAGATATGGTCTCTATGGCCATTGTTATCTTCACAAATGATTATTTATTAATGAATTTTAAGTCTTTTTATTTAATTTTTTATTTATTTATTTATTTATTAAAATAGAATTATCATTTTCAGCAAACAGTTTTGCGTTAAAAACTGAGGGGATAGAGACCTTTGTGGATGCAGGTAGGAGCTGCTTGTTACCTTCTTGAGGACAGATATTGATCTGCCTGACCATCTCTACCTGATGGTACTCCAAAACTACATTGCCAGTTTTGCTGGCACCCTGGAGTATTAGTAGTGCTGCACATAAGTTATCAACCTCCAGCCAAATATTAGCCCTTTCAAACCCATTCTGGCTCAGAGAGTGATAGAGGGGCCCATCCCTCATTCTTGGTATCGAGGCCTCTGCCATAGCACAGGAAATATGGATGTTTAGAATCACATTAAAATTTTAAACTCGCATGCCCCATCTTTTGGGGAGTAGATGTTTTCTCTGAAGCAAGAGTCACAGCACCAAGACGTGGCCCTGTGAAGTGGTTTCTACCTAAGCTTCCTTGGGAAAATCTTGGCAGGTGCAAAATAGGGAATCCTTGCCCTGACCCCCCCATCTCCAGCCATGGGCTGAGCTCCTGCCTCTCTGCTTCACTCCCACCTCCCTCCCTGAACCTCTCATCCTCTCTTCCAAAGCAACCCCAGAGATGCAAAAGAGCCCTTGGACACCAAGAGCTGTGCCATGGGGTAGAAACCTCCTCCCAGGGAAGGACCACCCCAAACAAATACTGCTCCTTTACACCCAACCAGCCGGTGCCCAAAGCTGGATGAATCCTTCCAAACCACTCAGACCTCCATGGTGACATGAGGCTCTTGAAGACCACGTCCTTTGGATGACATTCTGGAGGGAGGGGAAGGTCCCCCAGCCTCTGTTTGCCCCTTTATTATCCCTTCTTCTGGGATAACTTCTGCTCCTTTGCCCAAACCCAACATCTCTGCTGGGGTCTCGCCTTTCCCTCAGCTGTGGATGTCCCAGGAGCCAGCAGACCCTGCTCACACCTTGCACCTCAGGCACTCCAGTGGACAATTTCTTCACATTTTTCAAATCCAGCTCCAGAGCAGCAAATTTTGGTCTTGTCAACCTCCTGTCCCATAGAGGGGCTGGCCAGACCTCTCCGGAGAGATCATGCTGTCCCCCTCCAGGTTATGCTTTTGAAACTTTTTTTAACTTCTTTAGGCCAAATAATTTTTTTGGTGTCAGGGATTTTAACAGTTACATTTGAACTTCTGCTTCTCCCTGAGAAACTCGAGAAATGCTTTGAATTTATTATTTGAAACAGGAGAGGAGGCAAGGAGCTGGATTTTTTGGGCTCTATTTTATCTGTGACTGGGAGTTTCTCTGCTCCAGAAAGCCCAACATAAATTTACAGCAAACCCACCCCTGGGGTGAAAGCCCTATCTTCCAAATTCCTGCTGCATAGTTTCATAAAGAGAAGGGGAAAAAAACCCCAAGCAAAACAAAACAAAACAAAATAGAAAAAGGGGGAAAAAGCCACAGCCCCCCCAAGCCCAGTCCCCGCGTGCCTCAGCTGCACATCACACATGCGGAACATTGAACCATCCTCTTAAATATTATGACATGGAGAAAATCACATTGTGCTTTAACCTATCAACAAAGGAGCAAAGCAATTACAGAGCTAAACACAGTCGAGGAAGACCCAATAAAGAGAAATCCAAGAAAATTTGGTGAAAATTCTTAAGGGGCCTTACAATGTTTAATCATGCTTCAGGCCTAAATTAATATTCTGCTTCTAATTCAAAAGGCTGAACCACCAAGGTACATCTTTTGGGTATTTTTAATAACCACAGTACAACGCTCCATGAATTAGCAGCTGCTCTGACTGGTATTTTACTCTTTCTTTGCTTACTCAAGTAAAGCAGTTAATATTAGTATAATCATCAAACTAACATTAGTCAGACAGAAGGACAGATTTTTTTTCTGTGTTGTAATGCAGAATATAAAAAAATTAAAACAAGATTTTTAAATTCCTTTGTGTATTAGTTTAAATAATTTTTCTTATGCAGCTTCAAAAAACAATAGGAAAAAAAAATCTTTGTTATATTCATTCATTTTATAGAACAAACACCAGATTAGAGAGCACATAAACACAGGGAAGCTGGCAACCTGACACCCAGTGGGTGAGAACAAAGAGCCCGTCACATCCTACAGTCTATAACTGCCCAAGTGATGTGAAAAGTATTTATGGACATAAATCCATCCTGTACAAAATTGGTAAAAAAAACATATAGTCCACTAACCTGAAACTGCTGGTTCATAGATTTACCTCTTGGTTTTGTGAGAGGAGTAACCTTCGGGTTGCCATGCTGCCTGCAAAGGTGGTGCTGGACTAGGTGCTGGGTTTCTTTTCTGGTTTGTGGAATAAACCCATCCAAGGTACATTTATTTACCTGAGTTGAATAATCATGTGCAGTCGTCAAGGAGAAAGATAATTTTCCTTTAAATAAATCAATAATTTGAAAATTTAAAAGCATTTAAAAACAAATTTAAATACCTAGGAAGCGGAGATCAAAAGCTCAAACCCATGAAACCGAAGTACATGGCCACTCCAGTTGTTAACCTTGCTGCTGAAGAATCCCCCAGGAGATCAAAGAGAGCTCCCAGACACCTGGGGGTGGCCCTCACCCCATCTCTGGGGTTCCAGCCGGGACACCCCGAGCTGCAGCACATTGGTCCTCAGCCTCCCACAGCTCCTACCAAAACCTGCAGCCCGAAGCTCTGCTGGCCAGGGGCAAGAGCTCCTGCAGGGAAAGTCCTGCTCAGCACCTCCTGGGCTGTGGCTCTTGGGTGCAGAAGCAAGGAACAAATCCCTGGGGATGGCAGGGAGGGTGGGCAAGAGGGGATGGGAAGGAGCTGTCAGACCTGAAACCACAGGAATGCCCCTCCCGGGAGTGTTTGCATTTAATCCTTGTGTGGTGCACCCCTCCATGGTGCTTACACAAGAGTCTGTGACACCAGAGACTTCTTCCGGAGGAAGGAATAGCTGCAGATCTTCTAAACCCCACAGCACATCCTCAGCAAGCAGACCCAGGAGATGGCTGAGGAACAGAAGGTGACAAAGGGACCCTCAGGGGTGGCAGCAGAAGCCCCAGCACAACTCCTTGGTGAGGGCAGCCTGGGGACAGGGAGCTTGGGGACAGGGCACCCAGGGACAGGGAGCCTGGGGACAGGGCACCCAGGGACAGGGCACCCAGGGACAGGGAGCCTGGGGACAGGGCACCCAGGGACAGGGCACCCAGGGACAGAGCTCCCAGGGACAGGGAGCCTGGGGACAGGGCACCCAGGGACAGGGCACCCAGGGACAGGGCTCCCAGGGACAGGGAGCCTGGGGACAGGGCACCCAGGGACAGGGAGCCTGGGGACAGGGCACCC
Organism: Phaethornis superciliosus; assembly: GCA_023637945.1. NCBI lineage: Eukaryota > Metazoa > Chordata > Aves > Apodiformes > Trochilidae > Phaethornis > Phaethornis superciliosus. The sequence goes on from JAJQWJ010000007.1 coordinate 37,954,975, forward strand.
AGGGACAGGGCACCCAGGGACAGGGCACCCAGGGACAGGGCTCCCAGGGACAGGGCTCCCAGGGAGCAGCCCTGCTCTGCCCAAGCCTCTGCCAAGGGATGCAGGGAACGTCTGGAATATCTCCATGGATCAGCACCCTGGCCAAGCAGAGCTGATGACACTGTTTACACAGGGGCTGTAGCCCCACACCCCAGAGTGTTCCCATCTGCTTCCCCACAGGGGCTTTGCTCTGGGAGAAACAAAGAGAGCCCAAACACCAGTGACTTCTGCTCCCCACAGCTCCTGCCCATCTCAGAGCCCAGCCAGGAAACTCCTTCCATCACCCAGCAGCCTCCAGCAGAGCTCCTTCAAGGAAATCCTCTCTTGTTCTCCAGGGAAAAAAGTGCATTTCCAGGCCTCTTGGTGGGCAGGCTGCCCATCTTCTGCAGCACAGGGAGAGAACAGGAATGGTACAGAAGATGATCCCAACTTCTGGTGGTGAAAAAGCCTTCTTATTGGTGTTGGATCACCTGTGGGAGCGGCTGAAGTGCATGGAAAGAGGGGTTTGGCCAGGGAGACAAAGAGTTGTGCAAAGGGTGAATGGAAAGAGACACAAACAGCACTGGGAAAACCCAGAAAAAGAACACCCAGAGTGTTCTGTGTCCATTTGCAACGAGCCCTTTTGTGCACCCATGTGTGCAGAAATATTCAAAGGTGTCAGCTGTGGCAGGCTCACTCACCAGTATTCCCAGTAAAATTAAGCTAGATTTAAAGGACCGTGTGGCTTTGCCACATTTATTTTACATCTTCTTGAAAACACAGTACACATTGCAAAAGGATGAGCCAGAAAATCAAACTCAGTTGAACTGTTAAATCAATGTATATGGGGGGAGGGAGAGGGGAGAAGATTGTAAGAAATGCTTTTTAAACAGCAAAGATCTGAGCAAATCCTAAGGAGAGCTTAATTAACAAGGAAAAAAAATACTTTGTCAAAGCACCAGCATAGAAACAAGCCATAAAGAACATCTACACACCCAGCTGCAGGGCAGGGGGTGTTGGTGGCACGGGCTGGGGACACAGATCCCCTGCCCAGGGTGGGGATGGTGCTGGGGTGGGACAGGAGGTGCTGAGCCTTGATCACAGCAGGGCAGGAGCCCTGGTGACATCTGATCCCCAAAGGCAGATCCCATCCCTCCATGCCATATCAGAAGACAACATAACCTAAGGTGCCCCTTCCATTCCTCAAATGCAGAAATAGCTACAGGGTGAGGATGGGGCACGGAGCAGGAAAAAATAAAAAGAGAAGGGGCTGGTGGTTTGCTGGGGCTGAGGAAGCAGCCCTGGGGAGGACAAGTTGTGTGAAATGGTGTCCCATTTGCTGACCTGCTCGGGATCCAGGGCTCAGGGCTGTCCCAGCTGTGCAGGGTGCCAGCACCACGGGTGGGAGGGAGGATGCCAGGAGGTGGTGACAGACCCTGCACCTTGGTGAGCATCCTCTCCAATCTGATCTAATTCACACCCATCCACACTCACACCAGCTCCAGCAAAACCAAACTGCTCTGTGAAGGAGTGGGCAACAACTGATTTCCCACCCCTGAGGTGAGGTCAGCTGAGAGAAATAAATCCCCTCCTCCCAGCCCCCAGCCAGCTCTATGCAAAGCCAGAGGCCAGCTTCAACACACAAGAACATCTTTTCTGACCCAAAGCATCCCAAGCCCAACCTCTCACAGCCTCACTGCTCCTCCCACCTTGTTTGGGACAGGAGAAGCCATCGGACACTTTCCCTACCTACTGTCACCTGTAGTTTTTGGAGAAAGGAGCCATTTCCCTGACAGTCATGCCCTGTTTGACTAGCTTGTCAAATATTTCCCAATGAGTACAGATGCACGAGAGAAAAAAGCTGCACAGGAGCCTCCCTGGGTCTCCCCCTCTGCTGGTGCAGGATCTCCCCCAGTGAGGTCTCAGCCCCCAGTATCACAGCAGTGCAGGCAAATAAATAGTAATGACTGCAAAGAAGCAGAGACTTACTTAGTGCTAAAAGATATCCAGAGAAAATTAAAGGAAAACATTTTGCTAGCATCAGCCCAGGGAGGACGGCCAGCCCATGAGTCCAAGCACACTCATCTCTCTCCACAGCAAATATTGGAAGGGATTTGGAACACAGATAGTCATTAAATAGCAGTTTTAAAAAATCCCACTGCACTTAAACTGCAGGTCAGTCCCCTCATCCTGAAGATTTTTTTTTCCTGGCAGAGGAAACCCAGAGCTGTTTAACTTTCTCTTGAATTTATCTTCAGAAACTTCAAAGTAACACTTATCTAGTCATATGTTTGAAGCATCTTTACTAGAGTTTAAATACCTTTAATTCCTTAAATTCAGCCCAAACAACTGGCTGTGTAATGAGATTTGGAGATGCTTCTGAAAATTTATTTTCCTCGTGGATGCAGTTTGTTGTGTCCTGTGGAAGGGTTTCAGCACATCATGTAATTAATCTGTATTTTCTCTATTTATTCAAGTCTATCTAACCTATAAAACCATCAATCTGAAAAACTTAGCAGGGACTTCTGTCACAGACAGCTTCACTATACTTACCTTAAGGACCTCCCCCACTGTAATTTGATTTGGCAAATAACCTCCTCTGGGTTTATAGCCCCATCTTCAGACTTCTGATCCTGGCTGTCACAGGTGTCTGTGTCCTGCTTTGCCCACGCACCCAAGGTGCAGAGGTGATGCCATGGGTGAGTTTTATGCACACACAGTTTGCAGTGCACAGAGAGGTTGATACAAAGCACATGCATCTCGTGTTGTGCTGGGATGCATGTGGAATGCTCACTGAAAAATAAGAAGATTGAAAAAATTATTCAAAAAAAATTTACCATCATTTTCTTGTTTCTAGCACATACTGCAGCACTATCCCTAGCAAAGCTGACCCCACAAACCTCTGAGCTGACCCCACAAACTTCTGACCTGAGCCCACAAACTTCTGACCTTTGCACAAGACAGGACTATAAAATAAAAATCTGGTGTGAGACACTTTTCACACTAATTTCAGCCCAATTTTACCCATGTTACAATAGAGGAACAACTTGTAAGGACCATTTTAAGCAGAAGAACTATTAACATCTCATCAACTTTTCTTACATTGCTTTCAACCAACAGTAGCTCCTACAGCTGCTGTCAGGACCAAGTTTGGTCCCCCCAGATGAAAAGCAGAGGCTGCACCCCCTCCAGCCCCACTCCAGGGACTGTTCCCACCTCTGCAGGCTGGGCCAACACAAGCAGCCACAAGTCACTTTGGGCAAGGAGAAAGTAAAGATCTTTTTTAAAGCCCAATGTCTCCCTTCAGTCAAAGAGCTCGCCAGCATTTGTCATTTCATTTGGTATTTGTCAAATGTTCAAACCCTGCATATAATGCGTAATGCTATTAAGTAGAATATCTAAAGTACTTAAACTAATTATGCCTATTTTGTAAGATTAATTATAATTAATAATTTAACATATTTTATCATTTAAGTCAGTATCCGTTCTGATCTTTAACTTTAGAGAGCACACTGTATACGTACCACATAATTAGGGCTTATGTATCACATAATTAGGGCTAAATACTAGGAAATCAGGCTAATTAGACCAAATCAAACTGAATTATTTAAGCTTTTTTTTATTTTAGATGTAGAATATTTAGTAATTAAACACTGATTTCATTTTCTTGCACTCGCACACCTCACTTGCCTCTCAGCTGCCTATTCTAATGACGCTTTATAAAAGTGTTTGTCAGGGAGGCTCAGGACAGGGATGGTTCAGCGAGGGGGCAGAGAAGGCCCTGGGTGAAGAAGTGTCTCCTGGCCAAGGATTTAAGAGCAGTTCCCACACACAGTGTGTTCCCCAGCAGCTGTGTCCATGCTGGGAAATTTGTTTAGGTTCAGCCAAGGCTGGGGATTACTTGTAGTAAAGCATCCCTCGGGATGTTGGGGTTGGATCTTTAAGGTCCCTTCCAACCCAAACCATTCTCTGACTCTCTGGTGGGGCTGAGGCTGCCTGCTGTCCTATACTGCAACTCCTTTTTCATACCTGGATAAGAGCACCTAGAGAGGAAAACCCTTTTTTGGCAACAGGTCAAAACTTCTCCAGTAGAAAGCATTTAGGACATACGCTGTTGGCCACATTACACAGGCACAAAGCAGCAGATAATGAAGTCTTTCAAATGAAGCCTGCTGCTGCCAAAAAAGCAGAGAATGTAACTGAACAATAACAGAGCTGCAGGCAAAAGCCTCAGTGAGAGAAAGCACCTGCCCTAACCCAGGCTCAGTTCATTTCAGATGTACGTGTGCAGCTATAAAAACTTTTGCTTTCCTACGGAGATCAATTTGTTTCATCATAACCCATCAAAACAGACAATAAAGCTTAGTTATGGTTTATCATCCTGCTCTGCCAGGCAAACTAACCCGTGCATTTCCTCTAATGCTGAGCCATGGACCAGTGTTGTGCACAGCCCTGAAAGCCAGATGTGGGCACGATAATGTCCAATTACATCCTGGCAGTCTGCTTAAAAGGTTGGCTTCTAACCCATCTTTTATGGTAGAGCTCCAGGGCCAGGTAACATTGGCCATGGGCTCAGGAAAAAAAAAACAAGTGTTAGTTTCTGCTAGCACGTATATATCAGTTTTAACCTGCTCCAGGATTGATTGGAAAAGAAAACACATCAATAGACCAAAAACTCCAGAAAAACCTGAGGGCAAATGGGGAAATTACTGCAAAGTAAGCAGGGCTTTGAGCTGGCAGAGGTTATGGTGCACCCCAAATCTCAGCCCTGCTGCTCCACCCCAGACAAACCCCAACATCCCTGCCAGCTTCTGCACGTACCTGGGCTCCAAATATACATATTGAAAGATTAATGCCCCTCTGGTGCCAGCAACTGAAAACATTTCTTCCATCAAGGTAAATGTTAAGGGAATCCATACGAGATCAAAGGGCCATGAAATTGAAAACAATCATATGCCAGGGATCCAGGGTCCTTTGGTACACGTGGCATTCACTTCCGTGGCCTTATCCAGTGCTCAGCCAAGTCAATAAAAGGAATCCCATGGACTTCAAGGGGCTTAGAGGGAGCCTGCAGTTTCCTAGTGTTTTGTTTTGAAAAATCTGTGTTCCTCTTGTTTAAAGTGCTTAAGACAAGATTTGCACACTTTGACTTTTTCCAGTGATGGCTCTTGAATCAAAACAAGTTGGTTTCTGAGTATTTTGGGGTTTTTGGTTGTTTTGTGGTTTGTTTTTTTTTTTTAAATCTCTCACCATGACCAGGGCATAAAGGTGAGGAACACGGACCCGTGGCAGAACCACAGGAGCAGCTGCTCCCGTGCCACAAGACAACTGGGCTGTCGGTACCAAGGCCAGATCCCATGAGGAAGGACTTTGGGCAGAGCAGCACAAAAATATTTAACTTTAAAGAGATCCCAGGGATGAGGCTGGGCCCCTTGCTGCAGAGAGCAGCATCTCCAGCAGCATCCCAGGAGCTCCACCCTGCTCCAGCTTCCCCTGCAGCAAGTAACTGGGATGACCAGATTACAGCTGTGGGGCTGCTGGGAGACCTGGGGCTTTGTTTGCCTGCTGCCCTTTTGAGGGTTTGTTAAGTTTTTTTGGTCTGCCCTTGCTTGTGCAACCCGAGTTGCCCCCAGGCCTCTGCTCAGTCTGTGTCCCCTGGCAGGTTCCTGCCCCTCTCCCCTTGCTCCCTGCTGCACCCATCGCTGGGTGGCAAAACACAGAAAATGAATGGAGCTCTGAGAACAAATAAACAATTAATAAACATTGATTTTATGGATTTATGTTCCTCTCCCAGCCCTGTGAACAATATCTGCAGTGTACAATTCAGGGAACTAAGCTATTTAGATTTTTTTAAGTAGCGTTTCCTAAATCATTATTTTATTTGTAATTTATTATACATTTCAAATTGGCCTGGAGACATCCTCTCTCCAGATCAGCTACACAAAAGTTGTTTTTAAAAGTCAATTTTCATTTACTTGAAAGAAAGAAAAAGGTGGTTTTTTTCCATGTCTTCCTAATCACTTTTTTTTCATACTCACTTTGATGTGACACAGAGGCAAAAGTGCACAACTTCACCTTAAAAAGAATTATTTAGTAAACCTCAAGCACGTGAAAACAGGCAGCTGCCACTCAACCTGCAGCATGTAGTTAGCTGTATTTTAGGCTATTAATGTGATCTGAGAAACAGGTATCCCATAGGGTTGTTCTATATGGCATTATACTCAATCCGTAAACTGCTATGCAAAAATTTTAATTCGCCAGATTTTAAAACCATCCACCAATTAATGACACTGAAGAAGTATGAAACACAAATGCAACTTGCAGCTTTCAAATAAATAGACCCTTCTCCACCCCTCAGAAAACACAGCAAATGTATTCAGATTTCAAGCATTTCACAGCGATTCCCACAACGAGAGCAGCTCCATAACTTCACGTGCAGCATAGCCACAAAGAATAATTTAACACCCATTAATAAAGGAGTTTTCAGAGGAGCTCAAACTCAAATTATATCAATCTTCCACTGTTCCAAAATAAACGCATCAGGTGGCATTTAAATGCAGGTGGCTAACCATTTTATACGTGCACATATTTAAGCTATTAGAAATATAATTAGAAAAATTAAATTAAACACACTTAATGCGGATTCTAATTCAGCAACACTGTCCTTATCATTATGCCATTTTTGTAGCAAATTATAAAGTATGTCTAAATTGTACAGGTTTGTTTCTGACTGATAGCTGAACTCGGATAATTAAGTTGTTAACCATGTACTTCAGTGGTCAACACGGTTATATATCTTTGTCTTATCACCTCCCCTCCTCCTTGTTTCCAGAGATCTCAGGGGAAGCAGATGAATGGCACTTGACACTACCCACCTACCCAGAGCCTGATTAGACAGTGGCCTGTTCCTCAGGTACACTCAATTAGATGCTGTGCTGAGATTCAAGCATTTCCTGAAGCTGGGGAGGTTGAGAACTGTTTATCCGACTCAGTTTGCAGCTGAGGAGAACTCCAAGGAAATTTCCTTCAGACTTCCCGTGCTGGTTAGCACCTTTGGGCAGATGGGCTGGGCAGGGGGTTACTCCGTTAGGGAGGAAATTAATAAAGCAGCTTAATAAATCTCTCAACCACAAATAGCTGAACTGCTGGAGAGGGTGCCCGTGGCCAAAGCTCACACCTGAATTCCCTGCACAAGTGGCCTGAGAAGTTTGTCCCCAGTGTGCAGCTGGGGGTGCCCAGAGGGTGTTAGAATTGGGTTGGTTGGAAAAGAGCTTTGAGATCACCCAGTCCAAGCCTTCCCCCAGCAGTGCCAGGGCCCCCCTGCCCCATGTCCCTCAGCACCACATCTCCAGGGCTCTGAAACCCCTCCAGGGATGATGGGGACTCCAGCCCTGCCCTGGGCAGCCTGGGCCAGGCCCTGACAACCCTTGCCAGGGAGAAATTCTTCCCCAGCTCCAACCTCAACCTCTCCTGGCACAACTTGAGGCCAAAAGTTCCTCTTGTCTCATCATCCCTCATCCCACCACCTGACCCCTCAACCCAAAACCTGGGCATGGCACTGCTTCCCAAGACCATCCAGGATTTCCTTCTTCTGGCCAGCCAAAGGGACGTGTTACTCCTCACACTTCCTTGACTAATTCACATAACTGCAGGGCAAATAAAAATCCCGTTAATTTACCAGTGGGTTCAATCAATAAATAGCAAAATACAGACACAGGTATGTAGAGAAAAGGAAAATCTGGATTGCAGTTCTCCTAGGAAAACGATCAATATTCAGATAACATAAATGCAGCTCAGTACACACTGGGGATTGGATTTGTGATATTAGAGATTGCTTGTAATATATCTGAAATTTTAAAATCGGGATAACTTGAATGCTTTGGCTTGATTGATACATGTGTGATTTTCTGCCTAAGAGCTTTCCCTTGAAGTCAAGAGAAACCACGTGGGTCATATGGTGTCTGGATCCCCTGGTATCTTCCTTTCATCAAAATAACACAGCAAATGAGTTAAATAACTTCTTGAATTTTAAATGTCTTATTCCAAACTAAGTTTTGATAGTCCCATCTGTCCCATTTGAAACCCTTGGGCTCACCAGGTTGTTTGATACTTTCTCCACATAAAAGCCCAATGTAAACACATGGAAGTTTTACAGAGAGCCTTGCCCAAGCAGTTGGCTTTCCCCACAGCCCTCATAGCCAGAGTTAGAAATGTGAGAGCTGGGTTAATGACACAAAATAGATTTTACTTCTATAAGACAGTTGCAGTCATTTCTTTTTCCATGTAACCTGCCCTCAGCTGAGCTCTGGCTACCCTGAGCATCACCAGGGCTGTGTCTCAGCAGCCACATGCCTGCTGGAGTTCCACTTCATTGCTCTTAAATGATTACAAACAAATATCCTTACCTTAGAAGAGGCATATGTATTTTTTTCCCATTTGCACATGAAATAGTAACACACAGGGTTATTTTTTCAATATATCATTAATAAAGATTTTGACATGGTAATTTGATTTAAAAAATTATTTTGGGGTTATTTTTCTCTTCCTCCTCCTGCTGTAGGTAATTCTGCAGAGAGTAAAAATATTCTGCCTTGTTCTCCACATTTATGAACAAATTCAAGAGGATCTAGTGGCTCTCTTTTAAACTTCTGAGCACAGGAAATATTTCAAAAGCTCCCTCCTGAAAGGAAAGGGAAGCTGCTCAGCTGGGTGGGAGGCATCCCTCTTTCCCTAGAGATCTTTCCAGGAGAGCAAACCCACACACAGACACACAGCCCAGCCAAGCAGGATTAAAGAAAATCCTTTCCACGCTGCATTTTATGGCTTTTCATCCTACACAATCAGATTGATCTGAACTATTCTTTCGAGCAAATATGTAATTATTAGCATATAAATTTAACACCTACCTATGCTATAATGACAACAATTTCTTTCTCTTTTTCTTTTACTTAACACAGAAATTTATTAATCTGATACTACTGTTTTCTGGTTTTTATGGTTTGATGTTATTTTTTCTTTAAAATATCACCAGTTTTCACACACCTGTATATTTTAATGCTTGGTATCTTTAAAATAACATTAGAAGATTGAGGATCATTTTCCAAATAATTAATTTTTTAAAAAATACCTTACCCTTGAGCATTTAGCCCCACATTCCATCTCTTGGGGAACTTGGGGACCTCTAGCTGTACCCACATTCCTCAGAGGCTTCAGGCTGGTCTGCAAGCACACCAAGACACACGTAGCTGGAGGGCTTGAAAACTGCTCCTCTCCTACAGCAGCCACACAAGCTTTACCTGCAGCTGGGATCATCACAGCCTCCAAGAAGATGCTTATGCTCTGCTGGGAAAAGAACTTCAGCTTTGGGTGAAGACTTCTGCTCCATCATCTCCTTTCATTCTGCTTGTGGGCTGTATCGTCCTTTTCCCCAAAAGCAGCTTGCATCCTCAGAGACACTGAAAGAACCACAAAAAAAAATGAGCTTTCTATCTGCTTGCCTAAATTTTTTTTTCCTTCTTGTTCTAGGCATTCTACTGATGAGGTCAAGAGAGCAGCATAGACAGCATCTTCATCTAAATGGGTGTTGAGCCACCATAAACAGTGCAGGTGATTTTTCCTTCTACTAGCAGTACTACTATTTTATCACTTTATAAGCCTCTAGGGAAGTCTAGGGCAAAAAACATTTAAATTTACAATTAGGGAAAGAAAAAAAAAAAAAAAAAAGAAAAAGAAAAAAAAAAGAGAAGTTGTTCTACAGTTCCCAGGTTAATTCAGGTTAATTTTCCTCTCTTCTACTTTAATTTTAAGGCCATTTTTAACCTTCATTTGTTGCTGTTGGTTTGGCTGACACACTGGGGTGGATGGAGAACCACCAGGGGTGAACTCCACTTCCACTGCACCACCCACAGCAGAACTGCCTGAAATGCTACAAGCAATGGACACCATGGACATTGCAGCATCCCTAACACAGGGCTGGCATGGGCATGTGAGCCCCTCAGAAGAGAAGAGTTGGTCTGATCTCCATCTGAAAATGTCCCATTTCATTGAACCCAGCCTGAAAAGCAGCACCTGCATTCTCAGCATCACCACTCGCACTTCAGACTTGGAAAACGAACCACTGCCTCCCATGAAGCAGGCTGCATGACCTTTAGGATGGCCAGGGACAACTCCAGAGATGGCCTGGGCAATATAAGTTATTTTCCATTATCCACAAATTAAAACAGCCCCAACCACCACAAAATACACCAGCAGAAGAGGTGTTCCGACTTCCCTCACCTGAAATGTGAGCATCTCTTGTTGCCATTCACAATCCAGTTTTACTCAAAGTTTTATAAACCCTTCTGCATTCAAAGGTTATTTTTAAAAAATTTTTATACCAAGAGAAAAAAATAAATCAGGGCAATATGAGGAGGCAGGGTGATTACCCTACCTGGTAGCCTTATTTCCTCAGCAGTCACAGCTTGTATTGCACTGTCTGCTGCTGTGAAATACTGACAGTTACCAGCAAGCATTGTCCTGAGGAGAAATCTCTTTAACGATGAGAGATGCCAAATAACAGACATCTGTCAATATTTGCTTCTTGTTCCCCAAGCAGTGTGCATTTTGCATCCGGTTGTACAAAAGAAAGTTGCTGCATCTAGTTAAAGTTTCAAAGAAAGGAGACAATATGTAACACGTGGGATTTTTTGTGAGTTTGCACCTTTCTTTTAGGAAAATAATTGTTATGTTGTGAAATCTAGGAGTACAGACTTTTTCTTCTCTATGGTCTCTGGAAAATTGCTTGAGGTTTTATGTGTTTTAAGAAGTGGTACTTAAAGTGGGTCAGCATGCTGAAGATGTTGTCCTGACATATTCTAAATATTAAATATAAAGAAATTTTAAAAACCAAAACAAAACAAATTAAAAAAACCCCAAACCCACCAAACATGAAGGCCCATCAATCTGGTAATTTGTGAAGATCACATAATCTGAAATGAAAGCAAGGAGCAGAAGCAGAAATGAAGCAGCCCTGGGTGTGCAGTGACAGTTAATTCCCTAACAAGAATAATTATTGTGCAAAAGAAATCTTGTGGTCTCTACTCTATCACTACAGAGGGCAGCAACAGACAACAGAGCTCTTTAGCATTACAGAGGAAATGTTAAACATTCCCAGTAAACAAGGGAGCCAGGAGAGGCTGGTCCTGCGGGCAGAGCAGGGAGCTTCACCCCAGCCTGGATGGAGAGCATTTATCACACACCTCAGCCTCCTTTGATGCTGACAGGGAAGAGCTTTGGAAAGTCTGTGGGAAGCCTGGACAGCCTGGCAAGAGCATCCTATCTCCTGCCAACTCATCAAACCCAGATATTTAAAATAAGCATAAACCGTGAGTCACGGTATCTGAGCTGGGCCATATGGTAGCAAGTTAAATTAATTTCCTTTTTTTCTTTCCCACTTTACACTCAAGCCCGGTTGCTTTGTTTCCTCTTACATCTCTTGGTAGATGAAGCAAGAAGCCAAACAGCTGGGAAGGTGTCCTCTGCAGCCTGGAGCCCACAGGTCGTGAAGCACAACAGGAAAATGTTTACTGTGCTGGCAAAAAAGTTCAAATCAGAGGAAAGTTGCTCACTGAATACATTTAAGAGACTTTTTCTATAGTTCTGTTTCAGCAGTACAAACGTGCTGGGGGTGGGGGAGCAGTGGTCACAGCCTCCTCCAGCTCCTGCAGCAGATGCAAGGGAGGGCAGCAAAGGTCTTAGGATCAAACGGGAGGGAAATGACTGACAACACAGAGCTGGTTCAAAGGAACTAATGGAATAATTAGTTCCAAAAAGACTAAAAAAGAGTGAAGAATTCATGATGTCATAAAAAGCAGAGCTACTTAAATTGGATTAGAAAATAAAAATGACACGAAGATTGTAAATATTCACAGATCACATCATTGACGTGTAATGTGCCGTTAAATGATGTCAAATTAAAGGAGAAATTACATGTGTAAGAACTAGGCAGAATAAAGCAAAGACATTTTAAAGATGCACAGTCCTTCAAGTGAAAATCCCTATCGTATATCAGGGCCGATCGCTCCACGGATGAGGAAACTATGAGAGAAGAATAAAATAAAATATGGGAAAGAAAACACAGGGTGAAAAACATCTCAATTTAAAGGTGGCAGTAGAAGGCTGTTAACTTCTGAGCCCCCACACTGCTTCTCCTCAGTGCCTTGGTGAGGCTGCTCCCAGCCAAGGTGATGCCCAGAACCATCTGTTTCCCTTGCTTAAACTCTATTAATATTATTCCTAATTTATGAGAAAAGCCCCAGCAGTCAAGTGTGCTTTCACATGAGAGGTTTCCCTGAGTAGGGTGAAGGATTTTGCTCCAACAGGACTTTGGAATTTCCTAAACTGTGTCACAATTAACCCAGCACTGTGTGAGCGACTGGGAGCGGGTGTGAAGATGGCACTTCTGAATCCAGGGTCTTCTGAAGTAGGAGAAGCTGTTCTGGACACCCCTTATCACACAGACCTCACATGCAACCCCCATCACCCCCTGGGGATGGTCCCCCAGCAGGTGAGATACCACCTCAGCCACTGCAGATACCAATGGGATGCCAATTTATTTACCTGTGTTGTGCTCTTCAAAATGAGCTTGGAAAGAAGCTCCTCCCACCTTCTCTCCGTATCTGAGTCTTCTGCTCCAAAGATGGCATTTAGAACTCCTCAAAAAATGCCTGCATAATGTAGAGAAAAAGACACTCTGCACACCTATATATGTACACATCTTGTTCTTCTCTCTCATGGTCCTTTCCATCTCAAATCTCTGCGGGGTGTTAACAACTCATCTCACATAACCAAGGAACTGGAGATGACTGGGAGGGCAGGGACACCTCCCCCAGCCCAGGCTGCTCCAACCCCATCCAGCCTGGGCTGAGACACTGCCAGGGATGGGGCAGCCACAGCTTCTGGGGGAAACCTGGCACAGGGGCTCAGCACCCTCACACCAGAGAATTTCTCTCTCAGATCTCCTCTCAATCCACCCTCTTTGACCAGGAGCTGACACTATCCAAGCATTCCCTTGAGTCTGTTACGTGCTGCTCTCTCTGCATGGGACCTGGCAGGGAGCTCAGCCCATTCCAGGTGGGAAGGCAAAGCCCATGACATCCAGGACAGATCAGGACTCCCAACCCTGCCTGTTGCTGCCTGAGGCAGAGGGAAGGAAAATGTTCTTGTAATTTGTGTAACTCCAGCCTACAGCTGAGAGTAATTTTCAAAGTGGAGTTGCCTGAGCCTGAGGAGCAATCAGAAGTATTCTGAGGTCTTTATTTGTGCAATGGCATTTCCATTCTGACTGCAGAGATCTTCTGACTGCACTCGCATTGTCTCCACAACAATTAAAACAATTAGATATGATAGCTATCCTTTAGGTCAAGAGAATGTCTCATTCAGTTTCCACAGTCTCTTTTTTTTTCGCTGACTTTTAATATGTTCTGAGTAGTCACACGAAATAGGTTTCCCAAGAGAAAGGTGTTTAACAGGGAAAACTTTGCACCCTTCACCTGAAATCTCTCAGACACAAGAAGCTTTGATAGAGAAGGAGATCTGTCAGGGATGAGCATTCCATATATTACAAGTCCCCAGCAAAAATAGAGCACAGCTAAATAACTTGGGAAATATTATACTTCTAAAGGCATTGCAGAGTCAGTCGATTTGAACGTAATAAAGAAGATGACAGACAATGAACAGAAAGTTCAAGGACTTTTCACCTAAGGCTCTGCTAGGGCTGGAAGATAACCTGCTGAAGCCTACAGAAGTCTCTGTGCTCTGCAAGTCAGCTCCAGGGATCAGCATCGGTACAGAAACAAGGGACACCTTCGACTTCAGGGGACAAGGCTCCAAAATACAGGCACGAGCCCAGAAAAACAACCTGAACTGGAATGTTTTCAAAGGCAAGGGCAAATTCTCATCATCTCTCTTTGCCAAGTGACACTGTAATTCATCTTTTCACGTCTTGCCTTTGTGGGATAACTTCATCCCTGAACATCATGGCAGACTGGACAGAATAACTGGGCTGACTTTGCTCCATGCTTTCCCTAGTAGTGGAAGGTTGATACCTTGTATTATCTCTACATGTAACTCATAAATTTATTCTTTTTATACACATTTATTTCCCTAACTATTGTTTATTCTTCATCATAACATAGGAAAATTACTAGAATATAAGACAGAGTTTAACAGTGGAGTTGATTTGCAACCTGTAATCAACAGAATCCATTAACTGCTCTAAAAGCAGGTGGCAGCTTTGCACACCCACAGCATTTATATCAAGACTTTGCTGGGACATCACAGAGCACAGGCTTTCTATGGAAATGATGTTGTTTGCTGCCTTCACTAGGAATGTAGAGCGAGCTGCAGATTGCAATTGGGATTCAGTGCAAGATGAAGCTTGGAAGCGTGAGGTGGAGAAATTGCATCTCGTTTCTTTTTGCCAGGTGGTAAGGAGCTGGCTTAGGATTTAGCAAAGTCTCAGACTATGTCCCCATCTCAGCCTTTGGAAGAGAAAACCAAAGTTTGGTCTAGCTCCAGAAGTTCAGAGGAGCAGAAAGGTTTCCAGGAAACATGGAGGATGGACACAAGATCACGGGAAAGGCCAAAGAGCTCAGTGTGAAGGGGCTGGGTGATGGCACAGCAAAGGAATCTTGAGGAGCAATATTTGGGTAAAGAAAAGCAGGGCACAACCAGCCTGCTAAGTGTGAAATGAAAGGTGTGAACGGGAAGTCTGAGGGAGAGCTAGCAAAGGATAGATTATCATATTTGAAAGGAAAGGGGGAAAACTGGGTCTGAAGAGACAGAGAGAACTGTACAGAAGTGAGGATTAGAGGCTGATGAGGAGAGAAGACCTTTTCTCCTATTGTCTATCCCAGCCAGCTCAAGAGATGAGAGGGCTGGGTCAGAGCAAGGGCTGAAAAAGAAAAAGCACCCCTCAATTCATGGCTTGTCTTCCCTGCTCATACAGTGCAAGTGGGAAAACAAAACACAGGAACATGAATCTGGAAAGCCTCGTGGTGTGATGGTGGTATTTCCTATCAAGATGGAATCCATATTAAGTCTCTAGCACTGAAGTGGATCCTTCAAAATCCAGCTCCTAGGAAGACAGAGCCCCCCAGTTTCTCTGGGAAGAGCAGAGACGTCTTCCAGTTACCTAAATGTCAAGATGAATGCCATGGTGAGACTGATTCCGGAGGCCGTGGTGCCAAATAAGATGCTCCTCACAGAGACACAAAATCAGTCTTGCAACCTTTGCAAGCCATGGGGCCAGTTGTAGTTTTGCAATTACACAATTATCACATAAACTGCCAACTTACTTCCAAATGCACAATGACATCATTAATATTCCCAACAAGGAAAAGCACACTAATGTGACGTGCTGGAGCATTAATATCACTCTGCAAAATGATTCAGCATACACTTTAATTAAAGTATGCAAAGTATTTTTGCTTATGTAAAGCAGGACAGAGGCCACAGGCATCAGTCACTGGCCCAGACTAATGCTTTGAGGCCACACATTTCCATCTAAAGAGCCTCTCCTGCCACACAAGAAACCTTGCATCCAAAACCTGAGCTCTCCCCATTCTCCTAACATCTGGTTTATTCCCAGAGAATATGCCCCCCAGAGAGGCAGAACCACACCAGTGCAAACTATCACTGTGCTAATGTGTCTTCAAACTAAAAATAACAGTTGGATCTAAGGTTTTCAGCATTTTCTGGCAATGGAGGCTGAAGTCCAGTCACAGTGCTCAGCAGCAGCACATTCTACTCTCAATAGATTTAGGTTACACACACTTGAGACAAGCACCTTGCTTGCTTCCCCAGTGCAGACCCTGCAGCCCTGCTCAGGACATACTCAGATAAGATATTGTTAACTGGAGTCATAAATTTAAGCCAGCTACTGCACTAGAATTAAACCATTAACTGGTAAATCAGCTGCTGAATAGCCCATATTCCTTTTAATACTAGATTCTGCATGCTAGATTTAAACAGTAACACATCTTGGACAAAAGCTTGTTCAAAATATTTGAATGACCATACATATTGGGAGCTGGCCCCAGTCTGCTGCTCTCTGAAGTTTCTCTGAGGGTGAATGGGACTGAGCTCCAAACAAAGGCTGCAACAGGAGCCAGTTGTTGACACTCTGCATCACGGGTTGCATATTAAATGATTCATCAAATGCTGTGTCACAACCTGTATAAAGTCTTTGAAAATTAGTCCTTCCTCCTTTCATTTGATTTTTTAGCGGCAAAGAATATCTGGATGAATTTACACCTCCTTAGTAACCTTCCTTACCTGAAGCCACACCCCCTTTAATGCAAACATTTAGCCCAAATAGTTATTAGAAAGAGCAACAGTCACTGACTTTCAGTAAATAGTATATTCAGACCGTTTGGGCACGCTGATGGAGCTCTGCAATAAAGACTCCCTGTACTGTATGAATAAAATTTACCTAGAACATTTTGGAAAGCCAAATAATAGATGAGTAAATAATTTTACTGGCTGGTACAGCAAGGCAATGTGTTATTGTAACATGCCTTGTGTGAGCCCTGTAAAGTACTGTAAATTATGATTTTAAATTATAACATTAGATTAGGTTTTCTGCAGCTTAATATATTGTAATATAACATAATTGCTAAATGCAAATGAGATACTGTACAGCTTTTCCATAGAGTCGCTCATGAAAGCCAAGCATTTTACATATTACAGTGAAGTGCATGTTATTAAGAAACAAATTGCAGTGAAGCTCAATTTAGTTGGGAGACAAGATACCCCAGCCTCCCCACGGCTGCCAGTGTCACAGGTCCCTCCTGGAGCTCTCACCCCACCTCCTCTGCAGCTCCCCTGGCCCCAGCACACCCCACCCAGGCACCTGCTAAAGGCTCCCGTGTGATCTCCTTACCCTAAAGCCAAGCAATACTACAGGGTCATCACCATGGCTTCAGACACACCCCGTGATGGTGACTGACAAAGGCTTTTCACAAAACAAGGGGTAGGAAGGTGACCAACACCCATACCTGTGACCAGCACCCACAGGATACCTGTGACCAGCACCCTTGAAGGCAATGCAGCATCCAGAGCAGAGCCCGAATCTGCACTCGAGTTAAAAACAAGCCCTGTCACCTCCCTGTGGTGCCTGTGAAGCCCTCGGGGGGCCTGCAGCAGAGCAAACTGCTTTTTGTACCCCCAGACCTGGGGACACCTGACCAGGCACAGAGCTCCCGCTTCTCCATCGTCATTTTCATCAGCGAGTCACAAAACAACAAGAGTTATTGGTAGACATGCCAGGAGAATGCCCTCCCTAAATAATACATTGGCTTGTAAATTGCCAGTCAGACTTGCCAGTAAATTTCAAAAGAAAAACCCAGATGCATCTCTCCTGAGCAGCTTTTGCTCCACGCAGAGCTGGTGGCAGCGTCCCCACTTCCCCCAAAAAGCAGAGGCACCAACGGGCTGGTTACAGAGCAGGAGAAACCTGCTCCAAAGCAATTCATTATTAATGCCAGAATATTCTTGCTAAACAGTTCTGATTATTTCACAAGAAAGAGGTCAAGGTATTGGAGAAAGGGATTTAATCAAATAAACTCTCAATCTCTCTCCAAATAGCATTCTCATCCGGCCGCATGTAAATTCATCAGCTGACTTGCCTCCGAATGCACAGGCAAGGTTAATCTGCTATGACTGTTAAAACTTCTGTGATATGCCCGTGGAATAAAGATTTCAAATAGGATGAACCACGTGAGTTACCCCAAACTGTTTCCTATTTCTTCTTTTCCCTAAAGTTTTTCCCAGAATCACAACATCTCCCCTGGCAGGAGGGCAGCTGAAAGCCCCTGCTTGGCCTGTGCTTGTGGGACCCCATGAAGAATCAATTTCTTTGGCATTTGTTGCTCAACTGTCTGGATTTTGACAACTAACAACAGCTTTTTGAAGCTACCCCACAGCAAATAACCTGACCTGAGCAGAAGGAGAAGGGGACATCCTGAGCCATTAGAAATGGTTCATACATGGCTGAAGCACTTGTGATGGAAAACAAAGCAGAGTTGCCATTAACTGAGAGGAAACAGAATTTCTCCTTTCTTCTGAGTGTGACAGAGCACTGCTTTGCTTAAATGAGGAGCCAGGGAATTTATCCCACTCATATTACAAGGTGAATTTAGTGGCAAACACTAATAATCCTTCCTGGACACCCAGCACTTATTAGACAAACCTCACCTCCTAGCAGTGTAAATCCACGTTTATTTTTAAAAAGGATCATTGTGAACTTCATGTTTAAACACAGGATTATGATATAGTTGTAAACAACATTCAGTCATAAATTAAGGACTGCAGTTTTGGGATTGGTTTTGTTTTTAAAAAGAAAAAAATCCCCAATGCCTATTGAGGAGGAAAAAAGGGAAAATGAAATATATCAGGCAGGCAGGATTATTTTTAATATCTCTTTTTTTTTTTTTTTTTCCTTGCTTGCTTTACCCTAAGTCTGGCCACTGGGTCTGTAGTTAGTGGAACGTACATAAATATCTTTGTGAAGTCAGATCAGACTGCTGAGACCGCCAAAGTGTTGCTGCTGAGAGCTGTGGTTTCAGACAGACAAGCCCTGCCAGCCAGCACACACGACCCAAGCGCCGTCCTCAGATGCTTAACAACCTCCCAGCAAGCTAATCGTGCACCTATTATTTTTTTTCTTCTAATGGACAATCTAATTTATTTATGCCACAGATGCAGCATGTCCCTAAATACCCTGCACCAAAGCAGCTGCTTCGCCTCTTTCTTCGAGAAGCTCGGGATGACATTTCCTCTGCTCAAAATCCAGCAGGCTCCTTAATGGTATATAATCTATATCCCTCATCTAGGAGTCAGGCAGCAGTTAAAAACTCTGCCTCGTCCAGATGGAGAGTGTTGTGGTGCTGGTATTCTCTGCCCCCTTTGCTCCGAGCACCTTTCTCGAACCTCAGACACCATTTTACATGAGGATGCTTTCTAAAAAGCAAAATGTAACTGTCTAATTAGGAGCGGAATGATTGGCTAGTTCATGGACTCTGTGACAGTTATGACAAATACACATATTGGCATAGCCCTAACCTCACTTCACAGTTTGCAACACAAAGATGGTATTTTCAGAAATGTGCAGAACACTCCGATACAAAGCTTCACCTTGTCTAGTGCTATTCCATTTAATTTTTTATTAACTGCCTGAACATATGCCATTCTAGAAGAGGGTAATAGTTACAAAATGTCAGCAGAAACATTTAAACTGCTAAAATGTAAATGATTTTATAAATTTGTAATGAAAGGTAATTGTCATGTGGGAAAAGTAACAGAAAAACAGATATGCGTAAATGTAAAACTGGTAAAAAATACATCTTATTGGTCGAAGGTAGCAAAATTTAAGTGTATTTTAATGACCACTGTAAGTAGTATTTAAATAAAATTAGATTCATAAGCAGAAAATGTGAATTCTATAATATTTTATTTTCTAACATTAGTAAAGTTCATAATAATGAAAAGACCTCATGGAACTTTAATGCGCCTAAATTCATTAAACAGTAGGACATTAAGATTCCTCACCTCATTTTAAAAAACAAATAAATCAAGTCAGATAACAAATACAAAGCCCTCGCCAGCCCCGGCTTCAAAAGAACACCATCAGAAGGCACTCAGTTAGTTTCTTTACTTTCCACTAAAATGAAAAACAATTTGGTGATTAATCCCTTCAGCGACGCAGTGCTGGGTCAGTGCTCTCGGAGATGTCAGGAAGGAGAAGACCTGGGAGGAGAAGGGAGCTTCGCTTCAGCCACCACACAGAGCAACCTCCTCCCAGTTAGGTTTGCGGGCAACCATCTTTAAATGCTTGAGCTGTTCCGCGTGGCCATGACAAGATTTGCAATTCCCCCCGTTTATTTACACACCATCACCCCAAGTCGACATCACATGGAAGTGGCATGGTCACAGCTGACCCCAGGGTAGTCCCTGTCTCTGCCGATCCAATTTCATCCCGCTCGGCAGTTGAGCGGCAGCCAGCCCGCCCCGCACGCGGCCACGCGGCGGAATGAGCAGGAGCTTGTCAGGGGATGTTTTCCACTTTTCCCTCTGACAGACACCTCACAAACATTCCTGCTTTTCAGAAACCCAGAGAGGGTTCTGCTCTCCCGAAACACACGGCCGGCCTGGCACCTTGGCTGGCTGGCGGGATGCGGGACGGCTGGCACGTGTGGGGTTGGGATTCCTCCTCCCTAGACTGTGCAAAAAACCAAAAAAAAAAAAAACCAACAAAAAACCCCACACTAAAATGCCATTTATATGTCTGTTGTGTTTTCCCACAACCCCTCTCTGCTTAAGAGTGGACACACGGGACGGGTTCTTCAGACAGAAATGACAAGGGGATAAATCCGTCGCATGCCAAAAGCCAAAGTTCAGGGGCAGAGGTGCCCAAATCACCTTTGCAGGGGAGATGCTGCCTGCAGCTCACCTCAGAGCTCACCTGCCAACCTGCTGCCTTCTGGAGTAAAGCCTGCATTAATTTGGGTTTTTTTTTTAAAAACAAATAAAGAAAACAGTCGTTTGTTTCAAAATCTAAAGCCAAGGGAGGCTAACGCGGTAAATAGGAGAAATTTACCATCCGTAATGGGAACATTTTTAAATAAAACCACCTAATATGTTTTGTAATCTACACCAATGTAATTTTATTAGCTATTCAGTGCAGTTCTTACATCAAACAGCCTCAGAAGCCCCAGGATCATTTTATATTCACTGGAAGACAGAAAGAAATCCAAAACCTAGTTAAATAAATTGTTCATTTATTCCTTTCCTTTTATGCACCAAGATCTACATGTGGTCATTAATTATAAAGAGACTATTATAGCACCATATTTTCATTCAATACGATGTCCTGGTATATATCAAAGAAGTCCCATAATTAAAACAGAAGGGCCACAATGACAATTAAAATTACAATCTATATGGGGAAAGAAAGTACAGTTCTGCAATTTTTCACCCTGTCACTGTCAGCACCGGGGGATATTCCAGTCACGTCCCTTGTAAAGCAGCCTAAATTCTTCTTCACCAATGCAACCTCAAAAGCATTATCAGCACCTAAGCAAAAGCCTATGCAAGTATAATTTAATACCAAGCCACAGTTTGCAAGTAATAGCGTATAAAGTGATATTTAAGTGGTGTTTTAAGCACACTTCTGATGGCTACAGCCGCTTTTTACTGGTAAATGCGTTTTCCTTTGAGTAGTGATTATGAGTCCTGGGTGAAGAGGTCCTGTGTGCAGGTCTGCCTGTAAGCCTTACTTCCAGCTGCCAATCTTTACTTCACAGTGAAGAAAAAGCCACATAGCACCTTGTTCCTACTCTTGTACGCTGTCATCCCCTGAGCCTGATAACTGCAAAATCATTTCCACATAACACTTCCCTGCTTCTGCCTCTTAAACCCGGAGACCCAGGCATTGTGCAGGCACTTGCACCCCCGGCAGCAGCCCCCCAGCAGCCCCTGAACCCCCGGCCTCTGCCCAGAGACTATTTTTAACACTTTATCCTGGTAAATATCCGCATTAATGGAGTACGGGGCTCTTGTGCGGCAATACGTGTTTGCGACAATTTATTGTCTATAAAAGTCACGAGCGGTGAATTATTACTGTTAAAACTGTGTTTTTCTTTATAATAACTTCAAACCGAGCACTCACATATGAAGCATGCAATGGAGATGGAGAAGGTTTTGTATAATAAAAGGGTGACATGGTCATTTTTCCCAGTTTTGCATTACACAGACACACTCATGCATGGTGCTTTTTAAATTCTTATTATATGTGAGGTCAGGGGGTCGAATGTCAGAAAGTACTGTTAATTTCACGGGGTTAGGGGAAAGTAAATTCAGAGGGAATACAGATCACTTAGCACAGAAAAGCAGCTCCTCTGAAGTTTGGTTTTACATTTGTTAACCATATCCTTCAGCTGACGAACCATTGAGACCAGGGTGACATTCTGGTCCCCGCTGGAATGGTTTGACACGCTGCGGGGAGAGCGGGCGGGATGCCCTGAGCCAGCCCAGCACCCCGGCTCCACGCCTCTGGAACTGAGCTGAGCTGGGTGCCATTTGGGCTGCGGTGGTTAAATTACAGAGAAAGCAGTCAAGATGTCTTAAAGTTCAAGCTGACAAGAAATGTAAAATATATTTCTGCCTCCACTCACCAGGAAGGTAGCATCTTGCAGCGAGCGCTATCGCTACCCGGAGTCCTTTCAAAGAGCTTCCTAATATATCATCAGCGTCTAAAGATGGCACAAGCACCCACAGCATCAGGGCAGAGTTTGTTTTGCTGCAAAATGGGTCATCTTTGTTTAATTATTTTTAATTTTGGTATGGTTGTTGATGTTTTGTTTTGAGGTTTTTGTTTTTTGTGTTGTTGGGGTTTTTTTGGTTTGTTTTGCTTTTTTTTTTTTAGCTTCCTCATCTCTATCAGTGTCAAAATAAAACTGTGGAAAGCAGAAGGAATTTTAGACAGTGCCTCTTGGTTTCCCAGATAATAGGGGAGAGGCGATAAAATGGTGACAGAGCCAGACTTAGGCCAAGGCGGATCCAAAAGCTGCCTTTTTTTTTTTTAATAAAAAGCCATACACTTGATAAAAGCCACCTTACCCACAGGTCATTTAAAGAAATAAACACACACAAGAAGGAAAACACATGGAAAAAAAAAAAAAAAAACCAAACCAGAAGTATCTTAATCCAAGACATTTAAGACCTTTTTGCCATTGTCTCTGTTGAAAGTTCAACTTCAGAGTGCTGTAAAACCCATGCTATCCATGCATTTGTGAAAGGTACAAAAGGGGGGCTGAACAAAAAAACAAATAAACAAAAACCCCAAAAAACAAGCAAAGTTAAATTTAATCAACTGACTGCAAAAAGCCCTTATCAGAGGCAGAGGGGATGAGTGGCTGCAGGCAGCCCGCAGGCTGGGCCTGAAGCAGGGCAGGGTTTGGGTTTCTGCCTCCCTGTCTTCCGCAAGATTCCTCCGAGTCAAAACTCAGCCCAGGCTCAGCTGCCCCCTCGTAATTACATTTTAATGACTGGGGCTGGGTGTTTGTGTTTTGGCAGCACATTTAATAGCAGTAGCATTTAACCGGTCACAGGCGGGCTGGGGAGGGCAGCGCTGGTGCCACCAGGGGTGAAGTTCACCCTCCCGGGCTGGGGAGCTCCAGAAATGTTAAGGTGTAAGGAACACATCAGGAGCTGTGGATATATTTGGAGCTTGTGGACTTTGCTAGGTTTTCCAGGAGCTCGCTGCCTGCCCAGCTTTTGTCTTCCTCAGTACCACAGGATGCCAATGCCACACAACCCAGCCCCCTGCATCCCCCTCTGCCAGATAAATGCTCCCTAAAACCACTCAGGAAAACGCTGGAGCTACTCACACAGCATCTGTATGTATATAAATATACACGTATTTTATCAAAGCTTCATTATTAACTTTCTAGTGGTATATTTCACTAGCTGCCTTTTATAATTAAAAACTTTTTTCCTCAAATCCCCTTTCCTGCGAGTAGCCTGTTGCCTGAAGATTTAATCCTTCATTACCAGTTAAAACAAAATCACCAATTAGGCACATGAACACGTCTGTATTAATCTCATTAAGGTGATGGCACCAAATAAATTGGAACTATTTTTGTGCTTTTACTGTGTTCCTATGGCTTTATCAGGCCCTGTGGTCATATACAAAGACCTTGCAGCTTAGTCATTTAGAGTCATTCGGTTGTGGACTAAATGTGGCATTACCATCTATGGCTGAAAATTGCTTTCAGCTTTTAAACTGCACTGACTAGTCTGTAGTTAATCTTAGATCATTCACTCGCAAAATTAAATGAGCCAGAACGATGGTCTTTTTTTTTCTTTTTTCTTTTTTCTTTTTTTTTTTTTTTTTGTAAAATAATACATCACAAAACACTTATTTGCCCTGCCCAAAAGAGAGATCAAATTCATTTAAAATCCCATAAACCAGAGTTGTGAATTTTTAATTTTATTTAGTAGCACAGAAATGGAGGGTAAGCTATCTTTCCACAGAACATCATTGCTATAAATTTACATATAGAACATAGTTTGATGCCTAACCAACCTTTAATCTACCTTTGATGTATACTCCTACTTCAGTATGGATCATGTGATACACCTTATTAATGCAAATGTAAGAAGGACTGTTTTGGATCTCTGATGTAATTAGCCATAAACCATATTTAAAAGGAAAAAGAGAGGGGGGGTGGGGAAGTACTTCCTTTGTCACTACAGACTTGCACATGGAGGTGGAGATGCTTTCAGGAGGGCTCCCACCACCCGCCCCTGCCCAGGCCCTCACCCCTGCCTCTTGCTGGGATTATCAGGGATTATCAGTCTGGCTCCTACAAGCGTTGCACTGGAAGGCAGCAAAGATGCAGCGAGTCCTGGACGCTCCTTAACTTCCCAAACAGCACAAGAAACAGAAGGATTATTTCCCGATCCTGCTGCCGGCAAAATTCATGGAAATTTTGCTTCTTAACTTAACATTCAGACCACCTTCTTCAAGCCCCCCCTAGGACCTACTTTTGCCCCGGTGGGCCCCCCCTGCTCCTCTCTCCAGTTTGCCCTTTGATGATTATTTCTGCGGGAGGGCAACCCCGGCTGCTGCCTGGCTACCAGCACCAGGGGCCGGGGGGCTCCCGGGGTACCCAAGCCGAGTTGTGGGTTGATGGGGGGAGCCCCAAAGGATGCACCCCCAGAGGCGGGCACAGCCCCAGGGCTCGGTGCTGGGAATAAATGAAGAAGCAGCCGGGAAACCGGGAACGGCGGCCGAAAGCTGGGAGGGGAGGGTTTGGCATCACCGGGGAGAGGAGAGGAAAGCAGGAGTCAGGCTATGGGGCTGCCATTTCCCAACAGAGGACAGAGCAGGTTGCTCCTCTCTAACCACAGCAGGAGAGCTCCGGAGCTCGGATAAACCGCTCCCAGGGGACGGGGACAATGAGAGCGCGGGGGCTCCGGCTCCCCCCCCAGCAGAGTGACAGCTCCGGGGATTCCAGGGAATCGGGGCTGCCACTTAACCACCAGGGTCTGGTGCATGCCACATCCACCCGCAAGTTAGAGGGATGACAAGAAGGGTGGGGGGTGGGAGACAAAAAGAAAAAAAAAAAAAAACAAAAAAAAAAACCCACACACACAAAAAAAAAAACAAAAAAAAAAAAAAAAAACCACCACATAAAAAACCAAACAAACAAACAAAAAAACCCAAAAACAACACCAAAAAACCATCAACAAAGCAACACCAAAAAAACCGCAACACAAAAACCCGAACCAACCCCAAACCCACGCACGTTCTCTCCAGCCTCTGCTTGCTTTCCCACGGGCAGGAGTGGGTGCGGATGGCCGCGCAGAGCCCAGCTCCCGGCCCCGCCGCAGCCTCCGCCGAGCGCGGATCCCTGCGCAGCACCGCTGCCTCCCGCCCCACCAGCAGCACTCCTGGGTTTCATCCCCTACCTGCTTAAAAACAAAGATTCTCTTCCTCGGTAACCTGAAATATTTGAAATAATGCTTTTTGCCTTTTTTGGTTTTTGTGGGGGTTTTTGGTTTGTTTGGTTTTTTTTTCTTTTTTTTTTTTTTTGGCTGGGAGGGCGGTGGTAAACTTTGCTTTCTGGAATGGCATTTCTCTCTCTCACAAGGAAGGGTATCCAGAAATTAATAATTTTTATTTGTGTAAAATAATACTCTAATACAAAACTGCTACTCTATTCCCATAAAAATATGTATCTATCTGGTAGAGTTTGTTCTCTTCAGAAGAAAATCTGAATGTTTTGTTTATTCTTAAAAATATTCTTTTTTTTTTTTTTTTTAATAGCCTGAACCAAATAATTTCTCATTTTTACAGGCTTCACTTCACTTTTCTCACAGTGAATAAATTGCAACTTATTTCCATGAAATCCACAGATGACACAGATCTTTATTTTGCATAAAGGCATAGAGAAGTGTCTAATATCTTCAATATTCATCTGCTAAGTGGACATTTGCATCGGGTTAGAAGGGAGAAGGAGCCCCGGCCCTCCCGCGGTGACAGCTGTACAGAGGGATGACATCTGACAGCTGTGACAGTGCTGGCTCCCGCATCCCGGATCCAATTAGGGCACACATCCCTCTGACAGGGCCGCCAGCTCCCGCGCATCGATCTCTTGTCAGAGCCCTGCTGCCATCAGCTGTGCCAAGGACCAGCACCCCGGGGGAGGCCGGGATGGGGGGTCAGGGGGCAGAAGGTGCCTCCTTGGTCCTCCCCGCCCCGACAGCCCTGAACCATTTGGGATGGGATGGGGGAATGGCAGCTGCCAATAAGGACAGCTCCCCAAAAAACTGATAATTTTAATTTGGGTCGTCCTGCCCCGGCACACCGACACGTCCCCTGCAAACCACCAGGCCAGGGACATCGTTGTCCCCATCCACATCCTCCTCACCACCTACTCCTCCTCCAGCCCCACAGCAAGGGAGGGTCGAGCCCAAATTCTCAAATGTCACCAAAAGTGATTCCTGGAACTCCTCTGGCCAGAGCCGCGGCACAGCAGGGTAAAGGGCATGGTGCATCTTTCATTTGGCTGCTATTTTATACCACATCATACATAAAAACTGGCAAATACTCGTTTTCATCCTGTTATTTAAAAGCTGATATAGGATCCCTAACAGTTGCAAAGCACAAGAATGCTAAAGAGCCTTAATATGCCACTGCCTTCTCCATGCAGTGGTCAGTGTTGGCTGAGCCAGCAGCCTCAGACATCCCAGACTAAACAGAGGCTGGAATTTTAACCTGTGCCCAAGGACTAGGCTGAGAATGGGAAAACAGAGAGGAGCCCAGAGCACATGGATGCTTTGAAGAATTTTCACAAAACCAGAGGCAATAGCAGAAAAAGCTCCTTGCAAGCAACCAGAGAGCTCGATGAGCCGTGGTGCTGGGATGCCAGGAAAAGTCACCACAGCAGGACAGGGACATCATTCTCCACAACATTCCTTCTGAGACTTAAGTCCTTTTCCAAGCACAGAAGGAAGCCACCATACCTAGGTATTCTTCCCACCCTGCCTTGGTATTTCCCCTGCCCAGGAAAAGCCCATGCCCAGAATCCTATGCTAATTCTAGGACCTGAGTGCTCGCTCCAGATTTTTTGATACAGCTTTTCAGCAGCAGCCACGCACTGCCAGCTAGATGTCATTGTAAACAAAGTTATTGATCACCTCACTAGAGCAGGATTTGGACCTGCAGACGAACCATCACTTGCTTCTGTGCTATAATTTTATTGATCAGAGCAATCCAACTGCCAGCGCTTTCTGGTGAGTAAAAGAAAAAAAAAAAGAAAAAAAAAATTAAAGCAGCCTGAACACATCTTCCCACACATGAAAGAAAACAAACTACCATTTTAAAGCATGTAATACAATTGCAGTTTTTTGAGTTGTTTTGTTTTGTGGGTTGGGGTTTTTTTTCCTACAAAAAATCCTTTAGTGGTGAAGCCATGTATCTCCTCATCTCAAAATAGAGCCTTGAGGTGGTCCAGCTTTGGGACAAGCCTGCAGCCACTCTGCATCCAAATTACCCAGGGGCTTGTGGTCACAAATCTACTGTCTTAAAAAAAAAATAATAAAGAAAAAAATCCCTCAATTCTCCTTCATTAAGCATAGAGCTCCCTGGAAACAAAGTTGTGACCTTTACACACTTTTGGTCACTGCTTCAAATCAAAATATTGCCCAAGTATTCAAACCAAACCATTGTTTCAGAAGGATTTTTCAGCCCAAGCCCCCACCAGGCTGTTTCCTGGAGTCTGGTCAGGAGCTGGGGGATGTTAACACAGTCACCACCTCACTGCTGTTCAGAATCACATCCCCAGTGGGTTTCAGGGGCTACTGGGGATCTGTGTCATTCAGCAGCTAAAACTGTCCCTTTTTGCCATTTAACCAGCTGCTGGAACCAGAAGTGGAACTGGATGCAAATGCCTGCCAAGGTGAGCACCAAGCCTGAGCCCAGCCCTCCCTTGCATCTCAAGGCACAAACCAAACCCCAGCAGCATCACCTCTCCCTGCCTCACCATCATTTGACCAGAAACTCAAGAGCATAAACCACAAAGCTTCACAGAAACTCATTACTCAAAGTTTTTCTGAAAACAAAACTTCCCTCCCCGAGATGATTGACTCCCAGAGAGTAATGATTCCAGGAGATAAACCCTGAGCTGAGCAACGGGGAGGAAATGAGAGATTCTGCAAGGTGTTAATCAGAAAGCCAGGCAGAATGTGCACGCTGGAATTTAAAAAGCAAATCACTTCAGATCTGTTTGAAAATGCTGTTCACACCTCCCAAGCAAAGCAGCCAGTGCTTTTTGTTGTTGTTTGTTTTTCGATGTTTTTT
The DNA here is from genome assembly GCA_023637945.1 of Phaethornis superciliosus. Lineage (NCBI taxonomy): Eukaryota > Metazoa > Chordata > Aves > Apodiformes > Trochilidae > Phaethornis > Phaethornis superciliosus. Next base: position 37,983,398 of record JAJQWJ010000007.1, read on the forward strand.
TTCCCCCTGCTGACACAGTTTTACCCCAAAACAAAAATATTTCAAGGTAAAAACTGTTGCTTTAGCAGCCTTGCAGAAAGGGAGTGATCTGAATCCTGCTCAGCACCAGAAAAAGGCTGCTGAGAGCTGGAGGTGGTGGATATTATACAGCATCGTGCATAATGGGGAAAATATACTCTAGAATTTTGTTGTATTCATTTTTAAAATTAAAATAGGAATTAAGTTTCACACCTGAATTTCTGAAGTGCCACCTATGAGAAAAGTGTCAGTTCCACAGGTGAGACCAGGAAAAGACAGACAGAAGAAGACAGCAAAACATACAGAAACCAGGAATGCTACAGAGATGAAACCTTGATCCTATATAAATCAATAAAACCATTGCACCAAAATCCATATTTTACTTTAGATGACACCTTTGATTTTGGTTTACTGAGTATGTATTAAGCTACCAGGGCTTCTGTGAGCCAAAGTTCTCCCTCAGCTTCAGCCTCCCCAGTACTCTCCACTCCATACACACCACACGTGGGAAGCCCCTAATGTGGCCACCACATCAACAGGGCTGGACATTTGTGTTCTAGATGAATGCAACTGTATTGCCAACTCATTACCACTGCCTACATCCTATAATAATAGCTGAAAAATTCTATAAATTCTATTTAAAGTCATTTGGAAGAACTACAATGGTTACAGGTGGCTTTACTACGAACAGGGACAAAAGCATCTCAAGAAAAACAAAAACGTGGTGGAAGTTTTAGTGGACCTCATTAATTTGTCCTGGATTGCAGACATTCTTTGATTGTGATACTCCTTAATGGAATTTCTTAATTGTTGACATTAAAAAATATGCTGAGCTGAGCAAAGAGAGGAGTTCTGGCTATGTTACTTCCTATTCTCAAAAATTCAGCATAACGGGCACGGTGGCTTAATAACCTCTCTCAAGAACCATAGTTCCATCCCAAGTGCCACCAGAAAGGTTAGGTATTTAAATCTTGGCAAACAGACAGTTTATGAATTCCAATGCACATGGGCAATGTGGTCAAGCCTAGAGACCATGGAAGATCCAGGAACAAAAAGGAGGATTCCTCTCCCAGGCAAAAGGCAAACTGCTGATGCAGTGTCAGAGAACTGCCAGTGCTGGGGCACTGCTTCCTAAGCTGAAGTTTCATTCAGGATATTACTCTTGCCTTGAAAAATTCTAAGTTATAAACTGTTTCAGATCATGCTGTATAGTATCTCAGGTCTGAATTAATCTGCAAAGTTTGTTAGAAATTAAGGTCAGGACTTGAATTCGCTGCAATTAGAATCATTGATATTTTCATGGTATCAGCCTCCTGTTCCTGATTATCAACTTCCATGGTGCTATCACCTAAAAAGTTTGCCCCTCTGACCCTGATTGAGTTTAGATGTAGATTCTGTAATGTTGGGAATATGTTTCTGCATTACTTTTTGCAAGTGAAATGAAATTTGTTTTAGAAAACATCAGGAAGATAAAATCTGTATGCAGAAATATATAATTTTACATATTTTAATTAAATACTACAGCCAAGTAAAATATTGATTTGGATTCTGCCTTCTCCAACCTTTGCCTCAACACTTAATGCAATTTATTAATGGTGATCTGACCTACAAGGTAACTAACTAGGAGATCAACTTTCAGCACAAAGTGCTGGGAATAAGCTTGCCAAGATTCATCTATTTATTGAAAGCAAAGACAGAAGGTGGAGCTGGTACTAGGAGGCCTGAAAAGTCTTTCCTTGAGGTCTCTCCAAATAGAAAGTCATGATGATCAGAGTCAGATCCAAGAGATCCTTGGTTAAAGATACCCATTGACACTCCTGCTAGCACAAAAATACCCAAACCAAACCCAACCCCAACGATATCTTTCATCAGTGCTGACCAATATGCATTCCCTCTGCCAGCTCCAGCCTTTCAAGAACAGGACTAATGGAAACCCAGTGAAATGGAGGAACCAGGAACTTCCAGAGCATCCCTGCAGAGACTCTGCAGTAATAGAAAGGGGTACAGTTCTTCTACATTGTCTGACCTTAGCTGTCTAAATAGGAGTGAGCTATTTTTTGATAACAAAAGGCTGGTGAGTTGGCCTGATAATCATCCCACACAGAATCACAGAATGGCTTGGGTTGGAATGGATCTTTCAAGGCTATCAGGGACATCTGCAACTTGATGAGGTTGCTTGGAGCCCTGTCCATCCTGGCCTTGAAAGAGATTGGGAAACCTGAGATCTGCTGCTCACAAACTATTTTCTGTTCAAAATACAGTTCCCATGAATGTGAGTGGTGGTAAAGAGAGCTCTGTACTTCTCCAGATCAGATGGAAGTCAGATGTCCATAAAAGTGGTCACCGGTTAAAGGCCTGGTTGATGTGTCTTGGTGCAGGAGGCATTACCTCTAAGGACCCCATTAGCATCATCACCCCTCATTAAGAACACAGCACATGTGGACAGTGCCCCTAGTCTTGGAGCACAGTGCTCGGGAAAGTTCTTCCAAGTGGAGGAACTATAAAGATCAGGAAAGAAAATAGAAATCTATGAGTGGAAAGAGGAGTAAAAGTGCTTGGCCAGTTCAACAAACATAATACTTCCAAGGGATGAGACCTTTTTTTTATTATTTTATTTTTCCTTTTTTGTTGTTTTGTTAATGAAATAAGCTACGTGGTAGCAAACAGCTTAGAACCAAGAACATTAATTCAATTCAAAAAACACTGTCAGAAGAACAGTTGATGTGACCCATTGGTGTAACCTGCCCATTAAAACATCATTTAAAGGTAAACAGTGGTTTCCTGCAGTCAGAGTAAAGTTCTGAAACACCATTTCTTAAGGCCTAATTAACTGGGGGGAAACCAGTAAATTTTAATACAATTACATGAGGCGGCTGCTTGAAAAAAGCCAGCAGGAGGCTGAACATTACAGGCTTTCCAATCCTATGTCACACTGAAAACGTCCCAAACACAGGGAGACTTTCACATTCATCCCAACCATCCCAGTCATCTCCCTCTCTGGAAACCCCTTCCACATCTGCAGCAGATAAGACAAGAGGCACCAGTCTTTTCCATTATGCAATCTCTAGTTATCCTCTAAGAAACTCAGCTTTCCAAATTAGATAAAGCAAGGAGTCCTATGACTTTGCAACTGCAATAATAATATTTGCCAGGATTTTGTGAGAAAAATGTCCTAGCATATGCACAGTCAAGCACGCTCCATTGAATCCAGAACCATACAACCCTTCCACCTGGGAAGCAAACTGGTCTAAAAATTCTATGGTCTAAAAATTACCAGAATTTAAAATGCAAAGGTGGAAAAAAATCCCAAAACAAAACAGAGAGAAAGAGAGAGGAGCTGTAAGTGGGGATTTTCCATACATCTCTGGATGCATAGTAAAAAATAGAATGGTATAACCTTATTTTTTCTTGCTAATACACCTCAACTCTGACCTTCCTGAAAGCCAGGACCTCCTGGGTAATATGGTAATTTAATGTGAGCGCTTATATGCTGATCTCGATGGAGTGGGCTGCTTTGTGAAATACGACGTGGTTTACTTTTAAATAGAGCTCAACTGAGACCTGGGAGGGAACTGGAAACAGGCCTCCAATGGAGAGAGATAAATGCCTAATTTACTGTCCCACTTCATCCAGCACTTCTTCCTTAAGTCATTATCTCCTGTCCCTCATTATTGTGACAGCACAGACATGAAAGACACGTGCAGCGAGACCGCGAGCTGAGTCCTTCTGTTTACAAGAGTCACAATTTATCCCGACAAAGCCAGCAGAGCTGAGCTGCTAGGTGAAACATTACAGATAACTGGGGTAAGGCCTGGTAACCTACGTTCCACTCCAGTACCCTTACCTGCAGAATATCAACCACAACTGTTACCCGGGGCATTATTTGTACAATAATGGGGATAATGTAGAAGGCAAGTGGCACGAGTGGAGCCTCAGCTCAACATCCCTGTCCTACTGCCTTGCAAGAGGTAGTACAGAACACGTAGGGCATCGGGAATGCTGTGAGCAAGCAAACCAACACGGCTGCTCCCTCAGGTCTGCTCTGGGGGGTGGGATGAAAAACCTGCAGCTTTATTATTACAAAAGCCCATAAAAACCCACGGTCATTTTGGCTTCAACACAGGGCTCCATCTTTTCACTGCACCCTGGCACTAAATGAGAAGAGCAGCCAGGAAAGGATATGGTGTGTCCTAATATTTCAAGTGTGCATATAAATTAAAATATTCTCAGACTGAGAGGGAGAAGATAGCCCAGACAAAATAGCACCTGTAAGTTTGGATCAGCTCAGGGCACCAGTAACTTCCTGTCATGTGCTCATTAAACCTGAGATTCAATAAGGACAGTGTCTTCTTGGTACAACAAACCCATGCAGCCCCTGCCCCACTGCAACACCCACTGTCTAGTTCCACAGATCATAGATCATCTGCCCATTAACGTGCAATTAATTGATACCACAAATATTCTCCCACTTTATACATTTGGAAAAAACAAAAAGAGCCACACACCCCAATATTCACTTTGCAAACAGCCTTGCAAAATGTCAGGCTGCAAGGCACAAAATGTTTAAGCACTGGAACAAGTGTCCTCACAGGGTGAAACCTCCTGGGACAGGATCCCAGGTCCCTGTGGGGGGGCACACCAACAACAGACATCAAATGCTTATAGGTACATGCAAGCTGCCACTTGCAAATTCTGCTTTTCCAGCTCAAAACATCAAATATTCAAGACACACAGGCCTAGGACAGAAAAGATGGTTTGCGTTTTTCAGGTCTCACACCCTGTTCCCTTTTTTTCTAAAATTTCCATGGTGGAGACACTTGGCACCTTTAAAATCAGAGCCAAAGTCCTTGAGCTGGGAAGAGTACAGCACCCCGAGAGAGCAATCCCTGGGCAGCCTTGGCTGGCATTTTTCAGATCTCATAAACCTAACCCAGCCTGAGTTACTCCTTCTGTGATCAGATGTTGTAGGACACACAAGTGCTCACCAGGTCCCCAGCTAAGCCCCAACACACCCAGAGGACTGATCCTGACACCTGAGGTGCTGCTCCATTCCCACCCCAGCCTCCCAGCATCCCCGGGTTCTAACACAATCGTACTTAACCTCTTTATCAAAAATTCATTACATGTAAATTTGATAGATAGTTCTCAATCTAGTAATGAAAAGAGCTAAGTAAATTAACACCAGCTAAGATTTAGTGTAAATTACCTACTCTTTCAGAGCAGATACTGAATCAGAAATGTGTTTTCTTTAGCAACTTTGGCACTGCCTTGGTCAGGTGCTGCACCTCAGCAATTTGCAGTGCTGGTTTAGCTATTCCACACTGGCTTGGGAGTCTTCATCCTGTGTCCTGAACAATATTTAGAACCTGGTAGCCTGCAGTTTCCATCCTCTTTGAAAGAGCAGCAGGCACAGTCTCTAACTCCTCCATTCATTACAGCACATTTCAGACTTTCTCATCTACAAAGCCAACTAAGTCCATGTCTCTGCCAGCTCTCACTTTAACCTACCTCAACCTCCAGACATTTTTTCTACAAATACGTCTGCATTTCTTCATGATTTCACAAGGAGAGCAAAGTTTCCTGCATGCCAGTTCACGTGAGCCTCATCACCAAACATCCCACAGACTGAGCCAGTTCTTTCCCCTCCATGAGTCTGAATTTTTGCTACTCCTTGGGTCTACTCAAAGTCTTTCCAGGATCAGGAGCACCTGAACTGCAGAAGCATTCTTCTGCATGCCTAGGAGCAACAAGTCCAGCTCATCAGAATTGAGGTTCTTTCAAACAGTTTGCTAATGCCAGACTCCAGCAAGTTTCTTAGCACAATGAATTTATTTATTGGATTTAATTATTACCACTTCTTCAGGCTTTGGTACAGTTTGGGGCTCATGTCTGTAAGAACTATGCAAGTGCTCAGCTGCTACGTCAGTCGACATATTGTAAAATGATTAAATGAATAAATATTCGGCCATATGTATAAGTGACCTATCCTAGGGGACAAGAGCCATTATTCACTGAGCATAATGCATCTCAAGGAGAGCGATGAAATTAATCAGAGGTCTGGAAAACCTGACATCTGAGGAAAGATTAAAAGAATTGGGGTTGTTTATTCCTAAAAAAAGAACACTTAACAGAGGACATGATAACAATTTCCAAGTATGCTGACAGCTGTAACAGAGATGGAGGGAAAAATCAGTTTTTTACACTTATGGGGGGTTGGGGAAAAAAAAACAAACAAAACCAAAACCTAAGGGATTTAAATTGCCACAAGGGAGATCTATGGTCTCTGGGCAGGGAAAAGAATAAATGTAACAAAATGGGAGAGTAGAACACCAGAATAGGTTTCTGGGGGAATTTCTACCATTGGAGAGTAGGGAGCATGTCTACCTTGTCAGAGTGAGGTGGGTAAGGTGAACAGTGCCCTGATGACATTCCCTGGTGCTTTTCCAGCCATGTTTCCCTACCAGCCACACAAAAGCTCACTCTATTGGAGAGTAGAATGTCTTGCTAATTGAATGTCAAAGCAATTAAAGTGGGTATAGGCTTCTCTCAACATTATCTTGACTTGATAAAATAAAGTTGTTTTGACAACGTGCACTGACAATTCCTGATTTTCAGCCGCAGCTCTTTCTCTGGAGGCAAGACAGGGAAAATGTTGAAACTTAGAGTGAATTTTCAAAACACAGGCAGAAACAGTATTTTCAGAATATGCCTATTAGAAAAAACTAGTCAGCGATTTTCAAGGTATTTCCATGATCATAGCTACTTGTAGCCTAAAATTTAATTCCCTTCTACCCTCAAACCTCCCCACAAATGCCACTGGACTGCAAGGTGCAAAGCATTAATGCAGCTTAACAAGTTTGCCTTACAGACATGTTTGAGTTTGGGGTCCAGCCTGCATGATGGTAGCTGTAGTACTTAACATTAATATTCTAGTACCTGTTCATTTGATTCTCACATTCACTTCTCACTTAACCACACCACATATGCCTAAACACAGAAAAATTCAGTAAATCTAATTTTGTCGGTACTGCTTGCATTTTTTTTTTTCCTTTCTCGTCTTCTATCCAGACCCAATGCAGTATTTCCCTTTAGCCATGGCAGTATGGCTCAGGACTGGCAAGCAAGCTCACTAAAGTTTGATCTAACTCAAGAAAAAGTTGAGCAACACAAAGCAAAGAGGAACCTGCACCCAAATTGCTCATCCTCAGCTAGGGAAAGAGGAAAACTCCTGCAAAGCCCAGTCCAGCTGCCATGAACAGACACATGCACAAGCCTTGAACGATGCATAAGCCTTGAACCCACCACTGCCCAAGTCCACCAACTAGGTGCAAAGTCAATTTTTTGCAAGGCTCCCTAGTTATATTTAAAAAGCTTTTTGTCATCCAGAAGCTTCCTCAGCCATAGCAGGCAGCAGGACCAAGCTGAGAGCAACCCCTGCATCTGTAAACCAGAGCATCTTGGACAGGAATATATCCAATACAGTGCCTGGCACAAAATCCACCTGCCCAGCTTCATCTGCTGCAAAAAGATGAAATTTTTCTCTGTTCCCAAGCACCTCACTCTTCATTCCCATTTCCTTTTCTGCGTTAGGAATTTTGAAGTATCCTGACTTCCAAGACCACAAACTTGCTTGCCAGAAGATGGAGAAATGTGAGCAAGAAGGGTGCACTGAGAATGGAAGAATAAGGCTTTTCCAATAGCTAAAAATCTGCCAGGCACAGGCTGCAGAAGTGTTTGGTAAGTTACTTACAAAGAATAACAGGCTAGTCCTGTTAAATGGGGGCACTTATGAATTCTGCTATCAATCTTTGACCTTTGCAAATTATATTTCCAGAGCTCTGGTTGCACACCTCTCCTCAGCATGGCCTGCTCGAGATAAAAAATAAATGCCTTTATTTATTGTCATGTTTGTTCCTGTCATTTGCATAAGTAGTCTATTAAATGCAGCTTGCTCTTTTCTAATACCTGCACTTACTGAGCTCCATGGCTCAACTCTCAACAGTGCCCAGAAAAATCATCCAATATTTTTTTTGCAATCCTGCCATGCTCTCCCTCATGCTTCCATCACACCTTAAAATATTTTTACATTGGTGAAATATTGTACAAGTGTAAGAATGACATTGTATACTACTGCAGAAGACAGTGTTCTTTTGTGTAATTAGGAACCACAGGCAAAGATCAGGAGGAGATGGAGATGAGTGGAGGAAATGGGAGAATGAGGAACCACCCAGAGACATCCTCAGTGCCACAATTGCTAGGGCAGGTCAAGCACCAGGGACACCCCCCGTGCCACTCACACATCCCTGGACAACAGACAGAGTGAAAGAATTACTGCCCCAAATTGTTTATACCAAAAAGATATAAAATATTTGTATTAAGTGTGGCACCAAAGGAGGACACCCCAGGGTTTCTGCTTCTGTGCCTCAGGCCAGGCAGTCCTCCATATGACACAGCTTAAAAAAAAGAAAAAACCCCAAATACTAAACAGAGAAACCCACAGCCCAAGTGCCAGCTCCATCACCTTAAAAAAATGTAAATAAAATCAAATAAAAAAGAAAAAAGTGAAAAAGGAGGGGGAGCTCTATCAATTACTGCCTTTGACATGAACAAAGATAATACCACCAAATGTAGAAACACAGCACATTTTTAAGGAAACCACTGATGCATAAAGTGAATTATCTCAGTACATTGCTGCTCCATTGCAGTAACACTCACTCCTTAAAAATGTAGGCGTGGGGATGAGAAATCCCAACAGAATGAAGGGAAAAGCAGAAAACAAGTTGTCAGGGCACTGCTCCCAGCCCCGAGCCAGCTCCTCGTGACAGCAGCTGAGCCCCCACACTGAGCCTCTGTGCTCTCCAGTTTACACCAGGACCTGACACTTCTCCCCCTCTTCCCAGTCCCCTGGGCTGGGGCAGTTTGCTGGGGCTGAGCCAAGTGCTGGGCTCTGGGCTGTGTGGCTTTGCCATGGCCCAAACCATCCCTCACAGGCACAGAGCTCCAGGGGCTCTGCCCTCTGCATGTCTCCTTGATGAGCTGTGAAGGTAGGGATTCCAAGGTGATGTGCATTAAAAAAAAAAAAAAAAAAAAAAAAAAAAAAACAAAAACCACAAAACACCAAAAAAAACCCACAAGGACAAAAATCCAAAGCCAACCAACCAACCCAAACCCCACAACACTAGAAATGATGCCCAAGAAGCAATTTTTTCCTGATTCTGTTGTCCCAGGAACTGTTTTTAACTTAGCAAGCTTCCAAAAGTTCAAGTATATAACCATGGACACACCAAGACAAATTTATCCCCGGCTCCACCAGACTCTCAGAGTCAGCGGTGCCACCCCAAAACTGGGGCTGTTCCCCCTCTCTGCCTGGTGCTCTGCTTCAGCAGGTGAATCCCTCCAGCCCCCTCCTTCCACAGGCTGCACACCAAGCTGCAGGAAATCCCACTTAATCCCTCTTTCCCAGCTCCAGTCCTCAGAGCAAGCCACCCCGAGACACCCAGCACCCATCCTGCCCGGCTCTGCCTGTCCAGAGGCTGACAAATCCGGGGTGGCTGGGTGGATATTAAAGGGTTTGGGGCAGCCTGACTCCAGAGCAAACGAGCACACAGCCTGACCTTTTCTCTCCTTCCTCTCACACCTCCTAATGGCTTTTTTAATAGGAAAGATAAAATATTTGTAAGACAAAGGAAATCCCTCAAATACCATGTAAATTCCCTTTCTAATTTTCCCAGATTCATTTCAAAACTCGTTTTTCTTTAAAAAAAAAAACAAAAAAAAACCCAACCCCAAAACAAAAAAAAAAAAAAAACCCACCTGCAATGAGAACCTGGCAACCCCTTCCCTTCAGACTCTGCTTTCCTGCTGCCCTTCCAAGGCTGCCAGCCCCCCCTGCTCTCCCCAAAACACTGTGCCCAGGGGCTGGGCCAGGGACCCTGCCTGGGATGTGCCCTCATGTTCCAGACCCCAGTGCCCTGCAGCATGCATGGCTCAGCTTTGCCTTTGCCTTGGAAGGTGAAGATCAATAAAATCCTCAGGACCCCCTGAAGCCAGGGGTGGAATCTGGCCGTGGATTCCTTTTGGCTGCAGCTTCTCAGGCAATGCAGTAAAATAGAGCAGAGCCTCTCCTCATATCTTCCCTGTATTTAAGTTTGGTTTTAACTTTCCCCAAACCTCCCAGGGTTTCCTATTTGGCATATATTTATTTATTCTTTTTGATAGAAGTACCTAAGTGGATTACTACACTTCTGGATTCACCGTGTCTCCTAAGTTACTCACAAGCACAGCCCTTCTGAACAGAGCGAGAGCTAATGATAAAAAATACTTTTATTATCTGCCTCAAACAAAGTACTTTTGCTAAAATCAGAAAGTCCCACTTTCATTTGTGCCATTTTTTCAAACCTAGTAATCACAGCAGAGCAGCATTACTGACTTCTGAGTCATCAGCAGCACAAGCAAAGCTTTCACAAATTGCAATAATTTCTCATCAAGGCTTCCCCACAGAGAAAAAAAAAAAAAAAAACAAAAAAAAAAAAGAAAAACCCAACAAATTAACACAATGTCACATATCACAAGGCAAAGGCTGGTGCAGAACATTTTGTGGAATATAAGAAGTTGCAGAAAACAAAAGCAGAACATCTGACAGAGATGGGTGAGAAGGAGCTGTGCCAGGGCTGACTGCTCCAGAATAACCCCCAGCAGCCACAACCTGCAGCTTGCTCATTGCTAAAGCAGGGGGAAAATCCACCCCGAAGCAGGGTGCTCCAAACTTACTCTTTTTCTGGCCTTGAGAGAGAAATTGCCACTTCCTGTGGTGGTGAAGAATAAATCAGAACCCTCTCTCTTTTCTTTTACAGGAGAAATAAGGGAGGTAACAAAGCTTTAATGCACTGAATAGCTGAGGTGGGAAGAGACCTCTGAGGTCACCTTGTCCAAACCCCTGTCCAAACACATTGTGCAGGAACACATTCAGACAGCTGCTGAATATCTCCAAGGATGGAGACTCCTCAGCCTCCCCGAGAAGCCTGTACCACCCTACCCAACCTTTGAGGGTCTCTGCTCCCCCTCTACTGAGGAGCCCAGAAGAGGACCCAGCTCTCCAGCCTGGCCCCAGCAGGGACAGGGACAAGCAGAGGGACAGGATCACCTCCTGGGACAGGACAGGGACAGGGACAAGCAGAGGGACAGGATCACCTCCTGGGACAGGACAGGGACAGGGACAAGCAGAGGGACAGGATCACCTCCTGGGACAGGGACAGGAACAAGCAGAGGGACAGGATCACCTCCTGGGACAGGGACAGGAACAAGCAGAGGGACAGGATCACCTCCTGGGACAGGGACAGGAACAAGCAGAGGGACAGGATCACCTGGACAAAGCCCAGGACATGCTTTGGTTTCTCTGCAGCAGGGACACCTTGCTGGCTCGAGGTCACCTTGGTGTCCACCAGGACCCAATCCTGCTCCTGTCCTCTAGCAGCATTTCTTCCTCTCAGCACCACGTTTTCCCTACAGTTTCCCTCCAGCTTCCCAAGCACTTCTCTGCTGTTTATAAATGATCCCTGGGGCCCCGTAGCCATTAGCTCCAGCACTGCACAGGAGAGTCTCTTTTTCCACATTCAGCCAGTAAAAATTCACAAACCTGAATTAAATTGACTGTGATGCAAGCCATCACTCTCCTGTATCCCTGACAAAAAAAGGATGGCTCTCCTGCACGGGCAGACTACACGGACATCAGCTTAATTAAAAGCCTGCAGGAACCATTGATCCACACTCACACCCTTGGCTATTTTTGCTGAGCCCACGAGTCCACAACAAATCCGGATTTTACTTAGAAATACCTTTTCCCCTTCAGCACCGAACCTGTGCTGGACCCCCCGAACCTGGGTGGGGATTTTTCCCAACCCTTTCTGGACTCCATCCCTTCTCCCCTGCCCAGCACCGTTGCTGGGAGCCTTCTGGCCACCCCAGCTCAGCAGCAACCTTGGCCTGGGGAGGACAGGTCCAGCAGCTCCCACTCTGGGTCCTGCAACTTGCCACAGATTTACTTTCAGTCCAATCTCTCCCCACTCTCTAAAACTCTCAGTCCCTTTGCCCGTAGCATTAGCACCCTGAACCTGCAGCTTTTCAGACCCCAGGACTCATTTCACAGGGCAGCACTGAACCACCTCAAGTGTCCACATTTTGAAATAAATCGAGCACATCCTGCCCCTGGGACATGATTACTAAATAAATTACAGAGAACACGTTGTATATTTTTTCCTAGCAGTAGCTTATTTTCTTTCCTCTTAAAATACATTATGTCTATTAAGGATTATAGGGCAGAGAATGGATTTTATTAAATATTAAATTTCTACGGTGTGTGTAATTTGGAGTTTGTCAGATCTGAGTCAGTAAGTTACAAGCACAAAATTTGTGGACTAGGCTAGATGATAACTTTTATTGGATCTCCACGGGCAGCAACCATCATGTATTTTTTTACCTCTGTCAGTAAGTAACACTTAGGGTGAATTTATGACAACAATCCTTATAACAGATACAGACAGAAGTTTACAAACAAGTGATTCACTACTCCCCAGCCCAGCACCATCAGCTCCCTGAGTATCTGCAGCTCATCCCAAGGAGGTGGGTGCCAAAGGGACCTTGCTGAGTTGTGACCAAATTCAGCAGTTGCTTTTGCTCCAACCTGGATTAATCCTCCAGAGACAGGAACAGCCCCGAGTGCTGGGGATAGAACCAGAGCACTGCCAGCCCTCCCCTGACCTGCACTGCCACCTACTCCAACCAAGACAGTTTTGGTTTTCAACTAGGCTTCCAGCCCTGCCCAAAATTCTCTGGTTGCCATACTGCACTCGCCTTTAAGATGTCCTGCCCCCTAAGCCACAGTTTGAAAGCATGAAGGGGGGAAAAAAAAAAAAAAAAAAAGGCTTTTCATGTCCTTAAAAATGAAACCTCTTTACTTCTTAACGCCTTGCTGCGTTATCTGCAAAATGTCAGTTCTTCCAGGAGTTAGGAGTTATTGTTACAAGAGAGAAAACTCAAGATCATTTACATCCATTTTATGCCCCAGCCAGCCTGGAACCCAAAGCACCGAGTTACTTTTTTATTTACCGCTGAGGTGTTTTATTTATGATGAGGTGTGAATAAGAAAAGGTCTTTCTCTTCCCTATGAACTCGAGCAGCCAGAGGGAGCAATCCAGAAAATCCACTTAGGGAGAGAACTGCTCTCAGAGGTGTCCTCTGAGGATCCGGGGTGTCTCATCTCCCCAGCAATTTGCAGTTCCAGTGCTCAGCCATTCCCTGCCGGCTCTGGGAGCTCCCTACAGGAACATTCCCATTTGTCTCGGGAAGAGGCAGAGCAGGAACCCCTGGGCACACTCAAGGAGAAGCAGGGCTCCCAGAGCTCCTCAGGGTCACACCCCGGGCAGGGACATCACTACAGCTTCTTTCCAGGTGTATTCTGCAGAGCTCCAGAGGGCTGTGTTCAGGGGGAATACCGAGAAAGCAGCAGCCAGAACGGAACTGGGCGCTCAAGGCTTATTTTTCAAACAAACCCAAATCAAACAGCCTCGTCACCTAATAATTTTTATTATTATTTTTGTCTCAGAAGCAGTCCTTTGCCTGCCAAACGCCCACTGCCAGAGACCCGGCAGATGCTGAGCAGGTAAACAGCTACAAAAGTGCAGGAAGCAAAGCAGCTGAGTTTCAAGACTCTGCCAGGGGGCAGAAATGGAAAAAATAAAAAATCAGAAGTGGAAAAAAATAAAAAATCAGAAGTGGAAAAAAAAAAAAAATCACTTAGATCTACTTCACCTTTCATAATGTAAAATGGGGATAGGAGGCAGCAATGGTTAACTTTTTGTTGTTGTTGTTCTAGAGTTGCTTTTTGAACGGGCAACAGAGAATGAAATAAGGCACTGTTACATCTGAAACTAAAAAAAGTAAATTGAACATTAAATTACCGAATGAAAAAAAGAAATTACCACCTGGAGCTCAGGAGTTTATAGGGTATGTACTGCAGGTTGGTAAAAGCACAAGAGGGAAGTGGACACGTGCTCTGAGGAGCATCATGGCTCTGGAGATGTTTGGCAGCAGCTGAGCCCCCCCCTGCTCCAACACCCTCCAGGAGGACAGAGCTCACCTGGGAGCTTCTCCAGGCAGCCCCCGGGATTCCCATTCCCATTCCCATTCCCACCCAGCCCTCCCCTTAACCTCAGCAGGGTCCCCAGAGCAGCTGTGGGCACCCAAAGCCCCATGGCTACACGATGGGGGGGCCCCAGCTGCCTGGTGGAGTTCTACAAACAGTGAGTAAAGGAACGATGCAAATCACAAGAAAAACAAATTCTCTAATATTCTTAATTATGGTGCAGTTGTATTTATCCTGATCCTTTCCATGCTGCTGAGTAAGAAGGGTGATTACAAAAGCAACAGAAATTTAATGATGCAAGATGCAGACTGACCAGCAAATCTCTGCTGAGAAATAGAGAGTAAACACCTTTTGTAATGCACATTGGTGAACACTTACTGTACACTCATATTTTCCTGTGGGGGCTGCGTAGGGTTATATCTGTATTTACAGATGTTACCAACTAGGAAAAAAAAAAAAAAAACAAACAAACAAAAAACCAAAAACCCTAACACAACACACACACAAAAACCCCAAACCCAACACGTTAAATTCAGAAATCCTCAATATTTCAACTCTGAAGCTTCAAGGTATTTACCAGAAAGGTAAACTTCTGCTCCAAGACAAACAGAGGAAGGTTTCCTCCTCAAACAGATGAAATGAACTTGGAAAAAAAAAAAGCATTACTACTTTTTGTGTAATTTTCCACACCTGCTTTTTTCTCCTCACCTGCTCTGGCTGCTCCCAGTACCCCGGGCAGTGCCACCCGGCCAGGGAAGGGACACAACATCCAGAAAGCAAACAGAAGCTGAAGAAAACACAAGAGGACACGTTCACAGCCCGGCTGACAAAGCCAGTCACTTCACTTTAAATAATGTGGCAGGCAGCAAAAATATAGTAATTACAAGAATTTCATTTTCATTAACTAATAAACCAAGGAAAAACAATTTAAGTATCCGAATGTCATTTTTCAAATGAAAATAAACTGTAAACATTTGAATAACATCACAGCAGGGATAATATACCTAAGGAAACCTATTGAAATATGCTAGTGAATTCATCCTCTTTTATCATATTAAAACTGCAATTGACTGTAAACCTCCTACCACTCTCCACTGAGACTTTAATTGTAAAGATTCCTGTTACATATCATATTAGAATTTAGTTAAAATTGTAGAACACATTATTTCCAATCAGACAGCCAACCATCACTCACAAAGATTTTTAAAAAGGTGATTAATAATTCATCTCAGATAAGGAAAAGATCTATATTTATACCATCTTCTCAGCCACCATAAACTACCTGACAATTGTTCAGTAATGATGCCCAGTAAATTCTTTAAAATGGTAATTTGTCATTCTGTCACTTCATTTGTGACCTAAAATTCCTCACTTGAGGCATCATCAAATAAATTAATCACTTTCCAGGATCCATTTCTCTGTTCTGCACGTTATTATGCCCAGGCTCTCTTGTGTTTCTCTTCATTTACATATATTTAATGGCTCAGCAGTGGTTCACTATGGCACATAACGCACACATCTCATTACAGGTGAAATATTCTAACTGCCACTATCACTGGGAAAGAAAATAACTCTCCCAATTTAATTTTCCTGATGTAACAAAACCATGATTCTTCACTATGAAATGTTGATGCCATCCATCAGTCACAATCAATAAAATCATCATAGAAGTACGCCTTCTTTAGCATCATTCCTTCATACTGGTATTATTTGAGGGAGGTAATTAAACTCATAATATGTAATGAATGTAAATGAAGAAAAAACCCTCATGTTCTCCCTCTAACTATGCTTATTTTACTGCTTTGATTTAAAGTATTTTTACATCTTACAATCTATGAAATACACAAAGCCCTGAAGGAAAGGCATCAGAAGTACAGTAAGCATCAATCAATACATATAATGACTAATTAAAAAGGAACATATTTTAACATTAAAAAAACACCAAATGCTGTTATTTATAGATTTTTCACTTAAAATGATGCATTCCCTCTGGACTAATATATTTGCTGTCTTTCTGAAATATAGATTCCAATACACTAGTTTTAGATACTGTTGCTTGCAAGCATCAAACAAGAAACCACCAACCCAGAGTGATTTTATGAGTCTCAGCTCCATCACAATCGTTTAAAAAAAACTCACACACATATATGCAAGCTATTCCCACCCTAAAGAGAAAACCTTAACAACTTCATTCTCAAATATGGGCCTGTGCTTATATAAGAAAGAAAACAGTCCCTTAGAAATTATAACTTTTAAAGACGTCTACAAAAAAAACCTCTTCAGAGAAGTATGTTTTTCCATAAAGAACACAAAGGCATCATCTCCCCTGTGGATACTCACACCACCTTGCTTACATTTAAAAGCATGATGGAGAATGCTTTTCCTGTGGTGAGGAAGCCCAAAAGGCCCAAACACTGCCCAGCCCTCTGAGACCCGCAGCCCCCCTGGTCCCTCTCTGCAGCCACATCCCTGGGACACACATGGTCCATGGAGCATCATCCACAAGGATTGTCCAAGAATGAGAAATGATCCCTAGCTTCTGTTCAAAACAATCCATTTGAGGTATTTTTTCAACACTGGGTGCACACAGGGAAGAGGATTCCCAACACTGAGCACAAGGGAAGGTGGGGTGGTGGGTGATGCCCCATCCCTGGAAACATTCCAGGTCAGGTTGGAGGGGGCTCTGAGCATCCTGGTCTGGTTGCAGATCTCCCTGCTCACTGCAGGGGGTTGGACTAGATGGCCTTGAAAGGTCCCTTCAACCCAAACCATTTTACTGATTTTATGAAAAAAAAAAAAAAAAAAAAAAAAAAAGAAAGATTTCCAGGCAGTTTTCCATCAGAAAGTTATGCACTGAGAGGATAGCCCACACCATGAAATATCTGCAGTCCTAAAAAACCCAACCAACAAAAAACCAAACAAACAAAAAAACACCAAACCCAAACAGGATTTAAAAAACACTAATCAGCCAATATTTCCGTGTGCACTTTCCCAGTTTCCCTGGACAGAGGCTCAGCCCAGCTGGAGGTGCCGGCTCTGCCCTTCCTCTCCCTGGCTCTGCTCGGTGCCATGAGGAAGAGGAGGGAAAGCTCTGCCGGGAATGATGCTGGCCCGAGGCTCTGTCAGATCCAGAATTTCCCTTCCCATCCTGCCTGGTAAATTCCTGATCCCTGCAGCACCAAGAGCTGCCCCTGCCTTTCTGTGGTGCTGGGGTGAAGCGGGGCAGAGCCGCAGAAACCGGACTCACACCGGATCTGCTCCCTGGGCTACAGAGGGACAGCAAGTTTCAAAAACAAACAAACAAACAAAAAAAAACAAAACAAAAAATCCCAAACAAACAAACGAAAACAACCAAAGGAAAAAAGGCAGATGTGTATTTCTTGTCACTTTGTCACTTCTTTGCTAAGGGTGATTCTCATTAACCCCACGAGTGCTGGCCCCCCAGCTCTCTGGCTCCATGCTCCTGAGCTGTCCTCTTTCCCTCCGGGTTGGCTGTAAGTTCTGCTCCAGGTGAAGCCAACTCTTGCTGGAGGTTTCTTCCACAGAGTTTGCAGAGCTCATTTGGTCTGGGTCAGAGCAGGATGTAACCCAGGCCCTCAGCTCATGGCCTTAATTGCACCCAACAAAAACTGAGCTGTGGCCACACTTGCTCCACCTGGGCATCTCCTGCTGCCTGGCTCACAAGGAGCTCAGGTGTCCTAGAATTGGTCTGAAACACCCAAGACAGGTAAGAACCTGCTCCATGGTGTTTCTGTACCCCAGAGAAGTGAGAGGCGAGGGAAATAGGAGCAGGAGCTTCCAGCAGCACACATCACACAGATGAAACCCTTGGTACCAC
Source organism: Phaethornis superciliosus (assembly GCA_023637945.1). Lineage (NCBI taxonomy): Eukaryota > Metazoa > Chordata > Aves > Apodiformes > Trochilidae > Phaethornis > Phaethornis superciliosus. The sequence goes on from JAJQWJ010000007.1 coordinate 38,001,394, forward strand.
CAGCCACAGGAAGCCCAAAGCCAGGCTTGTCCTTCTCCTACAGAACCCACCCACCAGCCTGGACCTGACAGACACCAGACTTGGTTCTGGCACCACCACCTTCTCCCATTGCAGTCCAAACTCCTGCATTAACCATGTAAATGCAATCTTCCCCATTAGATTCCAGCTCGGATTCCTGGCTACCTCACTTTGACACAAGGTTCCAATGTCACATGCCTGGCAGCTCTTGAGCTCTGTGTTCAACAATTCAAGGGTTCAAACCTAGATGCTAGAGGTGAAAGTCCGGCTGCAATCCTCAGCTCTGTTGCCTGGCTGGAGGATAGATTGATTAACTACAGGAAGACACTCCAAGGAATTCATAAAACAAGAGTCTGTTTATCAAGTTTGCCACACAGAAGCTCAGTTCTATTCTGGAACCACTATTTATTCAACTGCTCAAAAACTGCATTCCGGATCATATTTCTTGTTCACTGGCTGTTAATTGGCACAATGCCAAATTCTGGATATTTTTTTTTTTTGTAGTTTAATAGTTATGAGCAGTTGAGAAACATTAGCACATCCCTGGTAACATGCTGCAGCATCTTACCTGGCATTTCTCAACAGTTCCACACACTGAGACCACCAGAGTAGCTACAGGAGGCTTTAGGTTCATATCTTGCCTTTAATTTCTTGCAGCGTTCAAGCATTTATGATCATTATGAGATCTACAAATTTTAGCCTTATTGAAGTAAATAGCAGAACCCCCCTCTGGCTTCCACAGGACCCAGACTTCACTGTTACAGTAATTTCCACTGACAGAAGAGAGAAAATATTACATCAGTGTATTCTTGTTTTTCTCCTTTTTTCCAATAACTGTTATCACTGACACTTGTCTGTGAGGCCCAAGAGATACAGCAGACCTAGCCAGGTTCTCCTCAGCAGCCATTATAATGCTGGTGCATAATATGTCTTGTGAGGGGACCATGATTCATTTTTACTACTCATTAGGTGGCTTTGCAGGAACGCTATGAATAGCAGAGTTTATGCATGAAGAATCTGCTACCTGCAATATTTGTAATTCTTAAACTCTTTAATAACTACTTAGATACCCAACAGATGCAAGAGCACAACAGGGTGGGTATGCTGTGGAACAGGACCATTATTACAGTCAGCCTGGCAGCTCTGGTCTCAGACTGATGATGTGAATGAGTTTGTTACCCATCAGGAGAGGCAGGTTTTAATATGGTTCCTTATTTCTCCCAGCCCCCTGGAATTACATCTGTTTTCTATTTAAAGGCTTGGTTGTTTTTTGTTTTTGTTTTTGTTTTTTTTAAACAAGTTTTTGCCTGATAGGAACTTCAGAAGTGTAGAACACAAAACCAGCCAGAAAAAAATAATACTGCCTGGTGAGGGCAGGGCCCATCAGGGCCCCCCCAGTGCACTTAGCATAACATCTGCATTGCAACTACACACATAAGGTTAAAAGTAATTAAGAAAAAATTAATGTGGACATAAGGCAAATGTTCTGAGCCTCTGTATCTTGGGTTTTAATGACAGCTGGCTGGTCACCCAACATTCCAAGGTGATAATCAAGTTTTCTACAGCAATGGAAGCTGACATTTGCCCTCCCCTGCAACTGTGTCACTGCTGTGGTTACACAAACAACCCTCAGAATAACTTCAGCCCAAGCTAGACTGGTTGTTCTCAACCATTTTATAGTTCTGGAGTCTGGACCAAAAGATCTAGGGGTTGTGGAGATGACGATCAGATGGTGCCTCCCCTCACTCATCAGCCTAGCAGACTTTTCAGGTCTCTTCCCCATTTGGGACTGAAGTTTTTGGCAAAGCAAAGCAAAAAACTTACCCATCAACAGAGATTGGATGAAAACAAAGTAAATTTACCTTATTAAAACCCCTCAGGTCTCCATGCTTTGAATCAAAAGGTCCAGCTCCAACTTTCTGAGCTGGACTTTGGTCTGGGAGAAGGAAGGCAGCCCAAGGGCAGGCATGTCTGCTATTGCTGGAAACATCCCTGCCAGGCTCTGCTCCCCAGGAACTGGAGCTCAGAGACCTGCAGCCAGCCCTGAGGACTTGGGGGTTTGGAGGCAGAGGCCGGGTTACAGCCACCTCCCCATCTGCTGAACCTCCCCAGCCGCTGCCCCAGCAGCCACCCAGGGCTGCCACCACCACCCCAACCTGACCCATGGCCATGGCTGTGGCCACCCCAGCCTCCAGCACCGGGTTAGCAAGTCCTGCAGACACGTTGGTGTCACAGCCCAGCAGAGGCTTGGTCAGGGTGATGGGCAGCAACAACAAACCACCAGCAAACCAGACATTCCCTGCCTGTCAGGGCAGAGGGAACAGCTCTGCAGGCTGCTTAACCACCTCCCAGACACAGATCTGAGAGTGCTGACAAAAAAAAAACCAACCCAAAAACAAACCAAACAAAAACCAACCAAACAAAAAACCAAACCCAACAAACTAAACTCTGAGATGGGTATGGCTTCATCCACCTGGAAAACAAAGCCCTGAGAAGAGCTCCAAGGTGGCCTCCCAGCCCCCCACCTTCCTGCAGCAGGGGATGGAGCAGGGAGCAGGGAGCAGGAGCAGCACTGTCTGTCTGGGATCCATACATCTGCAAGTACATTAGGAGCTGACACCCTGGAAAACGCTGGCAGCATCAACATCTAATCGATATGCATGTTCACCAGCAAAGCTGACTGGTACATCTGTTCTGTGAGAAAACATACATTCTGCCTCTAGTACAATCACTGTAATTAAAAATTAACATGCATTAATTGTTGGAGCTGATGTAAACAGCTGATGTTCCACTTAGCCCTGTCTTCTGTACATATCATTAGGCAAAGCCAAATATTGTTAAGTAAACAGGCAACACTTACAAAAAGAAATAGGAAACTAATTCCAACTAAATAAATTGACAACACAGCACAAGTCACATTAAAACAGTTGAGCTAATTATTAGGCTACCGGACTAACAGAGAGAAAATCATAGAAGACATACTTAATTGTATGAATCTCATTTCGGTAAATGTATTTAGGCACAGTGTGAAATACAATTTCACTTGAACGTGTGTGCAGGATTTTCCTAGAAGCAGGGTGGTGCAATGTGCTGTTGAAATAAAAATAAGTCAGAACTTGATATGCAGGTAAAACAAATAACTTCTCAAATGCAGCAATCTCGACCAACTGCTCAGTACCCCACAGTCTCCAGAGAAATTCAGGTTGGTTATGCAATGCTAAAGGTTTTCTTCTTCCTCGGATACATCTGCAAAATTCCCAGCAATACCAGTGGGAGCTACAGGCAGACACCGAGAGAAGAACACACTCCCGAGGAGTTACAAGCTACTTTTTTTTTTTTTATCGTTGTTATTTAAATGTCAGAGCAAAATAATTTCTCCAATTTGTATACAAAAAAAAAAAAAAAAAAAAAAAAAAAAAAAAAAAAAGCAAGCCAGCAAATAAAACCCCAGCAAATCTGCTCGGTGCTCAACACCCAGAGCAAAAGGCTCAGATCCCAGCAGCAGTGCTGCAGATTGCCTGGGGGGGCTCAGCTGCCGGTACCCCCAGGCTGCTGCCCCGCCGGCAAGCTCCGAGCTTCTGTCCTGAGCCTCCGGGGAAAGGGGGGGAAGGAGGGGGAGAAAAGGGGGGGGAAAACACTGCCGGGAGGGCAGCAGCCTCACCTCTGCACCCCCTGCACCCCCCAGGGGAAGCATCCCCACCTCTGAACCCCCCAGGGGCAGCATCCTCACCCCCCTGCACCCTCCGGGGGCAGCATCCCCCCCTCTGCAGGTCCCCAGGGGGGCTGGAGGGGCCCAGCAGAGGGGTCTCATCCCCCAGCCCCCCCAGTGGGCACCCTCCAGCTCTGCTCCCGGGGGGGGCAGTGGGGATGGGCACAGGGGGACCCGGAGCCACCACCGTGTCCTCTCAGCCACACAGGGAACTCAGGGCTTGACAGGAAGAATTAATGACTTAGTGGCTCTTGTCGTTTAATTGAGGCAGAAGTTGGGGAAATTTAGGCTTGGCGTGAAAGGCAAATTTTTCGTTTGTTTGTTTGTTTACAAGAATCAGTTTCAAGTGGGAATACCACGAAGACTTTTTTTTTTTTCCCTTTAACAGACAAGATAAAATTTGTTTGCTGATTATCACCAAGGAATCCTGCTAGTCCACTCCAATACCATTTCCATCATAGGCTTTTCTCTGCTACAACCAAGAAGCCAGGGCTGAGACTCACAACAACCCAACTCCTGCCTCCTCCTCAACTTCCAGATCCACAAAGCTTGAGCTGTGCTGGTTTAGATGCTCCCAAACCACAAAATCTCTTTTTTTCCCCCCTTTCCTTGCTAGGACTTATTTGAAACACTGAAGTGCAACAAGTCAATCACTGCTGCAAACTGGAAAACTGGACTTGGAAAATGGGTTAAGAGAAGTGCAGGCACCTGTCTGTCTTGGGGCTGCCCAAAGAACCCAAGCAGGAGGGCTGCACACCATCATCCCACCCTCACAACCACCCCCTGGGGTGAAGAAGGCCCAGGAAAGAAGGGATTGCCCATTGCAATGGGAGGAACACCAAGGGCTGGAAACCAAACTCAGAAGCCAAAGCCACACACAGTGGGCTAGAAACTTTTACAGAATTCTCCAGCTGTTCCTTTGAAGTTTAGTTATGGACTACATGGGAAGCCCATGAGGAAAAGTGTGCTTTAGAGGTACCTCTGCAACTGATTGTAGTATTAATATTCCTGAAAGGTTTTGTCCAAAAATAATAATGCATGGGCCCTCCCATTGGTGCCACCCAACCGTGAAGGATGGAAAATGAAGCTGGAATGTACTCCGTGTAAATAGTCTCATTAAAATGCCCTAAACCAAAGAGAATTTTGATGTTTCCATGCTGTCTTTTGGTTTTGTTGTCCTGTCAGCATCTGACTCGCTATCACAGATCAGACACTTCAGTTCCTCAGGACCCTCACATGGCAGCCATCCATTTTTAACCAAATACCTCAGGTTTGCCATTGTTTCAAGTTCCACCACACCTCACAAAGTTCCCAGCCCTGAAACCCCTTAAAGGTTCACAGCCCTGCTCAGCTGTTTCATAACAATATCAGGCTCATGATGAACCAAATGAGTTCTGATTTGTGCTATTTAATGTCCTAATGGCTCGACTAGTTAGGTAGATAATTACACAGTATGATTTATCCAACCCATTTATAAATATTTATAATAATGGATAGATTAACCTTCGGGATTTCTATCTTGCAAGCCCTTTGGTGGAAGAGGGATCACTCCACTGACACAGCAGGCACTGATGCCAGAAACTGAGCACTTGTGTGGGCTGTGGGGTGGGCTTGGTTCATGGGGCACAGTGGGCAGCACCCACAGCCCAGGGGTCCTGGCTGGCACCCACCTGCACCATCACACCTCTTCCTGCCCCCCAAGCCAGCTCAGGGGCAGAGAAGGGCATCTCCAGCTTCATTTTCCAGTTTTATTTCACAGAATGGTTTGGGTTGAAGGGACCTCTCAAGACCATCCCATCCCATCCCACCCCCCTGAGGTGAGCAGGGACATCTCTGACCACACAGGGTGCTCAGAGCCCCATCCAACCTGACCTGGAATGCTTCCAGGGATGGGACATCTCCCACCTCTCTGGACAACCTGGACCAAGGTCTCACCACCCTCAATATAACAAATTTCATTCTATCCAGTCTGAATCTCCCCTCTTTTGCTTTAAGTTATTGCCCTTGTCCTAGTGCTACAGGCCCTGCTAAAGAGGTTGTCCACATTTTCTCTTAGGTCCCCTTGAACTACTGAAAGGTTTCATAAAGGTCATCCAGAAGCCTTCCCTTTAGTCAGGAAAAGAAAAACCACATCACAGCTTTCTCAGACCTCCAGGGACCCTCCCTGGCCCAGCAGAGCTTGGGGAGGAAGTTTGGGGGAGATGAAAACCTCTCTTGGGGTAGCGGGTTCCCCCCCTGGGAGCAGGGTTCAGGGATGCTGGTTCCCTGCAGAAGGGGAGCATTGCTGGGGACACCAGCTCAGGCTGGGGGTGACAAAGGGTCAGTGTCAGGGGCCACAGCAAGAACAGCACACTCCTCATCCAGGAGCAGCTTGGGAGACAGCCAGGGTCTGGTGTGGGTGCTCAGCTGCAGGGAAACTGGTGTGCCTGGAAAAATCCTGTTCCAAGTGCTGGATTTTATTTTCTATATTACTAAACCCCACACTAATATGGAAATAGTCAGATCTCACACTTTATCTTCCAGAACAGTTCCTTGGGACTGGCAAAAAATATGCTAAATACACGAGATGTAAACAAAGAACACAATTTGGTCTTACATGGTAATTACCTTGTCAGATTTTTTTTTTTTTCTTTTACTTTGTTGGAGAAGATTCCAGCCTCTGCCCATCACATTGCTGATTTCTGATCCAGCATGAGCTTTCCAAAGTACATCCCAGCAGAGCAAGAGGAAGGGACACTCAGGTCCTCAGCCCCAGCACTGGCTGGAGAAAGGAGTCAGACACAGGACTTGGCACACACTTTGGAAGATTCTTCCTGACATCACTGAAATCTTGTAAAAGAAGTTGTTCCCACCTCCTGCAATCTCTAGTATTTTGCATCATCTCTCTTTCCTCAGGAAAAGCATCACTATGTTTAGGTTTTAGATTATTAGGATTATGTTTGAATGAAACTGCTGTAGCAACAAAATGAAACTAGATGAGAATAATTTCTATGAAAACTGCCCGGATTTATTTCTGGAATTTCACTAAAGAAGCAGAACTACTTTTATTCTACAAGGCTGAGCAGTGGCTCTTGGCTTTACTACTACATGCTTAAACAGAGATTCATTATCTAAAAAATGAATAAAAAAAAACAAACAAAAAACCAACCAACAAAAAACCCCCAAACAAACAACAAAAAAAACCAACCAAGCAAACAAAAACCAACAGGACACAAACCAAAATATTTTAAGCTATTTCTCTGTATCAGATTATTAGAAAAAAAATACAGCAGAATAAGTTTTGGATTTAAGACCTCCCATTTTCCAATGCAAACTATTGCAGTTATTAAAAAAAAAAAAAAAAAAAAAAAAAAAGAAAAAACAAACAAAAAAACCCCAACAATGACTTATTAATGGTTCAGCACCTTGGTTTGCTAGATTTAAAAATTGCACTGGAGAAGGGAGTTGGGAGCAGAGAGAGCAGAGCTGCCTCTGGGGGTTCTCCCCATCCATCCCCAGAAGAGTGCTCCTGGGAGAAGAGGGGCTGCAAATCAGCACTTTCACTGCCACTGAAATCAAACACCTAAAACGTCAAACTCTTCAGTTTAATTATTCCTAAAGCTGGCCTAGAACTCAGAGGGCTCCACCCCAGGTGGGTGCACGGGAGGAAATCCTTTCCTGCAGCCCAGCAGCAGCAGCCCCTCTGGAGCTGGCAACCTTCCTGCCTATGGGCACTGGGAGAAAATTCAGAGAAAAAAAAACCCAAATCAGTGCAAAACCAAACCAGACCTTGGTTACTCAGCTTCCTACATACCTGTAGGAGTAGTTACACATCTCTGCACCTCCCAGCTCCCTCTCCCCTGCAGAGCAAGGGGGAATCAATTCCTCAATCACTTCTCTGGTGCAGGAACCTGGAGGTTTGGTACCACCCCTACAGCAGGGAGGGGAGGTGGCCCGGGTTGCTTTAGGCAGTGCCACATCCACATAAACCTGCTCAGGACACCCATTTACTGAAGGGAAGGGTATCAGCTGCTGATCCCCAAATCACACCCTTGCACCTTTTCCACCAAGGGCCACGAGCATCCTGAACAGTAAGGGGGCAAGAGCTATGGCTCACGTGCTGGCAATATATTCCACCCTGAGGCAATACACTGAAGAAAAAAAATAAAAAAACAAAAACCACAGAACTTTTACTGAAGGAATCCACCTCCAAAATCTCACCACAGTCTTCCCTGCAGTGCCCAGGCAGCCCCACAAATGGGCTGAGGGCTGCTGCCCTTGGCCACCCCTCATCCTCTCCCAGTGCTTTGCAAGATACTGGCCGTGCAGCTCAAGAGGAGGACCTGGCAATGCCCACAGTCCCTTCTTCTGCCAGGAATACCATCCCTGCTGTGCCCAGGGGGGTGGAGATGTCAGGGAGATGCAGAGACATCCCAGTGGTACAGGGGCAATGCCCAGAGCTGGCTCCTCTGGGGAGCTCCCACTTGCTCTCTGTGGGAAGGAGAGTAGAGGGTCTGAGAGAGACTCACAGCCTTCTAAAGTAAATAAATCCTTGAAAATGTAATGGCCTCCAATGTGACTATATTCTCCGCTAAAGCATTAAAACGAAACACGCCATTCCCAGTACAAATAATTGCCTTTGTTTTCATCATTTTCTCTAGTGCATCACAGGAGGCTGTAGAACAGTGTGAGTTTTTCTGATCTATAATCAGACAGTTCATAAAAATCCTAATGGAAATGAAGATTTTGCTATTTGGAGTGGTCAAATTTCCATTTTCAAACACATCACATTTTAAAACCCAGGCTGGCATTTTGGTTTGCTGAGAGTTTTAGGATAATAGCAAATTACACAGAAAATCTACCAATTCTTTGTCAAGTGAACTATGCAAAAAGGAACCATTAGTTCATAGTTCATGTGCGAGATAGGAAGACATCCTGAATAATAATTTTTGGAGACTATGAAGGGCATTTATTTGCAAATAACGCTCACATCTCCAGAACTAGGACTGCCCCTGCTGTCCATAAAACCACGGTGCTTGGGTTTCCCTGGCCGCACGCTTCCATAAATTTCTTTTCCTCGCTATAAGGAGAGGGGGAGCCAGGCAGGACTGGCTGGGGCCATACCACAGGCATCCCACACAAGACTGGGGGATGGCAGAAGCAGCACCAGGGGGGCTCAGCATCCTTCACCGTCCCGGGGTCAGCACCCTGAGCCCCTGTTTGCCATGTTCTCAGCCCCCACATTCACCTCCTGCTCGGGGCTTGCCAGGCACCGCGTTTTCCCCTCTGCTGAGGTTAAAAGAAACAACAGCAACGGCAAAGACAACAGAAAAGTGTTCTTTTATTCCTTGCAGAAGTTAAACCCTGAAGCATCGAGGAGCCTCCCACAGTAGAGCTCTGGGCCCTGTTATTTGGGAAATGAAAACTCTTCCTAGAGCAGCCTGCTAAGATACAAAGGGCTGGGTAACCACCTTCATCTCCTGCCTCCCCCTCCTCACTGCCAGCAGTGCCCTGAGGCATAACCCCTGCAGAAACCTGGCTGGGGCTCAGCCTTTGGAGCCAGCAGGGAAAAGGGATCCCACCGGGAATCGCCTGCATCCGCTACAGCGCTGGGACTTGTTCATCTGTAAAGATATTTATTGTGGCTTTGGGGATCCGGAGTGACCCCACTCAGGCTGTTTGCAGGAAACCCGGGCTGAGCGCATCCCGAGCCCGGCAGAACCTCCCGCAAAGTTTGGGACCAGACAGAGGAGCAGGCTCGGCATCCCCCCCTCTCTGGCCCCAGGACATCCCAGGGGCTCCAGGAGCCAGCCTGCCTTTCCTCTTTGTTTGCTTTTCATTCCGGGGAGCAGGGGGGATTGGCAGTGAGGATTCCCGGCAGGACACGGCAGATTCCTGCCCAGGGATGCTGCAGGGGAGAGCCCTGCCAGGAACCCCACAGCCCCAGGACCCCCCAGGCAGAGCACAGCAAACTCATGACAGCTGCCAGGACCTGGAGCTGCAGGGTGTCAGGACATTATCACCATTGTTCTTCATTCTTCTGCTCCTGACAATATTCCTTAGTGCCCAAAGTCAGACCCCAAGTGCCACCGGGTCTGGGTGGCTCCAGACACGGATTCTGGGGACAGGATGCCTCTACGTTTTTAGCTGGAACTGCAGAACCTAATGACAGGAACACTTCCCCTGCAGTGGGGCTCGTGTAGGAAAAGGTGAAGAGAGAGCAGGTTCGTGTCTAACCCTGGGAGCAGATACTTTATTCTACCCTAATAAACAAGCTTTCTTCCTGGGCTTTACAGCGAAATCTTGGAAGGCAAAAAGCATTTCCCTGGACAGTCTGACCTTTCCCTCAGCTTCAGTATCATCCAACAGATGCAGGAAGCCCCAGCCATCACCAGCCTGAGGAACGTCACCCTAAGAGACAGCCCCAGAGGTCCCAAAGTAGCACCCAATAAACATCAGACAAATTATCCAGCATAATGTTAAAGCAGCATCAGTTCAGCTGGGGCCTAACAAATATTTTGGAAAGCAGACTAGTAAGTTTTTCTAAAGCCCACCTTGCCACTAGCAGAGATTCCAAGAGTCTCAGGCTCTCCCAAAAGAGTTTCCCTGTCCTTTTTCCAAGTTCAATGTTTTATTAATCCACAGTAACAGCTCTCACAAGATCAAGAACCAGAGGCACATCACAACATCACCCCCAGGCAGCCCAGCCCAGCTCACACCCCCCCCCAGCCCCAGGGGCTTTTGGCTGCTGTAGGAGAAAGAGCAGAAACAAACAGGACACTGATTCACTCTCCAGCAGAGCCCAGGAGAACACCAGCTACCAGCAGCCCTGGTGATTCTCAAAAATACACCGAGACACCAAAAAATTAGATTCTAAATAGGTTGTTTGACTTTGAAAAAACCCTACAATTAATTTCCAAGTGTTCTATGGCACAATAACAGCTTTTTAAACACTTCACCAAGAGCTTACCTACACCCTCTGGTCCCCAGGACTCCTCCGGAGCAGTTCTCTGTATTCCTCAGAGGTGTTTTGCTCCAGCTCCACCAGCTGAAGAAGGAAATTGGCCAGGACCCTCCTCTTCCTCTTCATCTTCCTCCTCCCACCCAGGTGGCCACACAGGGCCAAGGAGGAGGCTGACTGACATTGCCACCACCTGCAGAAATACCTGGGCAGTGCTGGGGGGTTCACCTGAAGTCCTTGCAGCTGCTCCAAGACTGATGTGAGGGGGTTGCCTGCAAAGGAGCCCAGAAAGAATCAGTGTCTGGAAAAAGGAAAGGATGTAAAAACTGGGAAAGGATGTAAAAAATCCCCTCCCAAACTGTGCCCCACTTCAGGAATCACAAATAAATCAATACAGCTTTGTGCACAGAAGCTCAGAGCTTGGTTGTTGATCAGTGGATTTAAAAAAGAAAAAAAAAACTTACAGTTTAGTAGTTTCTTAAAGGTTTTGACCCCAGATGATTTTGCACACTCTAAATAATTGTGAGTGTTTGAAATTCTGACCTTCATACCTTATTCCCCATGGGTTTGGAACAATGTTGTTACTTCAGTCAAAAGAAAAAAAAAAAAAAAAGGCATGGTACCAGTTTAACCAGGACCAGCCACTCCTGCATTCCCCAGGGCACCCCCATGCTTAACTCCAAGAAAAAACCTTTAAGCATCAGCCCAGCCCTGCCCAGGCCACCACTGGCCTGTGTCCCCAGCCTGTCCCTGTCCCCATGCAGGTGAGCAAAGCCCCTGACCCTGCTGCTGAGGGCAGACACATTCCCTGGAGGCTGAGCTGCTTCCTGGGATTTTCTGCCCTCTTTTCCAGGAGGAGCCCAGGACATTTACCTGGGAGTTTCCCTGGGAAGCAGGCACTGGGTTTCCCTTCCACTCAGCAACAGGCTCAGGTTCCCTGATGCCCCCAAGGAGGAACCAAGGGTTTTGCTGGGGTTTTGCTGGGGTTTTGCCAGCAGAGCCTTCTCACTTATCCTGGCATTAAAGCTTCAGCTGCCATGCACTGAGTGCACCCCTGTCATTGGCAGGTGCTCGCTGGGTTTTTTAGGCTTTAAGTGGTAGCATTACTATCATTTCTAAGGATAACATCACAATTAAGAAGGGATGAATCATTTAGAGAGGAGCAGGTAGCATTTAGTTCTCCACTGCTCCTGCTGAAGAGGCTCTGAAATGCGGGGTCTTTATTTTATTCTGAAATATTGGCTTGTCTTGGAGCAAGGGAGGAGAAGTTACTAATTTCAGGCTTTAGTTCAAACCCTTTAATCTTACAAATAAGAGTGCCTGGTTATCTCCTAAAGCCTCAGCAGGGCTGCTGGTGGGCTTTATCTCCTTCCCAGAGCCTGGACCTGATCCTAGGTGAGCCCAGTGAGACAAAGGGGATGCCACCAAGGCCAGCACGACTTAGAGGAGCTTTCTGCTGAAATCCTGGCTTCCACTGTGGGCAAATGCTATGGGAGGTGCTCGTTTGGTGGCAATAAATAATGGTATATAATTAAAATTCTGTTCTGTTGTTGGGAACAGTGTGATAAACTGTTTGTGAATTGGTAATTCTATTTATTAAAAACAGGGGCATTAATTTTGACATGTTGAATTATAATGCAGGCAAACAGATCTTGTGTTTTAATTAAATGCTTCTGTTTGATGAGGGTTGTTTTGGTTTGGGTTGTTTTTTTAATATATATATATTATGATTTAATACCAGATTCTGCAATTCCTGCATTAGGTGGTGGGGTACCATTGCAGTGGGGGGCCTGGGGAGGTGTGAGTGTATTTGGGGGGTTCTTAGAGAGGGCCCCCCACATCTCCCTGGACAAATACCCCCCCTTCCAGGGCAACCAGCCTGGGACTGCCCTCCTCTCCCCACAACATTTACCTGCTGCTCCTCTTGTTCCCCGGGCTCTAATGATGTTTCCAGGCTCCTGCTACATTTCTTGTTTTCTAGTGCTGAAGCAGGGCTGAATATTTAAAACAAAAAAAAAAAAAAAAAAAATAAAAAAAATAACAACCATACTGCTTTGAGGTTCCTTTCACATTAAGCTACATTTAATATTCATTTCACATTTTTTTTCTATTAATTAAAAGTAAACCGTGTATTGTATGGTACATTATCCCTCTAACAGCCCCATGTGGAGATCATGAAGTGGAAGACTAATGGTGTAGACTTTAGCATTTAGTTTTAACCAGAATAATTTACATATCTGTGAGAAGAGTCCGAGGCATGTGTAAATAAGCAGAACTCTAAGATATCAAGACCCTTGCCTAGTTTACTATGGACTGGAGAGCCATGGGCTGTGTATTTATTCCATCAGTCAGCTAATTTAATGAGACTTTATACAGCATCTATTTCAGCAGAAGACACAAAACTTATTATTAAGGAGAGGCATGTGGCAGTAAGAAAAATGTGTTTGTTTGCTTTTTTATTCTATTACCCCCAAGTAGCAAAGGTGATTCTATTCACTGTTCATTAAAGTTTACCTTTATAATTTATCAAAGGAGACCGATATCAACAGCTTTATGCTGAGATTTCAAAATTCGAGACTGATTAAAATTTAATGTAAAAGGCCACAGATTTGGGGTGGGTTTTCAAGAAAAATAGCTTCCCACCTTGAGAATATGGATTTCATTAATGTGCATCTCTATTAGCAGGAGCTATGAAATGCATTAGAGGCAGGGCCTGAGCTCCCAGATGGCATTTTCAATTCAAAAATCTCTGTGGGTCTTTTAGCATAAGTTTCGGGAGGAAGAAAATTCTATTAGAAAGTGGAGAAATGAGGAATGGGTGAGCACAGAGCATCCCCTGCCAGCACAGGTCAGGGAGAGGGGAGAGCACCAGCCCCTCTCTGGCACCTCCTCTTCCCATCAGGAAACACAGGGGAGGTAGGAGTGACAAGGAGTAAGTACTGAAAACAGGTGAAGTTTGATTGGATTAATCATATTCCAGGGAAAACCAAAAACAAACAAAAAGCCAAAAAAACCCCACCCTAAAACAAACAAGAAAACAACCCCCCAAAATAACAATAACAACACAAAACCAAACCAAACAAAAAGCCTCAAAGAAACAAACAAAAAAATCCCAATCAGAAAAAAACAGGAACAGGACAAATGAATAGATTTGGCTAAATCTGAAAAAAAACTCCTACTGTGAAAAATAAAAAAACCCAGATATTTGATGCAAATATTTCAGAGATGGACAACACACGGACACTGTGTGGTTTTAACCTTGAAACCTGTTTTGCCTTCCCATTTTCCTACTCATTTAATCTGCAGAATCTTACAGAAATGGAACCAGCGGGGTTTTTATTCCCAGACTGCCTGGAAGGGTTCCTTTCCTCTCTCCAGCTGGGGCAGGGACTGGAGAGCTCAGCCAGGGCCCCCCCTCTCCTGCTTCACCCCAAGCTGGAGGCTGCAGCCCCCTCACAGGGTTTGGGTGGCTGGGTTGCAGCTTCAGACCCTGTAGGAAAGGGTTTGGGAGTTTGTTGTTGCTGCTGGTTCAGAGCAACAGAATTTGCACAGCTGGGAGCAGGCAGGAGAACAACACCAACATATTTTTCTAAATCAACTTGCTTGCTTTTTTTTTTTTTTTCCCCGTAATGGTAAAGTATTTTTTGGAAAGTATTAAAAACAGGTTTAATAACAGCAGAAATGGAGAGGTTGGGTAACTCTACCAGAAAGCTGAGTGTTAATCAAAGCAGCTGGGAAGAAACAGACCCCTCTTAACTCCTGGCAAGGCTTCTGGAGGCTGAGTGCATGGCAGTGCCTCCCACAAACCAATTTTCCAGAAGTTCCTTTCCTGAAGCTTTGGGCCCCTTTTTTACCTGCCCTTCTTCACATTTTGTTCTGGTGCACAAAGAGAGGGAGCCGAGGTTCCCAGCCTGCCTCTGCTACCTGATTAGTCCCATGAATAATAAAATTCATAAATAATAATAAATATATGAATAATAAATAATAAATTAAAAAATAAATTCATAAATAATAATAAATATAAGAATAATAAAAATATGGCCTACTTACAGCTGCAACTGAATGTTTCCTAAGTGAGAAATAGTGAAAGCTTGCAGAAGTTGGTCTGTGCCTGAACTCCAGGAGCATCCCCTGGGCTCTGTGTTGGCTCAGCTCCAGGCTGCCCATGGCACAGGTTCTGCCTCCCTCCACCCTACTCCAGCCTCCCCTTGGCTCTTCCACCTCTCTTTATCCCAGATTTAACCATCAGATGTATTTTTTTTTCCATGGGTACCATATTGAAAGAATTTTAAATGACTGAAAGAGATTCTAAAAAAAGAAATAAAAATACATAATACCTACACCTGGAGCAAAGTGTATCAAAATGTTTGCTGCAGCTTTACTCTAGGTATGCTGGAGTGATTTGCTGTATTGAGCACAACAGTAAATTCCTTGCAGAGAGTTTATGATCCAAATCAGATGGATAAAAAAAACCAAACCAAAACAAAAAAACAAACCTAACCAACAAACAAAAACCACAAAAAAAACCACAAAAAACCCAAACCAAAACAAAAAAACCCAACCTAGAATTAACAAATTTTTTTTTAAAGAGGAAAGATTATCCAGATGAAAAGGAAGCAAACAGATGAAAAATACTAAGTACAAAGTAGCCTTAACTACTAGTATTTTGAATCAAAAAAATAACACCGGTATACATTTAAGCAAGAATGATGGCTGCTTTCTAGTATGTTTTTTTCCTGGGATTTTGCTTTTTGGAGCTCAGAGGACGCTGGAACCCCAGCCCCTGCCCTTGGGTGTCTTTGCAGGAGTTTTCTGAGCCTGCTTTTGCTGTTCTGATTTTTAAGCCATTAGTTTGCAGATGTCACCAAATAAATGGCATTCAGTCCTTAAGCAGGACCCATACCTGTTAACCATCGCCGCACATTCGAGCTTTAAAGCCGAGCTTGATGTGCACAGCATGCTCAAAACCTGTACTCACAGTTCAAATGAGCTGGATTACAGACCATGACCACTGAGACCCTCACACGACAAAGCCTTTGTGTAATTAATATGCAGGGTAAAATGCTCCCTGGTCGGCTGCTAAAGCGATTTAAATCATGCACATAAAAAATGTAATCACAAATTTAGCATGGTGGACATTGTAGTCACACTGTGCTTGATTGCATAGAAGGTTCCAAGTGTGTTTTAAATGTCCTTTAAGATTGAGATTAGGACTTGTACTTACAAGATGCATATTAATCTAAAACTCAACATTTTTCAGTGTGGGATCACAGTAGGAGAACATTATGGGCAATAGAGGTTCATTCTAATCCCAGTAGGTAATTACACTTTGAAATAATATTCTTTAATTAAATCTTGTTTGCAGTTGATTGATTTAAACACTAAATCTAAAAACCTAAATTTGAGTTTTTTATCAATTTTTGATGCTTATTGCAGAGAACTTGGGATTTAATTGATGTTTCTGAAGTTTTTAAAGCTCTTGTCCACCATATCCTGGCTGAATTTATGGTAATTACCAACATCATTCTTTTGGCACTGTGGACAACTTTCACGGGGAGCACAAGCATTTCCTGTACTTTCAATCCATAAACCCCACTCCACGTGTCTGCCATGCCAGGTGGGCAGCCTGGGCCTGGGGTTGCTCCTCCAAGCACCCTGGTTCCAGCAGGCAGGATGCTCTCAGAGCTCTGCTGAGCCCTGTCCTGGCTGCCCCAGGAGGTCCCAGGGATGTCAGGGGGGTGCAGCCAGGGCCCCACCAGGGCACGGGGCAGATTTTTGGGGTGATATTGATGCACCTGAGGCATGAGGTCAGACCACCTCTGCCACCAATGGGTTCAGTGCCTCTCCCTCTGGAGACACTGCTCCTGGGGGGTCCTGCCTGAGCTTGGGGCCCGGGCACAAGGGATTTATCTGGGCAGCTTTTCCTGAGGATGAGGCATGCAGGAAGGCTACAGAGCCCCTCTTCAGGTGGGAATTCATTGAGCTGAGCATTTCCAACACATGGTATGTGTCTTTCACTGCTTTTTTTGGTGCACAATAATGTCCATCACTGCAAATCAGGCACCATGGCGTGGGGTGTAATACATCCTATTAACAGGAAAAATTTAAAGAAGTGGAAGAGTACCAGGCCAGCCTTTGGTCCTGTGACAGAAAACATACCCACAGGCTGGTTACACCCCTGCACAAGTGCTCACCAGGGAAGGGTAACTGTGAGTGCTGCCAGGGGGCAGGAGCTTCCAGTGCTTCCCCCCAGAGATGCTCGGGGCACCTCTGCAATGGAATGGCATCTCCCAGCCAGCTCAGTTAGGATTTAGCCACTAAGGCTTTGGTGGCAGTCAGGAAGTAATACGATTAAATAACTGAAGCAGAGAAGAGCTTACCTCTCAGAGCCCTGGTGAGACTTCAGAGCATCCCTGCAGCAGCCATGCCCCACCTGGGAAAGGCAGGGGACAAAGCCTGCCCCTTCCCTGCCCCTCAGCCCACGGCAAGGACCACAGTGTCCCTTGGGAGGTTTCATCCCCCAAGGTCACCCTCAAGGAGCTGGGATCTCTCCCCACCCCTGGGAGAGGAAGGAGCAGAGCAGGGGGGAAGGCTTGGCCTTCATCTCCATCCCCCCAGGGGTGCAGTGCCCAAACTGGACCCCAGCAGGAGGAGGATGGGTGCCCCAGCACAGAGGGACCACGGACAGGAGGAGGAGATGCTGTGCTGGGGGATGTGGTGCTGTGCCCTGGGGATGTGGAGGACCAAGGCAAATGCACACGTGGAACTTCAAATATGCCTCTGCAGGGCTGACCTTTTCCAGCGTGTGAATTCCACATCCAGAACTTCAGGAATAGGTCGCTTGCGCTGAGAAATGAACTTTTAAAATATATTATTTTACCCTGGTCTTCCTTCCAGTCCCACCCAAGTGAGGAGAAATGGGCTTGAATTCAAATTTCCCTCTGCTACATAATGATATCATGTACGTGTCTTACAGTAAAATAAATTCATGATACCATATATTTAGTAACAAAAAAATCACATCTTGCTGCAGCTGCATTTGTCATATCTGAGCAAAAACAAACTACTGCACAGAATGTTTTATTAAGATGACTTCACTGTTGTGAGAAATGATTAAGTCACTATAAGAGCAAAGTAAGACCAGAGGACCTCATTCATTGTAAGACTAATATTAATCACACAAATAATATAAGTGTCTTACAGTAATCCACGTTCCCTTAAAATATATATTATACATCCTGAGGGCAAACAGTAACACAGCTGACTTGGAATAAATCCCTCAAGCCATATTGGCCAGAAGAAAACCATTTATATTCTGACAGATTAATGTATATTTTGTTATGCGTAACAAATGAAAATATTTACAACACTATCAGAGAGAGCTAAAGAAAAATTAAGTCTTACTAATCAATACATTTCAAGCGTAAATTTAAATTCTTTCCAAACCTTACAATGTTCTCAAAACATTAGCATAATATAAACAAGCATGTCTCTACCAGTTTTGCTGCGGATACTCATTATAGTTATATTTAATTCTCAAATTTTTGCATCAATTAACCACTTCTGTTGAAAAAATAAGGAAACTTCAGATGCTTGATGAATTTGCTAACAATTAAATGATGCAACAATTAGTTAATTCTCTTTAAATCATATTCTTTGCTGACATTACAATAATAGGGTGAATCAAAAAACACACAAAGAAAAGAAAAAAAATATGTAAATGACAGCCTCAAAAGCACTCAATACAGGTGGAGACATTTGCCTGTAAGGCAAGGAGAGAAGGAAGGGCTCTGGCTCCCTGGTCTGATGCACATCCCAGAGGGATGAGGCCACGTGTGCTCAGCCACTGCACTGCTTGTAAGCACAGAGCAAATGCAAAAAAAAAAACCCACCAGAACCAACCAACTGAAAAAAAAAACCACCACAAAACCCCAAAAAACCCAAAACCAAAACAGACCAAAAAAAAAAAAAAAAAAAAGAAAAACTGGAAAAAATAATCAACTGAGGCTGTTTTGAACAAACCCAAATGAGTTCTACCTGGAGGCCAGCTGGCCAGGAGAACAGTCACCATCATCATTACAGTGTCCTGAGTACAGTAAGCTCCTTGTTCCTTGAGCTGTTCCAGCTGCCCACACCCCAACCCTGACCCACCCTGACCCCCCAGTGCCCAGACAAACCCTGCTGGCCCCAGCACCCTGCTGCTCAACACAAACCCCTTGCTTTGGGCCCTGTGCTGGAGATGCTGGGACACACGAGACCCAGCACCAGCTGCATCCCACACCCCTGCCTGCCAGAACCGGGTACTGGATGGGTCACACCTTTCCTCAGCAGAAAAACCCAGTGACATTTCATTCCTTCTGTAAGCTGGGGGCATCTCCAGCATCCTAAAGACAAGCCCCGAGCACCAGGAGGTTTGTCAGAGTTTTTAAGTACTTTTTCTGAAGTGCTAACAATGAGCTTGCAGGCTTCTCTCCCGGGCTGCAGTCCGTGCTCCTCCAGCTCCTCACAGGTTACTCAGTTCATCTCTCTCACATAGCCTTGTTGTAAACTCTGCTCTTTACATGACGAGTACTTCTCCTTGTATCAAAGAGAGAAGAAAGCATCACTGCTTCTAACATGACTAAAAATTGACTGTCCTCCTACTTAACCTCTTCATCCCCATCTCCTCCTCCTATTATCTCCAAGCAATTTTCCAGGATGACTATTATGCAAATGCTACAATAAAAATCTTATTTTCTGCTTCCTTTTCAGAGCCCGGTTCTATTTACCTCCATTCACTCTCTCTGATGGACTTCTCAGACAAAAAAAAAGGAGAGACTAAATGTGTTCATCATTGACCTGAGCCTGGGGAAGCTCAGCATGTGGTCAAGCACTGCAAGAGGGATTGGCTCCATCCCTTCCCAGCCCAGCTCCCTGCTGCAGGGCCAGGATGGCTGCAAGGCTCCTGTACTCCAGGTGTGCTCAGCTTCCAGCACAGCTTCCCCAGTCCTCACTGGAGCTCCCAGTTTGTTGTTTCCTCCTGCCCTCTGCCACAAGAGTGCTCCTAAACCTTCCCCAAATACAGCTGGTGCACAACGTGGGCTTTCTACTCCTGCCCACAGCCAGGTCACCACTTGAGGATTATTGCCCCACAACACTGCTGGGCAGCTGAAATTGGTTTTCCTTGAAACTTTTCAGAATCTTTTCATTGATATCCAGTATGAAAACCTAGGCAGAGGTACCTGCTGCTCCAGACAGTCCTCACGTGCTGCAGATGTTGCTTTGTCTATGGAAAATGCCAAAGTAACAGCCTGAACAGTCCCACTCTGAGTTCTACCTGTACTCCAGCCAAATGGTCATTACAACTAATTACTACAGCCCAGGATTCATTCATGGGTGGAAATGAATGCATCAGTGAGCTTTAAAATGAAGTTTATCTAAACTTCTTCCCATACTATAGCACCCATCAGGGACTTGGGTCCTTCTTCTCAGCCAGTGCTGCAGGACCAGAACTTTCCCCAGGTCTCCCCACGGGCACAAAGAAGGGACCTGGGCTCCTCTCCCTTTTCTCAGCTTTGACATACCATGAGCACCCAGGGAAGAAGTGCTGGAGGGCTCTGGGTTGTTGTGCCTGTGAGCAGCACATCTGGCAGCAAACACCCACATCTCTGTGGGAGAAACTGAGGTCTGTGAACATGAAAGATGCAGAGGGGCTGCAAATGTTTGAAGACAAAAGCTATAAAGAACTTTTTTGTCCTCTATGCATTGCACAACTGTGCTCCCTTAAAAAGATTTTTGAATTGTCCAAGCTTACCCTCTGTTCTGGGAATATTAAACACAGCAGCAGATCACAACCTGGGCAGAACTATTTCAAAAATGTGCAGGGTTTATAACTTCAGAAGTGCCCCAACACTCCCCTTTAGATTGGCCTCAGAGGGGGGATGTTGCCTGACACCTGCAAGCCCCCCAGCCCCCCCTTTTCCAGCTGTACAGCCAACCCTGCAGCACCTCCAAGCATCCATAGGAGACAAACTGATGGAGATGGAGCTGGGCACTGCACCTCTGCTCATGGATGAGGGAAAATCAAAACCATCACACTGAGCAGTACAAAATCTAAAAGCAAATGGTCAGTGGCAGCAGTTCCATCCACGAATCCCTGCTCCTTTTTTTTTTTTTTTTTTCCCCAGCCTGGGGTTGATGGTTTTCACGTGAAGAATTTCAGACCACTGATAATAAACCTGCTCCTTCCCCTTGCCATCTTCCTTTCTCCTCCTTCTTCCCTCCCCTTCAGCACGGCTGCTGGACACCTCTGGAGCAGACAAAAGAGCAGAGGAGTGGAAGTGCTGGTTCCCCCTCCTCCGGGCTCCTTGCCTTGCTCCATTCCTTGGGCCTCTCCTCCCGGTGCCTCCAGCTGTGCAGCGGTACCGGTACCGCTGGTACCGCCCGGTTCCCAGCGCCGGGAGGGGCTCAGGGGCTCCCGGGACCCCTCAGAGCCAGGCACTGGGTCTGGTCCCGGCTCTGCAGTCACCCTGAGGCTGAGGCAGACAGAGCTGCACTCCCAGAGAAGCCCATTATTAAGCTATTAATCACCTCTCTCAATTAATTGTTCTAAAATGACCCAGGCTTTAGTAGTTGTGCTGCAATTGAAAAGCTCACTTATTTTTGGAAAGGTAACGTTGCAGGCAGGAGCAATTTGAGACAGCCAGGCTATTAGCCACTGTTTAGAATCTCAATTACTCTAAAGAAGGATAATTACAAATAAAACAAACTTGAGATCCCCCATCAGTAAGAGCAGCCCTTGCCTGCTTTATGGAATATACAAGTGCTTTTTCATCCACTGGATTTAATTTCCACATGAAAAATTGACCTTAACAGTATGAAGTATGGCTACAAGTAAAAACTGTGTTTTCATTGAAGAGAATAAATGCATTTCCTGAACGCTGGCTGTTAAAGCTAATTGATTTATTGGCTCTCTATATAGTGTACTATTGTCTTTGCACTCATGGGACAGGGAAGCTCTTGAGAACAGAACTGAATTCTGCCACAGCAGCCTGACAGCTGAAGAGGGTGGAGGCTTTTTTAGTATAATGTGCAAGTTTCTTGGAGCTGAAAGAAATCTTTCTAGGATTGGTGGAAACTAATTGGACTGTTACCTTACTGGATATTTTGTTTTGTTTTGTTTTGTTACAGCACTGTCAGTGGATTACCTGCTGTTAATTGGATTGCTTTCCTTGTGAAGCATTTATGTTCAAACCAATGTAAAATACTGGTCAAAAGAAGAGAAATAGGAAAATCCCCTTTTTTTTTTTACTTTTAGGATACTAGTAAAAAATACAGCAGGAAATAAAGGCTGTACAAAAATATTTCACTGTGATAATGAAAACAATTTTAGAATTCACGAAAGAGCCAAATATTTGTTATTCTCTCTTGCTTTTAGGTTTTATGTAAATTAGTGCCTATAAGATGAAAAAAAAAGTCCCTGGTAGCAGGTGGAAGAAAACTCACATAATCATACCAATAAAAAAGCCCCGAGGAAAAACAAAATAAAATGAAAAATCAATACAGGATGTTGTTCTCCAGATATACTATTAAAATGTAGTATTCCAGAGCTGCACTACTGTCCTCAGTAACAGATGATCCTTTTACTCCCAGATAAGCTGAGGGAAGAGTTCTCCTCTCTCCTGTGGACAATTCCTGGTGAGCCTGGAGGAAGCCCCAGGCAGCCAGGTGGGAGAGCAGAGCCTGGATGCTGGGTGTGCTTGGGCAGGAAAGGTGCCCACAGGGGCAGGAATGGGAGCTGGAATTCCTCCAGGAAAGCTGCCCTGCAGACCAGGGTTTTAATGGGTCAGTGAAAAACACAGTTTTCTGAGATACCCAAACTACTGTAGAAGGGAAAGCCTGGGACATAAATCTGTCAAGAAATCTGATCATAGCAAAAGTTTCTGCAAGAATTGTCTTATTCCAGTAACTAGTAGTTTGACTGAAAATTGCAATTTATTTTTTTTCCCTCTTACTTTGGTTTTTATAGCTGTCTGAGAGCAGGACTTATATTCACTAAAAATTCCATGGACTAACAGGGAAAATCATTAAGGAGATCAATAAATACCTGTCCCAGGTGAGCACAGCCTGGTTTTTCACAAAGCCTGGGGAGAAGCCAACTCCTGGTGGCCATGAGGAGGGCTTGAGGAGCCACCCCCAACCCACCCAGCCATGGAGAAGCCTTTCAAACCAGAGTGGCATCATCAAAGAGCCACATCAAACAGCCACCAAGGGGACAGACAGGTCCTTCATGTTTGTCCAAAAGAACAGAAACAAAAAGAAAGAAAAAAACCCAACAACAATATCTTGAGGGAAAACCACGTGTCTGCTGGTTTGTTGGAGGGGAGACTGAAGGTGATGACCAACTCCTTTTCAATACACAAATTAAATGTGAACACATTCATCACCTCTTCCTCTGACCAAACAATCACAAAATGAAAAATATCTCAATTGCTCATGCTTCCTCCTGCTTCCTCCTGCTGTCTTGATCCTGACTACCAAAAGGGAAGGATACCTGAAAAACTGTCTCTCTCCACCTGGGAGGTGGGGCAGGGACTGTTTCCCAAAGCAGGTGGAAGAGGTTCAGTGAAGAGAAGAGTCTGAACAAGTCATATTTATAGGCAAGAAAGAAGAAACTTTTGTTAAAGGGGCACAAAATGATACCTGTAACCAAAGCAGCAAAGAGGCTTCTCCTGCAGGAATAAAACATGCAAGAACCATCTTGGCTTATTGTCTTCAACCTCTCCAGGACCATCCACACCTCTATTTCCCCATGCTGCTTCATTTTGGTTCTGTAGGGAACATTGCCCGTTGTTGAGGCTTTCTCCTGCCACAGTGTCACAGCCACCCCCCTGACACTCACCAGAACACACCCTGGAATAATTTATCTAACTGTATTTCCAGCCCATCTACTCCTTCAGCACCACTGGTCCTCATGACCAGACAGAATCCTTCTCCTTGTACTCATTTTATGGGATGTCCCACAATGTTATGGGATGCCCCACAATGGGCCCTGTTCTGAACCAGGCAGCCACAGCCTGTGCAGCTCCAGGCACAGATGCAGAATCTACAAATTCTTCATGCCACTTCTTGCTGGTGGTGGGGTGCCTGGGAAGTGGTGTTTGTGTAACACTGAGTGTGCCCACGGTCAGGTTGGGGTCTGTAAGGAGCTGTGGTGGTGGCTGGGCTCACAGAACACTTCCCCCCCAGCAGTCTCAGTGCCCTGACCCACGCTGCTCAGCCACAATGACAAATTGCCAAGAGAGTTCTGCAGGGAGAGGCAAGTGAATTAGGAAATGAATAATTAAACTAAAAGAAATAGGTGAGGAGATTCTTAGGGGAGAAGAAAAAAGAAAAAGAAAAAAAAAAAAAAAAAAGAGAGAGAGGGCACCTGAATTACAAGAACCTGGTAGCCAGGATGTCTTGCCAGGGCCCAGAAAGGCAAACACAGGGTGTTGAGCAAGAAGGTGGGAAAGGAACTTGACATCAGTCAGCCCCCAGCCCTGCTTCAGCCCCACACAAATCCTCTAAACTGAACTTCCTGAGAAACCTGGGAATGTCAAAACCCGAGGGGATGCTCCAGGCTCCTGGCTCTGCTCATGCCACCCCTCCTGGGCAGAGCTCATCCTTGGCATCAGGCTGTGGGCACAGAACCCTTCTGCAGGACACGTCTCCCCCAACACAAACCCCTTCTGCAGGACACATCTCCCCCAACACAAACCCCTTCTGCAGGACACATCTCCCCCAACACAAAACCCTTCTGCAGGACACATCTCCCCCAACACAAAACCCTTCTGCAGGACACATCTCCCCCAACACAAAACCCTTCTGCAGGATATATCTCTACCCAACACAAACCCCTTCTGCAGGACACATCTCCTCTCCCCTGGGCTGCAGCCTTCCCCAGGCCAGCAGGCTGGGAGCAGTCCTTCTGCCAACCCGCAGCATCCTTTGCAGCAGTGGTTGCAGTGCTGTTTTTTTGCAGCAGTTTTTGCAGTGCTGTTTGCAGTGCTGTTTGTTTGCAGTGCTGTTTGCAGCAGTGTTTGTAGTGGTGTTTGTTGTTTTTTTTTTTACTCTGGCATCACTGCAGAGGGTTGCCTGTGCTAACCTCCCCTTCCCTCAACTGCTAATTCTTTAAACCATCAGCATTTAATCAAAACCAAGTTTTAAAATCCTGACTCTTATCACAGCTAGTACTTATAATCCTTTTTTTTCCAGACTAGATGTTTCCAAATCATGCTACATCTTTCATCTTCCTTGCGATTAATTTCAAGGTCTTTACTGAATCAAATGAGATATTTTTAAGAACTCGCTGCTTAGTTTTTCAAGCTTGTAGTCAATTCTGCTAGTTCCAAGCACCTCTCAAAATACAGGAGCATTTTGTGTTCAGTCACCTCAGTAACTCTTTGGTTTAGGAGAATACCACACTGGAAACTATCTTATTATCTTAATGCGTGCAATAATTTAAATGATAACAACTGCAAAAGTCAGGCTGGTTTGTTTTAAGGATTATCAGCAGCCTTATGACCTTGAAAATAGTCGAGTTGACTCACTGATTTTTGCAGTTTAACAAAATAGCACACGGAGCATAATTTTACCAACTTCATCTAGTGCAGTGAAAGTGCAGTGCCCTAGGAACAGATAAATGCCCATCCCTCAGAGCACAAGGGAAGCTGAGTCTAGGCAGCAGAATTCTTTCGGAGGAGCTGTTGAACCGTTCATGCAAAATGTTAAAAACTTGTAAGCAGTTGTTTTGCTGCAATGGTAGGTGAAGTTGTTTAACACACAAATGCCAGAGCGCAGCACTGACCCTCATTTAATTCTGCCCTAAAAAACGTGAAACCGAAAGGCAAGGTAAAGAGGAAGAGCAGTTAACCTCTGGTGACCAAACGTGCACTTGATCTGTTATTTTGTATTCTATACTCTTCAAAGAGCAATATAAACAGAATTATTTATGCCCAGCAAAATGTTGCTTAATTACTTATGCACCACTGTTTGCTTGTATTTTAAGCTCTCTCTACCACCCACAGGCAGACGTTAAACAGCTGCTAAAAGCTAGCTTTAGTCTTGCCTGTTTGAAATTAGCATACTTGAGCTTTGAAAAAACTTTGTTGCCAATTTACATATGCATAGAGACTGATATTTAGACTCACCATATGATATGTCCCTCAAGAGCTTTTCTTATTGCCTCCATCCTCAGGTCTCAACCTAGAGACTGTAAATCTAGCAGGTGATTAATTCTATACCCTTGAGAAACTAGCAATTAGCACTTGCAACCAGTAAAAAATTGTCATTTCAAAACCCTGTTTACTATGCCTATGTATTTGCTATGAACTCACAGTTAACTCGGAATAGATATATATGGCAAGAGATTTGCAGTCACTTCTGTCTCTTTATGTAAAGATATAATATAGCTGCCAGCTAATCAACCTATTAAACCTGCTGGGGAAAAAAAAAAAAAAAAAAAAAAAAAAAAAAAAAAAAAAAAAGATTAAATAATTGGCACTCCTTTTTTATATATATAAAATGGGAAGATGTAGCAAGCATGAAAACACTATACACGATGTTTTATGTTACCAGACCTTAATCAGCTCATTTCAACACGATGACTTTGTAGGGTTTACCTGTTTTGTGTCAATTCTTATCTCTGGTAGCTGAAATTACCGTACTTCCAGATGTTCTTATGCATTATTGAGGTCTTCTGCAGTAGATGCTGGAAAAGGTAAGATAAGGTTTTATTTCTTTGTAGTAGTCACAACACCGAGATCAAAGGCAGTAAAGTGCAGTGCTTAGTATTGAAAACTATGATGAACTTCACATTTATTTTCAAGTAGGAAATCTGTCCTAAAACTGCTCATCAATCTTCAGTTAACTGTTTCAAGTGTAATCCACTGGACCAAGGCGGCACAGTTGAAAGATCTGGGGGAGGGGGGTGCTTTGCCTAAAAAGAGTGTTTGAATCCTCATTAAATGTCTGCTCATCAGCAGCCTGAGCAAAGCTGCACCCTGCCCATGGCAAATCTGCCTTGGAGGGAAGGGGAAAAGGGAAGGGGAAAAGGGAAGGGGAAAAGGGAAGGGGAAAAGGGAAGGGGAAAAGGGAAGGGGAAAAGGGAAGGGGAAAAGGGAAGGGGAAAAGGGAAGGGGAAAAGGGAAGGGGAAAAGGGAAGGGGAAAGGGGAAGGGGAAAGGGGAAGGGGAAAGGGGAAGGGGAAAAGGGAAGGGGAAAAGGGAAGGGGAAAAGGGAAGGGGAAAAGGGAAGGGGAAAAGGGAAGGGGAAAAGGGAAGGGGAAAAGGGAAGGGGAAAAGGGAAGGGGAAAAGGGAAGGGGAAAAGGGAAGGGGACAGGGGACAATGGGGGTGAGCATTGACAAACCGCAACAGGGCAGCTCATGCCACATGTAAGTACAGTGTAAAGAAGAAAAAAAGAATAATATATAAAAAAAGTAAAAAAAATACAAAAGCACCTTGCTGCTTTGTGAAGAAGTGGGTTCCAAAGTGCCTGGCAGTGCACAGAGTGTGTGGGTCCCTGTTATAAAATATTCCCCCTGGGCTGCACCAATCCAGCCTGCTCTACACCCTATTTACAGGGGTAAAATGCTGCTCCCTCGCTTCAGTTTTAGAGGGGCTTTGGAAAATTTTTGAAGTCTATGAAGGCAAACTTGGCCCAAAGTGCCTGCAGACAGATTTGTGGAATCATCTCTGTTAAAAGCAAGGAATTAGTGGTAAATGTGAAGCCAGTCATTACTCCAAGGATCTCTTTTCTGGAGCTGCACAGTCATTAAGGGGTCTGCTGCAAAAGCCTGCTATACTTTCTTTCTACTAATTACATCATCAGATCATCATACTGCTAAAACCAGTTGCAGAGTTCTTGTACACAACTAAATCCTTGCTTCTAATTACTATTTTAGTCTCTTTTTCCTTGTGACATGTTGGTGATAGATCATTATTTTTTCAGCAATTTGTTCACATTTATATGCAATATAATTGGATCTGATTAATTATTATGATTAATGACTGCAGAATTTCCTTGCAAAGCTATTAATACTGGTAGTATCAAATGAAAGACATGGACAAATTAAAGGCAATGGAGTCCTGTTGCTTGTACTTACAATGCCTGGTCCAGAGTAACCCTTTGCAGTGCTCAGTGCTGCAATAAATATGAAGGTTTAACTGGTATTTCCCTTCAGATCTCTGTGTTTTCAAGTGCTATTAAAACATAACTCATGGGTGAGAGACACAGATTTAATTATTAGGTGGACTACTGTACTTAAAATTATATATCTCTGGATATATTCTAAATGAGCTCAGCAGCATTATTACAGCTACATTGATTTAAAGTCGAGGAGCTATGACAAAAACAAAAGACTGAGAAATATTTCTAAATATAAATATAAAGTAGCTTTACCCATTTTTCAGATGGGGGGGTTTACAAGAAAACATGACAATAAAAGCAGTTCGTTTCCATTAAGTGCCATATTACACTATTTCCAAAGGAGGTATTTATGTAGTGTGTGTTGTATTTTAAATTACACTCTGGCTTAGAAATAGGATATTACATGTAAAAAAGCAAACAATGACTGAGTAGCTTAGGGGATCGACTTTCCTGCTGCCTCTGGGACCTGACTTTAAATCTGTCTTTGAGCAAACTGAAGAAAAATCATTTCAGTCTAATGGCAGTAGCATATAAAAAAAATCAGATAGCAGGAGTTCCACGCAGGTGGCAAAAAGCTTTAGAAAAAAAAAGGGGGGGGTGAGGGAGGGTGTGCGGACTCAGATGAGTGATGGTGATTTTGCCTGGATTAGGGTAAAGCTGGAAACACCAAGACTTTGAATGTGATTTTAATCTGCAATAAGTGACAGCAGCCCTAATCAAACCTGAGTCAAAACAAGGGCACTGATATTTTGGGCACAAAGCTACTGAGAAATTTTGAAAGTGTCTCTGTTAGTACAACATCAGAAATAGAGAAAAAATGCCCGTCTGCAGCAGAAATTCAATATCTATTGGGAGATTTTTTTAAAGCATATTATCTCTTCAGACTCTGAGGAAACAGAAAAGATTGCTACTGCTCAGGTCTAGGGATTTCCCTGGAACGAAAGGATGAGAAAAAGGTGGTGTGTGGTGAAAGGGAGAAGCTGTGGTCCACCAAATATGCTGGAAGAAAAATATATTTGTTATACAGCTGATTAAAAAGATGTCTCCTAAAAAAAAAAAAAAAAACAAAGAAAAAAAAAAACCAACAAAACAAAACCAAAGCACCACACAAAAAAACAAAAGACAAAAAAGCCCCAACAAACCAAAGCACACACACACAAAAAACCCACACAAAACCCCAGCCAAAATACACATATGATTTGTGACCAGGTGCACAAAAATACCCATTTGTCAAAGGGCAGATCAGTCAAATTCACAACTGTCACCTGTCAAGAAACTCCACATTATTTCTGTGTAAGTTTCTGTAAGAAACTCTGAACCTTCTGATGCAAATTCCAAATTTTTCCTGTAAGAAATGATGTAACTTCTGATGCATCCTGATTTCAGCACCGTGAGGGCTCCTTTGCTTCTGTTGGCTCTGAGCACAGGATGGAGTTGGGGCTGTTCAGGACATGGATCTCTGGCCATTCCTTCCCTGCCTCCACTTCTGTGCAAAAGAGGAAGAGGAATCCAGAGGGAATGTGACTCCTGTGCTACCTGGGCTCTGGTTTATGTTTGTCACAAATGTAGCAGTCAGAAAAAAGTTAAAAAATGAGTAATGGTTTGGCTTTTAGAATTGGCAAATGAAATGTCTTTGCAACTCCATTAGGAAAATCGTGACCTCTGATGGAAAGTTTAAGGCAGGGTAACATTAAACAAGTTAAAATTTACAAACAGGGTAAAATTTACAAGCAGCAGCAAGGCAAGGACTGAGGAAGCTGAGACCTCCTGGTGGCTCTACAACTAGAAGGTGCAAATAATTCCTTGCCCTGGGGAAAACACAGGTGCTGGGAGGTCAAAACTGTCCCCAGCACCATCAGGTTGCTCAGCTGGCAGGGCTGGGTGATGCTTCTCCAGCACCACTCTGTACCTGGGCAGCTGTATGAAGATCTCCAGGTACCTTCCCCCTCTTTATAACATCACTGAATAGTTTGTTGGGGGAAAAGCAATTTCCCAAATGACTGACCCAACAAGCTATTCCAGCTATACCTGGGCATCAGTCTTCACACAGGAGTATTTGTGGAACAGAAAATCACACTTTGCCACACTTGTGCTCTCGAACATCCAGAAAACAAATGTAGCTGCAACCGTTTTCCTGCCTTTTGTCAAGACACAGCACCACAGCCTCTGCTCAGTGTCTCTCCAGGCTCAGAAATGATACCAGGACTTACCACTGTCCCTCCATCCATCTCATAACCATCATTGTCACTCAATATTTGCATGCAGGACCATCAAAGGGGACTGAAATGCACCATGTGCTGCACTAAACTCCCAGCAAAGACGGTCACTGACCCCAAAAAGCTAGCAATATGCAAGACCAACAGAGCAGCTGATGAGCAGACCCCATCCACCTACCACCCATCCCTCCCCCCTGGCTCTCTGCACACCAGGACCCTCTGTTAGCAGCCAGAGCACTGCAGAGCTGCTGCTCACCAGAGTATCCCCAGCCATCCAGGATGGCACAGCAGAAACTGATTCATTTTCCAAGACAAAGCAAATCCTTCTCATCCTTGACTGGCCAAACCTCCTCATCAGAAGAGAGATGATTTGAATACATCTTGGATGCAGTGACTGCTTAGTGTTATATGCCCAGAAGCACAAGTCCCACATGATGAAATAAAACAAGCAATAATGAAAAATGGGCCAGAGTAGTGCCTGATGGCCTGGAGTCATCCTGTCCCCTGCACGAGGGAGGTGTCTGAAGAGAGACCTGAAGCAGAGGGAAATCACCTGAGGAGCTGCATGTGATGGGGCAAGTTGGCTGGTCCTGGGCTGGAGGCTCAGCTGCAGGGACTGTCCCCCCACACCAAGCAAAGCCTCTCCTCTACTCAGTGGCCAGGGAATTCAGCCCACCCCAGGAGCAGATTCCTGTAGACCTCCTGGCAAGTGTGAAACATATGATGTTTGTAAAACACCAGCCCAGATTAACACTTGCAGATCCTCCAGCCCTCAAGTTGGAGAACCAAGAACATGGTTTGTCACCAGGATACAAATGACACGTGAACCTTATTATAATCCACCACTGATAATTAAAAATACATCCACTTACATTGCAAGCAAAACCACTTGCTTGCATTTAGAATCCATTTTTAAATGTTTTTTTTACCGGACCTTGTTCTCAGGAAACTAATGGACAATCATGTGTTATTGTGCCATTAAAAGTCCATCAGAGGCTGGCTTGCAGGAGTTAGCTTCACATCCCCACCCTGCCTGCTGCCTCCTGCTGGGTCCTGTTAGCCCAGCCTGGATGCAGAGGAGATTATCTGAAGAAGCACACACCTCTAATCTGAAGATGAAAAACAGTACCCTCGGAGCTTTTAAAATGGTTTCATAGAAAATGAGGGTGAGATTATTTTGTTCTTCTGTTTCCATTTTTCTTGGGGGGGCTTTAATCTTTTTTTTTTTCTTCTTTTTTTTTTTTTTTTTTTTTTTTAAATAAAGACAGTTGTGAGGTAAGTGAAGTATCAGTTCGGAAGGCACTGAGGAAACAACATTTAAACCACAGTAATAGAAGAGGCAAATGGGAGCATCACAATCTTTTAGCATCTATTGCATTGTATTAGCAAAACACGGGGTCATCAATCTCCCAGGGCTGCTGCTCACCTGCCTACCACCTTTTGCCTTGCACAAATAATTACAGTCACATAGCATATGTACATTGAGTTTGAAAAGAAGAGAATAAATTATTTTCATACAGAAGGCTTTGGTAAATAGGCAAAGCCATGTGGGCTTTCTGCCTGCAACTTTCTGAAAGTTTTACCCATTTTTCTGTTTAATTTAAAATTTAGGAGAGCGTTGGAGTTTGATGGCATTGAAGAGTCTACACACACCAGATGTGTCCTGTGTACCTGTAGGTTTTTTTACAACTCTAGAATTCATAAAGTGAATTTAAACAGAGAAGATCCTATCTGTAACTATTTTCTTGGTAAAAGTGCCTTTCATAACAGAATGTGCCTGGAAGAAAGATGGATGGATAGATAGATAGATAGATAGATAGATAGACAGACAGACAGACAGACAGATTTTTAACTTGAGAAACATAGATTTGGACTTTTTTCCAGCTATGGAAGATAAGAGCTTGAGTGCACAGCAGGAAGTAAAAATTCAATGATAAATAATTATTCTGGAATGCTGAAGAAAACTGAACTAGACATCTGTTATTTCCAAAACCTAGGACAAACAGACTCCTTAGATCTTAATCTTACCCTAATTTAAGGCAAGGAAAACTCAGAGAACATCATTTTGGCTGCAATTCTTATCTCCTGAAAAGCAGCAGAGCATTCTCTGGGGCTCGTGCAACTGGGGAAGAGTTCAGTAAGAGGCCCCATTTATTTCCAGCTACCCCTTTAAGCATGTGTAAGATATTACAGGCATGGAAGGGAAGGAACAAGCAGGCCACATGGACACTCACGTCCTTCTCTCTGCTGAGCAGGTTCTACCCACTGACTGCACCTCAGCTGCTCAGGAGAAACCGAGGCCAGGAGCTCATTTTGTGGCTGCTCTCAGGGAGCAGAAAGGCTTTAGCTGGGAAAGGCACAGAGTGTTCCCATTCCAGCTGGCAAATCAAAAAAGAAGGAAGCCAGAAACATAGCACTGCTGGGATAGAAACCCTGCAGGAAGGGTCTGGAGCTGGGCTGGTAGGTGAATGTCCTGCCCTTGGTGACCAGAAGCAGGCAGGACAGCTCCTGACTTTGCAGGGCAGGGATGCTCAGAGCTGTTTCCCCAGCCTGAGGCTCTGGCAGCTCTTTCTGCACCTTGTTCAGTGTACTGCAGCACCTCTGACACCAAGGTGTTCCTGAGAGTTGAAATGGCTGTATTAGAAGTACTACTGCCTTTGTGCCATCTTCTACCAGGAGACCTGTTCAAGAAATCAATAAATTTTATCTGTGGAATATACGTAAGTCTTCTTAAGTCGTGATCCACTTTGAAGCAATGTGTGGAGGGGTATTAGGCAATTAGGGATGGCTGAGAAAGTGAGTGTATTTATACATTTTTAACAGCAGTCTCCTCATCTTTAGCTTGGGTGAAGCACTAAGACCTAAAAATCAAACACTGGATGAGTTTGCATGATTGGATATTTAATTTAAGATTCCATCTTAGCATTTGAAAACCTTACAAATTAAGTGCCCGTGTTTTAAAAATTGGCCATATCCTGTAACTGCTGAGTCTGATCTGTAATCTCTTCTTGGTTATGCAAAGAAACCACTTATTGAAATTCAAGTACATGCTTAAGGCCAGTTAATGGCTATTTTTCCCTCATTAATACAACAAACATAGCTGATATGAAAGGTAGCTGTTCTCTTGCACTAATAAAACTGCAAGATGACAGAAATAACTTTTTGTGCTTTCTCTAATCCTTACTCTAATATGTCAGTGACAGGAAACTGAATATCAAGTAGAAATAGGAAGATGGTTTTACCAACATATATGGTATTAGCAAGACCACTAATGGGACAGCCCATCCTCTTCTACATTCCACATTTCACTAAAGATGTTGAAAAATTTAAAAGGGTCGCACAAATGACTAGGGTCTGCTGAGCAGTTACAAGGGGAGTGGCACACCAAGGTCAGCCTGCTCAGTTTATTCAAAATAAGGTTACAAATGTACTTGATCATAATGGAAATTACTTGTGAGTTTCATATTCCAGAGAGTGAAGTGTTGCTTAGGTTGCTTGGCAAAGAATCAGGAGATCCAGCAACCTCTGGAAGCTTGAAGGAAGATTTGTTTGGACAGGAAGTATCTGCACTAGGTTAGAAATTAGGCAGAAATTCTTCGGTGTGAGGGTGCTGAGCCCCTGTCCCAGGTTTCCCAGAGAAGCTGTGGCTGCCCCATCCCTGGCAGTGTTGAAGGTTGGATGGGGCTTGGAGCAGCCTGGGCTGGGGGAGGTGTCCCTGACCATGGCAGGGGTGGGATCTGTTGTACAGCATTATGAACCAGAACACTTTGCAGTGTTTAACCCCACAGCAGGTAAACTCAAACCCTCTGCCCAGGGCTCTACACTTTCCATAAAGGAGTCACCTCTTGCAGCCCATGAAATGAGTCAGATTTTGGCTGAACTTTCCATTTCTGTTGGAGTTTGTTTTTATAACGATGCCATTAAAAACTCAAGAGATCTCCATCATCTGCAACCCCCCCAGAAGCCCCTGGCTGTGCTTCCCCTACACCTTTGTAAGGAAACCAGCCCACGTTCCTGGGGGACACCCCTCCACCAGCACCACAGCACCAGGATAAAGTCTGCAATGAAAGTCACCCAGCTCCAAGATGTAGTAATGTTCCAAATTCCCTGTAAAAACACATTACTTTCTCCACATTAATATTAGCCTGCTGCTCTTCCAAAGGGAACAGCAGCCTCAGCAGTGGCCATTTGCAGATGGGTCAGAACACAGCCCCTGGCAGGGGGGTGCCAGGAGCCCCCCCCCAGCTCCCCCCTTCCCTGGAGCTCTATAGACACCACAGGCCAGATACAAAGAGAAAGAAATTGAAACCAGCTCCAAGGGGTTACCCGGTGAAGTTCAAGCACATTGCTTTCAAATTTCCCTGTAAATAAAAATGCATGTGAAGGAGAAGAGTACGAAGTACCTCGGTGGGTCCCTTGAGCATGGTTCAGAGCCCCCAACGTGCTGCTCTGGTTTTATAAATTAGAGATCTTGTCATCTTATCATAGGGACCAAGGAAATTGTGGCAAACTTTATCTGCTAAGTGAACCTTAATAACCTCAACTTTAACTTCAAGAAAATTACACTTGGAAACATTTCATCGCCTTGCAGGTTGCAGGGGACATAAAACTCCTCCTTTTCTCCCACCTCTCCAGGAGTTATTAACCCTCCCCACAGAGCCTGGGAGACCTCCAGCAAATTCTCCCTTCCCACAAATCCCACAGAACATCAGAGCCCAGGGCTCCATGGGCTGACAGCAGACTGTCAGTAAAAGCTTCCATCACAGAGCCAGATCAAAACCTTGAGCAGTTACTTCAACATGGAACCCAAAGCAGTGTAAGAAAAATCTAAAAACCACAGCTTTAGAAATAAAAAACATTCTATTGTTGTGATGGTTTCTGATGGAACAATTCACAAATTATTTTTTGCAGTCAAATGGATGGGATTGTTTAATTGCAGCACTGCACCAATTGCCCTGGTCACCCTGAAGGCAGCAGCTGAGGGTGTTTATGTTCACCCTCCAGATGCATTTGCTGACAGGGCTTTGCCACAGAGGCTGTGGCAGGACACTGGGTGCAGCTGGGGATTTACTGGGACTCAGCAGTTCCAGCCCTACTGACTTTTAACCATGAGCCTAGATCATGGCATGAGCATGGATGGCTCTAGAGCTATATGAATATGACAAATTATAAGTAAATTCTGGGGCTCCTTTTTTGCAAGAGCATCTTTAAGCAGCCTACAGTGGCTTGAAAAGGTAAATGTAAATAATAAAATGTATTATTTAAAAAAAATCATAAAAATATTGTTATTATCATTTAGCAAATTTGTGGGGACAATCCCATAATGTTTTTCACAACTGGCTTGGCAATATTGCAGCTCTGTACCTGCACAGAGACTTGGCAAAGACCAAAAGCTCCAGTTTCACAACAAAATTTCAACAACCAGTCCAAGAAGCCCTTTCTACTTCAGATGATCAGAGCTCGAGCACCTTCCCCACCCCAGGACATTTGTCTGAGCACTCCCATCAGTCAGAGCATCAGTCTTCAGAGGCTGCAGGGCAGAGGTTTCTTTGGCCTCCCAGTTTTTTAGGAACTCGGGGGCACAGCCTTCTGCACCTCTTTCCTGTCAGTGCTTTCATTCAATCCTCTCTGTCCTCTGCTATTAGGGAATTCCAGACTGTCCAACCTTTTAAATTATCATTAATAATACTGAGCTTTGGCACTGAGCAGCAAGCACAGGTTACAGTTCTCACAGGAGCACAGAACAACTTTGCTGAAGCTGGGTGGCTTGCCTTCATTTTTAGGTTCAGAAGAGGCTTTTTCTCAGTCCAGGCTAAATTAAAATTTCACCCACAGATTCTCCTGGTCCATAACTACCTCATTTGGTGACCTCAAGTCACACAGAGTCTCTGTGGGCACATTAGAGATTTTGATAGTGTGAACAGAGTATTAAGCAAGTTGTCAAAAATACAGTTCTACCTGATGAAGCTCTGTTAGATGTGGAAAATCCTCCCCAAAGCCTAAAAGGCATTGCTGAAATTGCTGAGATACACTCATGGGGTATCTTCAGGACCTACTCTCACCATATTTATTAAAAAAAAATACAAAAGCAGCAAAGCCTTTTACACTTAACGTGGTGGAGTTGCTGGGAAAAGCACACATTTGTTGAGCTTTCCACTTCAGGCTGACACACCTCCAACTTGTCTGCTGTCCCCCCAGTAAAAAGTGTAAAAACATGCTCACTTGCAGCTGTTCCAGCTAAGCCCTGCTCACACAAATGAGTTGGTTACCCCAGGACCACCCTGGTGCCCACAGCTCCCAAACATCTGCAAGGGACAAATCCCCCAGGGCCAGCTGAACCCCTTCATGGGTGGCTGGATCCAGGGTCTGCAGATATCTTCAGCTGGTGACAACTCTGAGAAAAGAAATCAACTCTGGGAACTAATTCATGTGGCCAGGCTAGACAGTCAGCAAGAAACATATAATACAGGGCTGGTTCTGTTTAAACACAGGGAGCTCTGAGCTTACAGATAAGTTCCTACAGCAAGAGAGTGGATGCTTCAGGAAAGTCAGATTTTGTTACAAGAGGAAAAGGAAGAACCTCCAGAAGTTCATTTTCTGAAGAAATTGCCATTGCCTGTGCAGCCAGCAGTCCTTTCCTGACCATCACAACTCATCCCTGGTTGCTGGGCCTTTCCCTGGGAGCCAGGGAGCTGTTACAGATATCTCCTCCTTTGACATACCAAGATAACACAGGTTTTTTTTTTTTCCTCAGAAACAAATGACTATGAATTCACAGTACAAAGACCTTCTAGGTGCATATAACTGCTTTGGAAGCAGCCTTCCATCCACACAAAGCTGCTGTAGGGGTGTGGATTGAGAGGGTCCATTATTAAAAAATGGCATCAAAACAGGCTGCAATTATGCCCACTTAATCCTCTTAAAACAGTGAGGTATTTCTTCACGCTGCAATTATTTGCACGGGGTGAGAATAACCACCCTAAAAAACAAATTAAAACTTTACCTTCAGATGCTACCTCAATTGTTATGCAGATTTCCTCGTTTTACTCAGCCAAAAAGAGACCCCGAGCTCCTGCCCCTCTCCCACCAGCGAGGGGCTGACATCACAGAGAAATTAATTACCCGTTCATTTGATTCATCTTGCACTTCCTCACGCCACTCCAGCCAGCCTCGTGTGCCACCTGAAACCCCTCTGATTAAAAGGGTGAGCAATACATCAAGTGGAGCTGGAATTTCTGTGGGTGATACCTGAGCCGCCAGGAAAGACATCAAACGAGCAAGGGGTGCACAAACTGCTTGAGGAGGCTTTTTTAAATACAACCATCACGCCTTTAAATGTCACGCAGGGCTTTAGTTAACTAAGGTGGCAGGTCCTTAAAACACAGAATTTATTACGTTGAAATTCTCCAAATGTAAGACTGAAAAGGGGGGAAAAAAATAATAAAAATATGTCGGCTTTTATTTATTTCCTATATAAATACAGGCAATTTAGTCCTTCCCCCAAATACAGGCAGATTAGATGAGTTAGACAGTAGTCGATTCATTTTGCATAGGAATGGCTCATTAAAAAAAAAAAGAGCCCCCCATTTGTATTAGGCTCCTATTGGACAGTGCACAAAATGAATTTACAGTGTCACTCAGAGATGGAGCAGGACTAATGAGGGAGGGCTACCGTGTGGGTAAATCTGCCCGAGATTCATTCCCTCAGCTGGCACAGCTCATGAAATGGAGGTGTCCCTCATTATGTATGTGTCTCGGGAGCTTTCTTTAATATTTTAATAAATAACAACATCAGCCCAACAAGAAATTAATGAATAGTATCATTAATAATGAGCTAGAGTCTTGTAGTGATAGGACAGATATTAAATTGAACCACAGTGGTGCTATCTCCAGAGACTTGGGAATTTTCCAGCGGCAAACAAGGCCCCTGAATGAGGCAGCCACTGCTCTGTGCCAACAGCTTTTACAACAGGTTGGGAGTAATAAAAGAGGATTTTCTGCACGATAAAGTTAAGCCTTAGAAAATCTGCTGGTGTAGATCGGTGTGAAAAGTACTGCCAAACGTGATCCTTAATTAAACTTTAATTAAGATAAAGCTCTTTCCTTTAAAAGAGGGGGGGAGGGGGACAAGCAGCAGCAAAGAGAGTGTCAGCTATTTTCCTACCAGTTTTTGATCTAAAACAATTCTATATTAAATCACATAAAACTGTGTTCAAATAACTTAAATCCGCAAAACCCAGGAAATTCAGAATCGAGGATGAAACGCCAACCTTAGCTCACCCATGTGCCTACACATATAGAAAAACATAAATATATATATATATATTTATACACAGGAGCCTGTCCTGTGTATAAATCCCTGGCCTGGGGATCAGATGCAGTTGGGAGCCCTGGGAACAGCACAGTCCCCATCTCCACCCGGCCATGGGGCACCGTTGGACCCACAGCATCCTTTCCATCCATTTTCCTAAAGGTTTGGGATGTCTGCGTTTTACAGTCAAGACAGAAGACAACATCTGCCACGTGTAGGAGAAACCTTCTCACAGACCAAGACATTTCCACAGCAAACCCCAGCACACAGGCTCATAGACACATGCACAGCCCCCATCAACCATGGAAAATGGGACTAATTGTATGAACAGAGAATATTAATAAGTAGCACCACAACAATTTGTAGGCAGTTTTCCCACACAGTAGACCCCCAAAGTTCCCAAGAAATTATTTCATACGAGTTCACAGCATGGTTTTCTCTAAAAAGTTGGTGGCCAGCCTGC
The DNA here is from genome assembly GCA_023637945.1 of Phaethornis superciliosus. Taxonomy (NCBI): domain Eukaryota; kingdom Metazoa; phylum Chordata; class Aves; order Apodiformes; family Trochilidae; genus Phaethornis; species Phaethornis superciliosus. The sequence continues at coordinate 38,040,218 of JAJQWJ010000007.1, forward strand.
CAGCTGGACCAGGAGGGCAGGGTTGCCAGTGGGAGGTTTTCCACCCCAAACCCCCACGTGGGGCTGGTTGGTACTGGAAAAGCTGCTCTGTTAACCCAATGTGCAGCAGTGAATTTTGGTCCCGTGTGTGTTCCATAAACAGCCCCCATCCTTCTTTGGGAGCTTAACCCAGCTCCTTTGCAAGCATGTAAAGCCATTTCTGTGCCTGCACACAAATCATTTAGATAACCTCACCAGATAACAGCTGCTCACCATGTACTTGAAGTCACACCTGATCACATCTCCTCGTTGTATTCCAAACTTCTCAGACTGGGCCAAGTGACAGCTCTGTCCTCAAACCTTATCCTGGGCAGCATCCACCTACCCTTACCCATCTAATCCTGCTCCCCTGGGGGCACTGACTCTGTTCCCTCGGCTCTATAAGGACAGTTTCCCAACTTGAGATGTTCTAGATCCAAGTTAACAGCCCAATCTAATTTAGGCAGCACAAATACCCCAACACGGAGCCTCCAGCCATGCCTGGGGGAGCACTCAGTGGGTGCTGGGGGCACTCGGCTCTTTCCAAGCTCTTCCAGGTACCACCAGTTCCCAGAGCAGAATTCCAGGCTGGATCAGCTGGGAGTGTTCTGGTCTGCAGCAGAGCCAGGTCTGTAGCACAGCAGTCCCTGAGCAAACTGCAAATGTTCAGCAATCGATGAGATCAAAGCTGCTGGAGAATGAGAGGCAGGGAGAGGCTTCAGCATCAGTTGTAAAACTGAGGAGCTGGGAGCTGGTAAATAAGTCATGTTGGGGAGAAATGCTCTCAGACTCTCTTTTAAGTAGTGTAACAACAGGCAAAACTTCCTCTACAGCCCAAAATTACTTCAAATGGGAGGGAAAAAAAATCCTACATAAGAAACTTTTTTTTCTGTGTTGTTTTTATTTTATTGTATTTTTGTAATTCTTTTGTTCAGCATTCTTACAAAGAACTGCTTCCTGTTTTTTACTGAATTTGTCCAGAATCTCTTTTTATCCCCCAGAAACACTAAATAGTGGTCATGATACTCCTCATGGTGCCACAAAATCCAAGGGGAGCAGGCTTTAATTTTTTTTTGGTGTTATCTCTGTTAGTCATAAGCCCCAGGACCATGCCCATGGTCCCTGGCAAAGGCACAGGTGCCCTTACAGGAACAAACCTGAAAATGATCAAGGCAAACTATCTAAATATTTCTCTCAAATTAAAGTTGACTGACAATTTTGAGATGGATAGGAAATATTTCTAATGGGAAAAGGGAAGAATGGGGAAGAAATACACATTTCATCTTTCCAGAGCAGGACAACCATTTTATGGGATATGGACAAAATCAGTTTTATAGGCACTATTTTTGCATGTTTATTTCATTCTTCATGTGTGGTGCATATTCATTTACAGCCCCTCTCCCCACTGGGCATGCTCTGACATTAATTTGTGTGTAAGACAGTCCTGTAATACAGCTTTCTGGAACATTCAGGCTCTAGGTACTGTGGTAAATTGTGAATTATTGCCAATATAATTTTAAAATAACAGAAAAAGCTCCTATAGCAACCAGTAGATGTAGGGGTCCTGGTTAAATTCATAATTCCTCTTACACTTTTCTCCTAAAAGTCTCAAAATACCGAATGCAGCCAAACATTCACACACACAAATTCCTCTTGCTTTGCTTCAAACCTAAATAAGTAAAATCATATCAGTCATACAGAATGCATCCACAGGTGAAAAAAATAATTTGAACAAAATAAAAAAGCAGAGGCAGAGATTATAATAAAATTCTTTTTCTTCCTCCTTTTTGTATTTTGTTTGGTTTTCAAACACTGCTCTGTTTGAGAGCACTTCTTTCATTGCAGTGTCTGTAAGTGAAACACCCTTGAGGATCTGTACATTCGGGGGCACTTTTCCTTCACAGACTCTCAGCTTTGATAAGTTTTTATTTAAGCTTCAGAAAGTGAGTGAAGTATAGATGAGACTATGGTAATGCTTTCCTAATTCTAGTTTTAAACCAGGATGTTTGGCTTCAGTCAGAGGCTGGACAGGCAAGAGCAAGGTCTGATAAATTCAAAGAGAGAAAAAAAAGCAAGGTTTAAAACTTCTACTATTCTCCTAAATAAATTATATTCTGTAATCCATCTACTCCATTAATATATTTAGTGATAAGTTAATAACTGGGAAGCCACAAACCAGGCAGCTGATCTTTCCATCTGTCACCCAGGCATGGAAAGTCCAGCGAGCTGCTCCTCTGTGCTCCATGAGCAGCAGTTGCCTTATCTTGGTTTGGATTTCAAACAAGAGAAGAGGCACAGAATTGTTGGCAGCTCAAAGTCATGCATTATCCCCAGCTTGGAATCTCTGCCCCTCGTCATCCTTCCAGACCAGGTTCTGAGCTCTGTATGGACTTAAACTCTTTCCCTCACCCCATCAGGTTCAGCTGCAGCCAAAGATGCACCTCTGCCCCCTCCCACAAAACCATTCCTCCCAGGAATCAGCTTCCCTGCAGGATTAGCTATTTTTTATTTACCACACGAAAGAGACAGTGAGAGTAACAGTACATTTTGACACATTCACGCCATAAATTATCCTATGTCCATATTTTACCAGGATGCTATTACCCTGGAAGATAATGGTTCATTTTTAGGCTGTTATAGCAGAGATCATAAGGTTCCACCCTCAGCAGCGACGTCTCATAACTGCCTTTCACTCTCCGAAACCACAGGCAATTTTTCCATAATAAAAACTGGATTAGCATGTATCAAGAAGAGGTCCCACCAGCTGTCACTTTGAAATCAGGCTACTCTATCCGATGTTCGAGATGATAATGGATAAACCCATAAATGACAAGCAGTTTTCCTGTATTTATCTAATAAGTGGGTAATACAGGCTAGCATCTTCTCTAATAAAACAATAGAAGGAAGAAGCAGGCTCAGGCTCTATCTGAATTAAATGGGAACTGAGCAGTAGTGCCATTGGAAAATACGGCATGGCAAATTGCAGTATTTTTATTTCACCTGTTGCTGCTTTCTGAAATTATGTTTCATTTTAATGCACTGTTCCCACAAGTAGCCAAGAATTATTTTTAATAGGATCCCCTTTAAAGTTTTCTGAAATCCAGCTAATTTTAATTTCATTATAGCCAGAGTCTCTCCCTCTGTGTATGTCTACAGGTTAAACAAAAAAGCAGGAGTCTATGAATGCCTGAGTTCTGCAAGAACATTTAGAATAGCAGCACTGTGCTAAAGGAATTAGCAATGGTAGCAATCTAAAGAACAAGAAAAAAAAATCTTATTAATCTGCAGAATATTAATGAATTATTTGCTAAGAGGTTTATTATTAGGTATGACACAATATCAAAATTAAAATATACCAGTGGGAAGGAAAATAGCAGTTTACTTAAGGTAATGCACAAATTGGCATTAACTTGGCTATGTTAATAAAGTAGGAATAAAAGATCATCAACAAAGGGCTGACCCCTGGCTAATAATGAAAAGACAAAGGAGGTGCCTGGATGAAATATTGCGTTTTCATCTGGCTTTGAAACCAAATTGTCCACCTTACCCATCTAATTCCCCCAGGAGCAGCAGAGGTGAATCCTGAAGGGCTTTCCCTCCTCGTACCTCAGCACCTCTGCTGCCCCAGAGCATCCAGCAGAGGAGGTGCTGGGAGGGATGGCCATGAGGAGCCAAGGGTGACCCAGGAGGGGACAGCTCCTGCCTGGAGAATCCTGTCCTCACCTCCCACGGCCTGGGGGTTTTAGTGTCTGGAGCCCTCGTTTAGTTTGCTCTCCTCCTCCTCTCAAGCCCCCTCTTTAAATGCCTGCACCATACTGGTAAAAAAAGCGCCACATGACAATAACTTCTTCCTTTCGACGAGAGGAGGTTTTTAAAGAAGTTTTTTTCTTTTCAACAGGCATGTGCAATGTTTCAGAGACTGCAGGTGGCTTTTGCAGAAGGCCGGGGACACAGTCCCTGCAGCCCCCGTTAGTGGGCAGAACCCCAGTGTGGAAATCAGCCCCTACAACATTTGAATATCTGTAAAGGACAGGGAGAGGAGGGAGACAGGAACGGGAGGAAGACAAAAGAGCAGAACTAGGACCCATGCCAGGAGATGCCGGTCCTGCGCATCCCTTCCCGCCAGCAATCAGCAATTCAATGAGCCCCTCGGCTTCTCCAGTCAGGGAAGCAACTCACACACACCCCTATCAGCTCCACACATCCACAACAGCTCCAGAACCGCCCCCCCCCCCCCCCCCCCCAGCAGCTCTGCACGCTCCCCCAGCAGCTCCAGACTTCCCCATTAGCTCTGCACCCCCCCATTAGCTCTGCACCCCCCCAGCAGCTCTGCACACCCCCCCAGCAGCTCTGCACCCCCCCATCACCTCCACACCCCCATCCCACAGGGTCTGGGGAGGTGCTGCAGGGCAAACACCGCTGCCCCGGGTGCTCTGCTCCTTCTCCCACTATCACTACCCATCAGCTTGTATTTTAATGCCAATTAAAATTGCCTTTACTATTACTTTACTTTGTGTAGCTGCAAAATTTATGAGAGGCCGTAGAACTATCCCAGCCCTTTCCTAAGCCCCGCTACAGGACCCGAGTGGGGCAGGCAGGAGGAGGCATCCTGGCTTTGGTGATCTGCTGAGGTTACCGGGGTGGAAGTGTCTCCTGGTCAGAAGGGAAACCCTGCTCCTGGCCACTGCCCTGGCCACGTCTGCCCCCAGCAGAGCAGGCAGCAGGGTGCACTGCGGGAACTGCAGGTCCAGGTCCCTAAAACACCAGCACACCGAAATAACGCCTGGAGAGCAAGAAGCGGGGTTTCCATCGCAGAGGGAAAAGGTCCCTCGTGTACCGGGTTGTGCAGAGGCAGGGGAGGGGTGGGGGGAGAGGGATGGGGGGAGAGGGATGGGGGGTGAGGGATGGGGGGTGAGGGATGGGGGGTGAGGGATGGGGGGAGCGGGATGGGGGGAGCGGGATGGGGGGAGCGGGATGGGGGGTGAGGGATGGGGGGAGCGGGATGGGGGGAGCGGGATGGGGGGAGCGGGATGGGGGGTGAGGGATGGGGGGAGCGGGATGGGGGGAGCGGGATGGGGGGAGCGGGATGGGGGGAGCGGGATGGGGGGTGAGGGATGGGGGGTGAGGGATGGGGGGTGAGGGATGGGGGGTGAGGGATGGGGGGTGAGGGATGGGGGGAGCGGGATGGGGGGAGCGGGATGGGGGGTGAGGGATGGGGGGTGAGGGATGGGGGGTGAGGGATGGGGGGAGCGGGGTGGGGGGAGCGGGGTGGGGGGTGAGGGATGGGGGGTGAGGGATGGGGGGTGAGGGATGGAGGGTGAGGGATGGAGGGTGAGGGATGGGGGGAGCGGGCAGTGCAGCAGCCCTGGGGTGCGGGGCAGAGGAGATCCCAGCGCTCGGGGGGCAGAGGGGATGGGGACAGAGGGGAAATTCCGCTTGCAACACATTTTCGTGGGCCGACTCGATACCCCGACGATCAGCAAGACTTGAGAGGTGATCGCTGCTCATTATTCACCAGCAGTGCCCTCCCAGCTCCAGAAAGTTTCCCTCCCACACCTAGGTGAGCTGGCTTGCTCTGCTTCCAAACTTTCTGGAGCTGGGAGGGCAGTGCTGGTGAGTAGTGAGCAGTGATCACCACAGCCCCTCGCTTGCTGCCCGCTCCTGGCTTTTTGTTGTCCTGCCCTGGAAAAAGCAGCGTCCAGTTTTTGTCTTTGTTTGGCCAGGCATGTGGGAAGGAGAGCAGGGGGTGATGGAGGCCAGAAAAAGGGTTTGTTCATTGCAAAATTTTTTTGTATTGTTTTGTTTCTTGTTTAGGAGAACTTTTTGTGGTTTGTTTATCTCAGATGAATCAGAGAGGAAAAATTGTTAGCACGAAACTACAGACAGCAAAATTCTTGGTACTTCCAAGAAGTGTCCCACGCAGAGGCTGCAGAACCTCTCCCTCACACTGACTGATAAACATCACTTATTTTACAAATACTGATGCACAGAAAGATTAAGAGACTTCCTAGAGGTTTGCCAGTGGCAAAACTAACAGTGTGTCACAGACATCAAGTGCTTCTCTACATAAATGTGATAACATTTACTTCCTAAACAAATTAAATCTGATATATATATAAAAAAATATTTATATAGAAACCCACAACTTTTCCTGCCCTGAATTTGTTTTCCCTACAAACCCACTTCAAGAAAAACAACACTCAGTTTGTATTTTACAGCACTGTAAGCCATGAACCAAATCCCCCTGTGAGTAATCATCAGCTGTCACACTTGAAGACCTCCCACCCATCAGTTCCTTTCTGTACAGAATTCCCATCTTTGTGTTTCCTTAGAAAACCATAGGAAAGGAAGAAAAAGGTAGAGCAAGGGAAACAGCAATTATTAAAGGAGTCACTCAAAACAATGTGGGTCCAGTCATGCTATAATCGACATAAAATTTTGATAGATTTGGGTACCTAATAACATGTCTGAAAACATCTGACCCTCTGAACTGGCAGAAGGAGTCTTTGCTGCTGTTGTTCTGTTGCATATTTAGGGCACGATCACAACCACCTCTTCCACACCTGGTCAAATATAAGGACCAGAGTGTTCCTTCTAGAAATCAATTTTATCTGAGCTGTTTTGTCAGTAAATGTCATATTCCCAGTACAGAACAAATTGCATCAGTGATGGGTGATTTGCATCAACAGGAACCATCCCACAGAGAACGTGTGTGTGTTGGGGGATCAGGAAATGCTTCCCTGGGCTACCCTGGTCTGGAAACTTTTGCCAAAGCAAACCCACAACATTCCCCTGCCTCTGCTGCCAGAGGAGGGCTTCTGCCTTCCTGCAGTGGACAGCCCATGTGCAGGCTCCCAGACAGCATCAGACAAAGTTCCACATCAGAGATTAAGGTCTTTGTGCAGAGATTGAGGTCTAAAGGAAGAAAGGAAGCGGAATAGACATAAATGTAACATAAAATGGATTGACATCGGGTAAAGGGCAGAGGGGGAAGGGAAGCATAATCATAAATAAAAACTTTTCTTTAGGGGAGAAGTAACTAGGAAGATATTATTGGGTCAGCATGAAGAGTCTCCCCAGGAGTCACATGAGCAGAAAGAGATATGTAAAATAAATACAAATTGATAGCAACTCCACTGAAATCTGCAGTTGTCAAATCACTGCAAGACTGATGGGAGGTCAGCTGGATCCTCTTCTCTACAAATTAACTAAATAAGAAATACTCATCAATACAGCATGCCACAAGGTCCTGACAGGTTATTTGTTAGGGTGGTTTGAATGTCCCCACAGAACAAGAGGTGAAACACACCTGGCCCAGAAGAACACTGGCTTGCAAACTAAGGAAGACACAAATCTCACCAGCCTCCCAAGCTGCAAAAGCCAATGCAGGGCAGGACCCCACTGAGGTCCCTCCTGGATCTGCCTCCAGCATCCCTAGGGCCATGCAGCTGGAGCCCCACCTGAGGGGCAGTGACACTGGGTGTCCCCCCCCCCCCCCCCCAAGCTCCCAGCAGCAGGTAGAAAGAGTCATTTATGTTCCTCTGAGAGAAAAAGAAGGTCCACTTTATGTTTACCTCAAGAGGTGCCACAGGTGTAGCATGGTCTCCATCATCTGTGGAAGAACACTGGAGAACTAGCTCAGACTACTCCTTGTGAGGAGTATTTATGGTCAGATGAGATGAATCTTGTTGATTACCTGCCTCAAACAGGAAGCTGAGGCTCTTGTGCCAGGATGCAGGCTTTCCTTCCCTCAGGAACGTGCCCCATTTCTCAGAGAGGCAGAGGAACAACAGCACAGAACTCCTGGAAACCCCTCACCCCTTACAGCTGCAGTGCAGGCTCCTGATGTTGCTTGCATCCTTTCTGGTGTGTGGTTTCCTTTGGGCTGCACAGAAACTCAAAGGAGAAGATTACACTTCAGGGCCTCCTGGCTGTTTTCCCAAAGCCACACCTCTGCTGGGCTGGTGTAACCTCCAATTAAAGGATGAAGCTTCCCGGCCAGAAACAACCACCTTGGTGCTGATGACCCCAGGGGTGAAAGAGGGCTCTTGGCAGCAGTGCTGGCAGATTTAGTTCCCCCTTCAGTAAGGTTAAAAATCAAGAAATAGTTTAAGTTTTGTAAGCTTAAAAAAGAAGTTTATTCCGGTGTGAAGATGAGCACAGTGTAGTCACCTGCTATGAATGTAAAGCACTTGAAGTTATTTCACTAGGAGGTTGGAACCAGCTGGTCTTTAAGGTCCCTCCCAACCCAAACCATTCTAGGATTCTATTATTTAAAAAACTTAGGTATGGAGGCAACACACGAGTTGAAACCTCTTTGGAAAGGCTGTATTTTGCATAGTGTTCTGGGCTACCACTCTGGCATTGTACCACACCATGTGATCCCAGATTAATTTAACTCTACCCAGCATATTAAATCTGCTAAGGATTCCTAAATGGCTGTACGGGAACAACATGAGCCTGTGGCAGGGGAGTATGTGCACACAAACTGGTTCCAGGGCTTTCTTCCCCTCAAAGGTGCCTCTGCAGTGCTTCGGGTGTGCTTGCTTTTGCAATCTAAAATAACCCAGATGTGCATGGTTGGTTTGAAGCAAGCAACACTTTCAGGCATGACCAGTCCCTGAAGTATACTGTAGATCATTATAATGAAGACATGAATCTCCCACCACTGCAAAAAGAGCTACAAATACTTCAGTGATGAAGCAGGGGAGCTTCTTCACCTTCCATCAACACTTCCTTCATGAACACTACTTATGATATCACAAAAAAGCTGCTTTGCAGATTCTGACTTTCAGAAAATTATTCCCTTGAAAGATAATTTATGTTTTCCTGTTCTTGTTCCATCAGTTCATGAATTGGCTTTGGCAGAGGGTCTGTGATAACACACAAGTTAAACTTGTATGAATTATAAGCTTTAATTAATATCCAAACCAGTTACATTATAGCACACATACACACGTATTTCTGTAGACATACAGATGACTGTGTCTGTTGATACAGAAGTGTGCACATGTTGAGAGGTGGTCTGTCTGCTTTGTTAATCAGTAACATTGTTAGAGAAATACATCATTAGATAAACCAAGTTACTTTCCTAATGTACAGGCGTGAGTTGTGCCAGTTATGCACAAATATATCATCTGTAACTGCTGAAGGAGATAAATTTCCATCTAATTTGGCAAATGTTTGACAAAGCCTGAAAAAAAGAAGACTATTTCCTTAAAACACTTTAAAAATAAAAACCTTTACTTACATGAAGTATTAGCAAACAGCCACTCGGTATGAATATTTAGAGGGATACTCTGAATAGGTAAAAATTAGGGGAGAGAACCATTGGTGAAAAATACCCTCTCCTTTCCCAGATCCCAGTGGTAATTGCAGGAGGAGCTTTGCCTGTAGCAGTGAGGGAATGTGAATTATGTGCCATCAGAAGGCTGGCTGCTCAGCCCCTGACACCCCACCAACACTCTGTGTGGCAGATCACATTAAAGCTTGGCAAGCCCACCAGGCTCTTAACGTTATCAGGTCAAGCATGCCCCCACTTCTGTCCCTGAAACCTGTAATAAAAATAATATTTTTCACTTCTGTGGAGTCTTTCATCTGCAGATCTTAAGGTGCTTTACAGATACCGAATAATTAAGCCTTGAACTGTTCCTCGAGTTGGGTGAGGGACATGGATAACTGCACCAGGCAGAGCAGCATTACCAGCATCAGACAGAAGCCAAGAGTTTTTCCACCCTCGGATGAAAATAAGGGGGTCTGGGTGGACTGGGAATTTCACCCCTGCTCTTTCAGAAAGCCTGGAGAGGTGGCATGGGTCCGGGGCACCATTCACCTCGGGGTTTCCAGCTGTGTCCTGGTGTCTGTGGAGCAGCTGGGGTGGAGTCAGGCACTGTTATCAGAAATAATCAATAAACCAAGCCATGGCTGTGGTGCTCTGCAGGGGATGCCAGGTGCTCAGACAGGGTGGCAGTGGCACCGGGGACTGTCCCTGGGCTGTCCCCTCACCCCAGAGCTGGCTGATGCCAAGTGCCCAGGGCAGCCCTGTGAGGCCCACTGCAAAACCACCCTGGGGCTGGCAGGTGGCACTGCCAAAGGTGTCACTGCCTTGTTGGTGCCAGGGTTAGCTACCTGGAACTCTCCTGTGAGGCTCTGGAGTTGGTCACTAGCCCATCAAGGCAGAGGTGAAAGCAGAGAGCATCCTCCTCCCCACACGGCTGCTGGGTTTGCTGTAGGAAGAAAAAAAAAGAGGGGTGGGGAGAATTGTTCTGTGCCAGGGAAACTTCCAAAAGACCTGATGATGTAGAATCGTGTTTCAGTGCCCTGACACACAAGATGGAGTGAGTGAGGCAGAAAGCAATTGCAGGGAGGTGTGTGCACCGCTGCCATCTTTCACAGCTGCTTACGGAGGGGCATAAATTACCAGGACTGAGGGACTAAATGTTCTTTATTTAAGCTCAATCAGTATTCTCCAGCTCTCAGTATTTCAAAGGAGGAACCACGTGTGCACACACACGGAGGCTGGGCTGCCTGAAACAAGGTGAGGAGCAGGAGGAACCCCCAGGTTGGGTACAGAGCACACTTTCACCCCTGCTCTGGCATCTGGCATCAAGTGTCTCAGAGACCCTCTGGGCCCTCACATTCGATCAAAGATATCCCTTTGACTGTTAATCTATCTGAGGGCGTGTTTGATAGCAGCCCTGCCACCTCCCCGTTTCCTCAAGAGTCTCAGAATTTAAACAAAAAGTTTAAAAGTTCTCAGCTGAGGAATTTTTGGGAGATGTTTGTGTGTGCCTGCAGCCCACCCGCACATGGCAGAGGCACCTGGCACTCACTGCTGCTTTCCTGCACCAATGCTCTCCAGAGTATTTACTGACTCTCTGACTGCTGCTGACAGGTACATGGCTTACATTAAAAGCAGATTTTATGCTTTATGGGGAAGGCTCAGAGCTGAGGAGTTTTGAACAGTTCTGTGGTTGTCATCCTGAGACGTTTGGATCAACGCCAAAGGGGAGACCAGAGGAACTCCTGCTGCTGAGTGGGGCAGGGGCTCTGGTGACAAAGGACATGGAGAGGCAGTCAGTGCCCTCCCCACCTCAGTAAGACCCCCCAACACTTGCCTTCAGCAACCCAAAGCCCCCAGGACCAGGAGGAGAAGGTCAGCACAAGACTCACCCCTTGTTGGAGGAGCAGGGTCAGGGAAGGTTTGCACCAAGTGACCAGACACGAGCCCAGGGACCCTGATGTGATGCACCCACAAGTGGCAAAAGTTTCAACTACTATTACTTAATTTAAAACTAAATACCTCCTCAGGGGTGAGTGCTCCTCTGAGACTCTGCCCCCCTGATTTCCCCTCCCCAGGCAGGACCAGCAGCTGCCCTGGCACAGGGACTGCTGGACAGGAGGATGCTGTCACTGTAGCAAAGCTCCTCAGGAGACATCTGTAAAGGTATTTATCTCAGAACACATTTATTTTAAACAATGAAGTTGTAACATAGGGAACTACATCTAAAATCCTATGTTTGCCTAATAAGAGGCATTTTTCTCCTGCGGACCCCTCTATTAAACCACTTTGCTTTGTTAACTTTCATAGCATGTACCCTCACTATAGCCTTCAACACCTGAAAAATTAGTGGAAGAATTTGACTGATTATAGCGGCTGTTTTCCTTGTTCCACTGCTTGTGCTAAAAGGGATACTCAGCAGAACTTGCATTTTTTTTTTTTTCATTTTGTGCTGTCTGCATGAGTAATTACCTCCCTGATTTCTGAGATGCAATTGAGTAGCTTCCACATTAGAAAAATCCCAAGATTGATAGAGCCATCTCTCCTAAAGGATTAGTTTGTTGCTGTAATTCCACCGAGTAGGTCATTCAAATAGCAAAATGCTACGAAGTTCAATTCCTCCTCTTTGCAAGAGCCAGGTACTGATCCCTCTTCCCAGGCAGCTGGCGAGGGCTGGGCAGCCTCCCCAGGACAGAGGGCTTTGCCCATCCCTCCTCCCGTGGCATTCCCAGCTGCCAGCATTCCCAGATTCTCCAAAGGCAGGAGGGAAACTGAACGAAGTTCCTGGGAAAGGCTGCGCCCTTTTACAAGCCACTTTCTCACAATGATGAGTTGATGGTGGTGGCTTTGGGACACACACAGCTTTGGGTGGCTTTTTGGGGCTCCGTGTCCTGGCCAGGGTGGGGACATTGCCCCAGGGGGATGTGCTGATGGATTCTGGTGTTGGCACAGAGGTGCTCAGCCTCTGCTCCACCTAAAGGATGGGATGTCCTGAGCAGGGACAGAGGGACCACCTGTGTCTCTAGGCCAGGGCTGGTAGCTGGGTATCACAAGGTGATAAATATTCAAAACACTTCATGTGTGTGATAAAAAAACATTAGTCCACTTGTGTACTTTGCAAATTTATCTTATTTAATATCTAGCATCTATATAACCAGCTTAATTTATTGGAGTTGTTGGTTTTTATAGCATCTAGTATTATAGGGCCTTTTCATAAAAATTCATTTATCGAATATTTGAATAACAATAGAAGACTTTTTGACAGAGTATTATGGCAGGAATTCACCTAAACACCCTGGGTGGAACTGTAAGTGGGATAGACTGCAGCTATGAGTCTGATAAATAATTGTGCCAACATCATTTTACTATGGAAAAAGTTATTGACTTCCTCTTTTGCTTTGCTAAACAAAAAGTAAATATTTTAGGAAAAAACGCAAACAACTAAAATTCTAAACAACATTTTTCAAATTAAAATAATAAAAACGTGTTAATCACTTACATGCATAAGGATAATTTATTATAGTCAAGGGGGGAAAGGCTAATGCAAAATACAAATAATAAATATTGTTCTCCTGCTTTTCAAGTAAATACATGCTTTATTTCCAGGGAACTGCTGTAGCAGCCACGTGGCACTCGGGCTCATACAAAACCTTGGTCCCTGTCATGCTCCATATCCCTGCTGGTGTAAACTGAGTTCTGCTGATGGCAAGAGAGCCCCAACAATTTATATCAGCTGAGGATCCAGCAGTTAATTTAAAAGGCAAGAATAAATCTTAGGCCCTCTCTGAAGTCAGTTTAACTGAAATGCAAAAGATCCTTGCAAGTAAGGTGCACATTTAATTAATTGAAACTCAGCCTCCCCAGACAAACCACAGATGCTCTGCTTGTTGAGCCCAGCCTCTCCTCACCAGCTGCACTCAGCTACTCAGCAATGCTGCCCTGTAGCTAAACATCTGGAGAAACCTAGGAAAAAGAACAGTGAGTACTTCAGGCAGACACCTGAAAGGGACTTTACAGCAAAAAGGTGGTTTGGGTGTCTGTGGGAAGCTGAGAGAGGAATACCTGATGGACTCGGTACCTGCCCTGCCTCTGGACCCACAGACATCAGGGCAGAAATCCACAACCTGAATTTTCTGGTTTCACCATTTCTCACTTGGAAACCACCAGTTTAAATGTTAGCAAAAAGTTTTATAAGCTCAGGTGGAGATGTATCCCCACCACTGCACAGGATGTACATCACAGTTTTGAAGTCATCCCTTGCTGGGAAAACACACCTGCAGGTAAGGACATCTCTCAGCACCCTCTCTGCTTCTGGCTGCTCCTCTCCCATACAGACGTGGCTGGAGGGGTCCCTGTGGCTCTCAGCCCCTGCTGGGCTCCTGGTGATGCAGCTTTAGGTGCCAGTCAGTGACTGCCAAACAAGCTGTGTCTGGTGGTCCCAAGCACTATTTAAGTGGTGGCACCAGTAAGAAAACCAGAAAAAAATTAATAGTTTCCTATTTGCATTGCTACTAGGGCTAAGTGTGGGATTCCCTACACCTGGGGGTAGGCACCCAAGTAATTCCTTGAGAAAGACAGTGAGGATTCTGCCTCCTTCCCTGCTCCAGGAGCAGGTCCCAGGTGACACGACCCACCTGGGTCTCAGCTCAGCACCTGTGGCGTGTTCTGGGTCCTTCCTAGGCTAACTAAAATTCATATTGCATGTGTTCCATGTGTCACTAGAGCAAGAGAGGGATTTTGTAAGAACATAAACAGCCAAGAGACAGGCCACAGTAAATTAAATTACTTCCTACCTCCTCCCTGCAACAGTAACTCAGGAACTTGCTATCTGGGTGCAACTACCCACAAGAGACTTAGCTGAAAGCAAAAGTACAAACCAGAAAATTACCTTTATCCTGGCCCAAGCCAGGACATTGGGCAGCTGGTACCATGACTCCAGTGATACTTCAGAGCCCAGCAAGTGGGAGGAAGGCAACATTTAAAAATAATAATAAAAAAATATATGAAATCAGAAAACCTCTCTATCAATCTGTCAGGCTGTCAGGGATGCTTGTCCTGAAACAATTGCTCTCATTTCCAATAAATGATGTCAGAAGTAGACAAAAGGCATAGCCAGTGAGTCTGGAGATGGCTGCCTCCTCTCCTGAGCTTTGCTCAAACATCCTGGGGTAAGGCCAGCATCAGCCCCAGGTGACAGCCCCTGCCCTGCAGCCAGGGATCATTTGGGGAGCCTGGCCCAAGGGAACAGCTCCCGAGGAGGGAGAGCACCAGGAGGACAGGAAAAGTCTGCTCCTGCCTGAGGGCAGACGGGTTCCGTGCTTCAAGCTGAGAGTACCTGATGAAAAGGCAGGGTTTGCCAAAACAGATGATAACAAAATCCTGTGCACCAATAAAACCAGGGCAGTGCATCCTGTGGAGCCAGTGAAATATGAAAACTAAGGATTATTAGGGAATTAAAGAAATTAAGAGGGAGAAAAAAAAATCTATCCATCACCTAACCTTAAAAATGTAAAGAAGAGGATGTTGATACACCCCAGATCAGCCCCACAGCCTGTGCTTAGGGCAGTACAAAGGCTGTGGGGCAGGGAGCACTAACTGGCTGGGGACTGCAGATCCAGATAGGCAAGAGAAAGGCAGCTGGATGTGAACAGCCATCAGAGAGGTAAAACGAGAGTTGTGGGGGTGATGTTGGCCAATCTTGAAGCACCCACCAGGGCAGGGGATTCTTTGCCCAGCCCCAAAGGCCAGCTGGTACCTTTTGGGGGGGTGGGACCTGTGAAGGGGCTTTGCTGGGTGCCTCCAGAGCATGTGAACAGGGACAACACATTTACCACAACCTTTCACACTCCCTTACACATCTGTGAGTGCCTAGCACAATAAACAATTCAGTATATTAAAAAGCAGGTAATAATTAATACTCTTTTCACTTGACTGTTTCATTTTAGAAAGAGTTTCCCACAGTATCTCTTCAGCCTCCTTCCTTTAGATTCTCCTCTCTGGATTCTCATCTTCTTGCAAGTTCCATGCTTGTAAAATTCAGTCTAGTACATTTGTTTCCTGACTCCAGAGGTACAGCCAAGCTTACCTGCTGGCACCTCCAGACAGCTTCCTCTGGGCACCTCCAGCAGGGAAGAGTTCCCTATTAATTGACTTTTTTTTTTTTTTTTCGTTGCATTCCAATTAGTTCCATTGTTTTCCTTAGAGAAGGGGAAAAAAACCAACAAAAGAAACAAACCCTACCACTTGAATGCTGTTAAAATCAGTGAAACATTGTTGCTAGTTTGATAATTGCTAAGCAGAGTTTTTCTCTATTTGTATTAGCAGCATTTAAGATGTTTAGACAGAGGTGTTCCCAGACACACATGGAGAGAGAGTCCCTGTGGTGTCAGCTGCAGATAAAAAACACCCCCAGCACACATGGCATGAGCATTACCTACATAAGTAAATAGAAAACCTGTTTGGCATTATCTGGAATGCACAAAAGAATATAATTGGCTAGATATCTGTTTCTGAATCTGCAACCATTCCCTGTAACATGGGTTAAGCAGCGGTTGTTTAAAGGTGACGGGGAAGCATAATTGAAAATGGAGCTAATCAGAGCTTTCTGCTGAATTCCCTGCCCAGCAAACTGCTGGGGTGGGAGGCAGAGGGCAGACAAAGCAGAGGAATGCTCCCTCTCTCCTTCCCTCCTTCCCTCCCAGCCTTGCCAGGTCCCCTTCCACTTCTGAGAGTCTCCCAGGGAGGCAGATACATAAAGAGAAAATGCATCATAAATTAGCAGCCAAAATAGCCCTGAGACGATTAAAATTAAATAAAAAAAACAGAAAAACCAGCACGTGTTTGTTTTGTGTAACTGTACTCCCAGACACCAACTCTGCCTGTCCTGGGCTGCTCTCCATACACTGCCCCCAGCTCTGCCAGAATTAACCTGCCCTCTGCCACAGCTTCCAGACCAGTTCTCCTCTCTTTGTTTCAGGGTAATGGAACCTGGATGAAACCTGGAAAGAGAAGTGGCTGAGTTCTGTGGGGTGGCCCCACTGCACAGCCCTCCCAGCAGGAGCATCCCCAGCTCCCCAGGATGCTGGGATGGCAGCTGGGCACCTGGTGGGTTCCAGCAGGGAGGAGGAAACAGAGATTGTGTCCAGTTGGATCAGCTGAATGTCTGGAGAAACCTGGAGCTACTGCTGCCATCCCTGCTGCTCCCTGCCCCTTGGCTGGGCTGGGCAGAGGAGCAGAGCTGCAGGATGCTGTTCCCAGCACCAGTAGCTGCAACCACAGACAGCCCTGCTGCCTGACTGAAGGGCTGGATGTGTGATATTTAGCCTGACCTATAAAAATATCTCTGGAGCAACCTGCGTGCATAAGTGTCACATCAAATGTTTGTCATACAAGGTATGTGACACGAGGCACCTGATGGAGCAGTGCTGCAAACGAGGGGGGAACTGCCCCCTTAAGAGGCTTGCCATATCCTGCTCAGATACTACAAAATTCAGCTGGTGATGGTGGCCAGGCCCAGAGAGGGACAAACGGGTCCCCCTCCCTTCCTTACTTACAGCCCCACCAGCCCAGGGGGCTCCAAGCCCCATCCCACCCGAGCTCAGACCCTACAGACACCCTCACTGCAGCTCCAAGTGGTCTGCACACACTGCCACCCCCCAGGAACAGCTCCTGCCTGGGGGAACTGCTCCCTCCCAGCATGAAAAAGCTGTCCTGCTTCCATCTTTGTAAGGAAGTTCTTTCAAGTTCCACATTTTGATGAATATTGGTAAAATATCCCAAGTTACAGACACCGGGGTCGGAACACGGTCTTTGCATACTGCCTCACAAAGTGTATGGGGTCTAAAATGCAACATGTATGAAAATTTCAACAAATTGTTTACTCTAGGGAAAAAAAAAAAAAAAAGAAAAAAAAAAAAAAAGCTTCTCTTGAAGTCTAAAGAAACATAATCTAAGGTTTCATCTGAATTTAAGACATTTCACTCAGCTCTCTCAAAACATCCTGCTGTGCCAGGCTTTTGACCCCTGTAACATCTGACCTTCTTTCTGTAGCATGTAGATTTGAAAATTAATTCATATTCACTTTCATGAGGTTTGGGGGTTTTTCCCCCCCCCCCAAAGCAGGGTTTTTATTGTCACAACAGTGTTACAGGGCATTAATTAATATGGCACTTTCAGAATTGGTGCTTGGGGACTCAGACAGAAACCACTCCCAGTGTATGCAGTCATGCCTTTGGCACTCCTTCGTACTGGAACAAGTTGGAGAATGTATATTCATTAACTCAAGGCTTCCTTAGGAATTACCAGAACCTATGGAAAGAATGAACTGAAGCTATTACTCCTAGAAATATGGCTTTAAGCAAGCATGTACTTGATTTTTTACTAATATTTTTGAAGACATAGAAATACATGAATATGATGCTCCTGCATAAGAATATTTTTGTCAGAAGAAACAGTAGTTTCTGAGTCATTATAGCACTTTGAAAAGAATGGATACAATAGGTAAAATTATCCCCTCAAGACAATTAAATATATATATATATTCCTAATGAAGTGCTGGAGAAGAAGGAACACATAAATAACTTGCACATTTGTTGTGTTTGTCAGAAACCTGTGTTTGTTCAAGCAGCACCTTTTAGAGCTGCAGAATTCACTAACCCTACATCCACTGTCACTTGTGAGGGACAGCAATAAGTCATGGCCAAAAAGGCCTTTAATTCTTAAAATACAGAAATTGTTTTCAAAAAGAAACTAACTCTAAAAATATTTAAAACACAGAATGACATGACAGGCAGTTCAGCATTAACCTAGGATTTCCACCCAAATTCACTTTGAGGTGTATGATCATCTCCAGTAACACCAACAAAGTTTTCTCCACTTATGTTCAAGCTAAACATGTTCTGTATTGGGTACTATCAGGAATGCTTCAGATTTCCTCATATTTAACACTTTTTCATATCTTCCAGCTACCCACAGAGAATTATTATTTTAAATCTATTGTTTTAAATTAAATCTATTATTTTAAATTAATTAAATCTATTGAAACTATTATTTTAAGTTCATTAATCTATTATTTTAAATCCTATTTGTTCTGTGTTGCCAGACCCTAACAGATGTATTGCAGAATAGATTTTCCTTCTGGAAGGAAAAGACTCAGAAACTACAAACTTTACAGGCTGCTCCATCCAGTTCAGTTTGGAAAACAGAAGTTTTCCTTTTCTTTCTGTCTAAAGACTGATCAAAAGGAAAGGCCACCAACCATGTCCCAGTGTCCAGACTGCAGGACAGGAGGGGTTTCTGCGAGTCAGAGGACACCACAGCCCCCCTGGGCTGCTTCTCCCCTGTATCCCAAGTTTTTTGAGCCCCCTGGGCTGCTTCTCCCCTGTATCCCAAGTTTTTTGAGCCTTCATCTTTCCTCCCCACCACCCCAATTCCTCCTGACAAACTGCAGTGAGCAGCATCCTGGATCCCCAGCCCTGACCCAGGGGTGGTGCCCATCACCTTCCTGGTGACACCACAGCTGGAGACAAACCTGACACAGGCTTTCCTGCTGCAGCTTGAAAATGCCATGGAAAGTGTCAGCAAAAAGAGTCAGAGGGTGCCCGTGGGATGAGCAGGACCCTGGGGAGCAGTGAGGATGTGGTCAGGCAGCCTGGGTCAGGCTAAATAACCCAGGTATTAGCAAACCTCTTTTTCACAGGTATTCATGTATTAAAATGACAAACTGTAGGGATGACTGCTAGCCTGGAGACACTGCTGTTCCATTATCTAATGTCTATTTTTTTAAGTGCCTGAGATTTTCTCTGTAAAAAAAAAAAAAAATAATGAACTTTACAAAATGTCACTTTTTAGTAAAAGAAATTATGGCTTTAATACCTGGATATGAACATGAAATAATATTTTTTAAAAATTCATTTAAATATTGCTGAGGTTGTGACACAAGCTGACAAAAGCAGGGAAATGCAGAGTCACAGCTGACACTGTCCTTAACTCCCAGGGCTTTGGGGAAGGGCAGGAGGGCGAGAGTGCATCTCAGCCCTGCTCTGCACTTTGAAGCCTTCCATTTCTGCAATTTTGTATCCGTGCCTTAACACATTTCAAATAATGGTTTTTTAATCCCTTCATCTGACAGAAGAAAGCATTCCCACAGAAATGACTGCTGGCATGTGGGGCTGTGCCTGTGCTCACCTGGGGGTGATGCTGGGGGGGCAGAGGAGCTGGGAGCATCACCCAGAGGTAAATATGGATGGAGACACTGCCCAGATGTGGTTTGCAAGGACCAAGGACCCTGTGGATCTCTCTTAGCATGTTCAAATAACTGCAGGTTTGTCCCAGCAGGGTCTGGCTTGGTGGCCACTGGGATGGTCCCCGTGTCCCCACCCTGACACTGCCAGCACCAGGCAAGTGCCACAGCTTGGTTGGGAAGGGAAGGAGCTAAGAAAAAGGAGATTTGTAATCACTTGAAAACAGACACCTTGAATTCTACAAACACGGGGCTAGCACAGACTCAAGATAACATTATTTATATGCTCTGGCCACAGCACACAAAACGAGTGGATGGACAAGGGCATGGCACATCACCCTGTAAACAATCTCTCAATAAAGCCAAAACCTTAGGCCAGCTCCTTTTACACCCACAAATGACAAGGGGCAATCAAAATGACAGTCAAGCTAAACTTGGAGTGTCCAGTCTGGTTTGCCAGCCCCAGGAAAGATGTAATTAATAAAAACTACGCAAACTCTCTCCTGTTTTTTTTTTCTATGAACCAGGGAAAAATCTTATTGCTAAGTAGTGAAGCTATGCACAGCCAGAACTGCTGCTTAGACAGGGCTGACCTGCACCCTCAGGGCTCTAGGAGCTTCAGGATGTCTGAGTGGGAAGTGCAGACATACCTGATGCATCCAAACATCTTCCCAAAATCATTGGTCCAAAAACAAAAAACCAAACCAAAACAAAAAGCCCAAAACTAACCAAACCACAAACCCCTCATTTTTTTTTATGCCTGATTTCAAATACTATCAATGCAGTCATTTATACACTCTCTACAATAAATGAGCATCACAAGATAATCCAGGTTGGAAGGGACCTCAGAAGATCACCTGCTCCAGCTCCTGCTGAAAGCTGGGTCAGCAGCAGGGTCAGACAGGGATTCAGTCTTGGCTTAAAAACCTCCATAGATGGAGACATCTGGGCAGCCTCTCCTGCTCCTTCCCTGTGTTCCAGGTGCTGTAAGGTTTCCTGATACCCAGTCTGAACCTCTCCTACTTCAGCCTCCTGCTGCCTCCCATCCTCCTGCCATGCCCCAAGGGGAAAACCCTTCTCCATCCCTGTCAGCACTGGATGTCCCAAGGCTCTGTCCTCTCCAGAGTGACCCAGCTGGCTGTCCCAGCCTGTCCCACCACCCTGGGTGACCCTCTATGGGTGCATTTATCAGCTGAGTGAACACAAAGCAGAGACTCGTGCTGTGAGAACTCACTTTTTGCCACGAAGTTAGAGAGTTTGTTTGCTTTTGCATCTCGCTCGTGGGAAGATTCAAGCAGCTGCAGAAGTCTGTGCTCAGTGCTAAATTCTGTGTCCATCACAGGACACCTGCAGGAACATCCCAGGAGCTGTGGCAGAGCAGGATCCTTCCTCCTTCCAAGGCCAGAAGGGAAAACCTGAACCTTGTGAAGCTTTCACCTTGTAAAGGAATACGTTTTCCCATTTTTTCTGTAAAAGTTAAATCATGCTACTGATGCTAATGCTAGGGCAGGACTGTGGCATCACTGTGCTTTTTGAATCTTACAAAGTAATTCAAATCTCTCACTGAGAAACACAACATATTCAAACTACTCTGTGCAAGGTGAGCAGGGCTGAAAAAGTTAATCTCAGAAAGAGCACAGCAACAACTTTTCAGCCCAAAGTGAGGGCAGTCTTTGCCCAATTATTTACAAATTAGTACCCACAGACCCATAATCACATCTTAGAAATTACAACAAGGAATACCTGTAGTACTGTTGTACTCGTGATGCCTGTTGACACCCATCTGTCTTAGGCAGAGAGCAACACCAGGAGTGCAAGAAGCTCTTTAACTCTGAAACTGCTACTAATTACAAAATTACTCCTTTAAGCACTACAGTTTTTTGAGGATAAACTCCTGAGACCTGGCAATGTTTAAGCCATGGGCGGCCATGCCAGCTTCCCATCCTGCTTTCATAACCCTAGCTGATACCAAGCAATCCCAGTGCACATGAAAGAGAAAGAATGCAAGAGCATTTAGGATGAAAGAATATTAAAGCTCCACGTTATACTTTTAAGAGCAGCTCCCAAGGTCAGAGCCCTGCTCAGCCCATCCCTCTGAAGTGCTCCCTTGGGCTGTGACACAGCACCAGGGGACACCAGGGCAGGAGCAGCCCATGATCAGGACCACACAGGAGACTTTAAAAGTCTGCTCTCAATAATAAAGCACTCAGGTGCTTCCCAGGGAGAGGACTGCCAGCTGTGGAGGGGTCTCAGCACACCTGGGTGCAGTGACAACCCAAGGCACCTGGGAATCACCTTGCAGGTCACTTCTGATGCAACCATCAATCATGTTTCCTTCCATTCCTTCAAAATTAAGGAGAAAGAAAAAGAGATTTTAGTTTCCTTTTCCTAGCTTATTTTTAACAGAGGCACTACAGAATTATGATGGTGTCCTTTTGGTAAACCAAAATGTCAGACACATATTATTCTTTTAAACATCTCCTGGCCTTTCTCTGAAAGGTTAAGGTGGTTTAAATAAATTTAGTCAAAGTAAATGACAGCTGAGGAAGAGTATTAGAAAACTATACTTATCAACAACCTCTTTTCCTTAAATTTAAACAAGTCATTTACCAAACTGCAGTTTAAGGAGCTCATGACAACGTATGCTCTTCCTCAGAAAGAGGAAAACAACTTTAAATGATAAAGAATGCTGGGTGGGAGAAATTACACAGAAGTTAATGAGTGTTAATGCATGTTCTCAACTCCCCTGAAAGCTACAAACCGTGTTTTTGAAAATAACCATGTGGCATCCTGGTCTTTCACATGAGATCTTAAATGGGAGTTGTTCTTTTCCTGCTTTTACATCACCTTAATGTCAGGAACATAAATGGGCCAGGCAGGGAAAGTGTGAACCCAGACATCGTTTGCAATATGATGCAAAGTTCCCTGGTGTTACACAACTGGCCTGCACTGGTGTCATTAGCCAGGGGAATGCTGCTCAAAGCAGAGGATTGTGTGGATATATCTGTATATATTTATGTGTTCCAAGATATAACTTCAAACACACATCGGCTCTGCAGACAGCACATGTGGAAAATATTCTTCTAGATGGAAAAAAAAAAAACACAAACAACCATAATCCAAGTCCCTAGCAGTAAATCAGGTCACTGTGAGCCTTTCTCTGGAAGATGCCCAGCATCCAGCAGGAACTCTGGCTGCTTTCCTCCCACCCCTGGCACCCAGCAGGAGCCACCCATGTCTGGGTGTTTGGAACCACAGAGCAGAGCTCTGGTTCTCCTCTGCCAGCCCCTTGCCCTCCTACAAGCTCAGCTCGTGGTCCTGTGTCTGCTGCACACAGAGCACACTTGTGTTCATCCACACACAACAAAGACCTAGTGTCCAGAGACTCTGTGTCGTGTTAATTACCCCACCATCCCAAACCCTTGCTTAAGCATTTCTTTTCAAATCTGTCAGAAAAGCAACATTACCCAACTTTTTGCAGCTACAGACAAGCAGAGCCACAGTGGCAGCATTGTTTGCAGTGCTCAAATGCAGAAATTTTCCTTGCACTTTTTTACAAGCAAGCCAGCATTAGCCGTTCACTGGCCCAGCACACAGGTCTTACAAATTTCTCCCAAGTTTCCATAGAAATGCATTGATTAGGGCCTAATTTCAGTTAATATTGTCCTCTTCCAGCATGCTATGCTTGCTTACACTAACTGTGCACCTTCCCCTTGCAGTCGTTTTCATCTTTTGTTCGGCTCAGTAGGTTTCCTAACTGGTGGGTTTTATTGAGTTAAATCAAGCTGTCACTTCATCTGCCTGAAGGATGACTCAAATACAACACATAATAATAAAAGAAAAGTAGGATAAAATAATCTTGTCAAGCCAGAAAAAGTGATTGCTTGAAGTTGTAGCCTTCAATCAATACACTAATTCCACAATTTATACCTCTTTCAATTGGAGAGGAAAGAAACCCTGATATGGTATTTCTTGGCTCACTGACCAACTTTGACCTTCTACCTATGTGAATGGAGGATTAGCAAGTGCTTCTGCTTAGTGAGATCACCTAGGAGAACCAGAGAGCAAATAGGTGACATCTGGGGTCACACCCAAGTGTCTGCATTTCAGCAAGGAGAGGGGTGCTCACTGCTCAGGGTAGGGGTGCCAAGGGAGGGGGGCAGAGGCTGGGGGTGCCACCACCAGAGCTTCCAGCCTGGGGACCCCCCAGACCCCTGCATGCTGCTGGGGAGATTGTCAGTGTCCCCTGAGCAGATATCTGATGAAACTGGGACCGTTTGAGCATCGTTTCTCACCACCTTGGGTTCAAAAGCTTTTGCTCTGACCGAGCTTCGCCACTCACTGAGGCGCCAGATGAGAGGCAAGTGGGGGAAGAGAGTTTATTCAGGCAGCTTCAGAAACCAATTTCTTAGGTGTAATGAGCCATTTTGTCATTTGTTAATTTTTTTTAACGGTCCATCATGGCAAAAACCTCTTTTATTTGTAAATTGTAATTAATCTGCATAGCTTTATAAAAGAACAATGAAAGAGTTCATTTAAAAATTCTGGATGCTCTCTGGCTGTCAGGTTTCTGCTTTGCTTTCATAATTCCTTCCCTGCAGGCACAAACCAGAAAATAAAAATTCTTTGTTCAGCAAGCCTTTTATATTTCACCCTGCCACCTGCTTAACTCAAGTTGTGGCATGCTATCAAACAGGCCCTGGAATGGGAGTTGCCTTTCTGCCCTGTGCCTTAAGAAGAAAAAGCCAAGGCTGCATGGGCTGATGGGCGAGCTGTGATGTGTACCAGTCCACACTGCCTGAAATAATAAAGAGAATGAAATCAGTGGAACAGGGCTTTCCTTTGACTGGGAAAAGCCAGGGTTTCATAAACCAGTGTTTTTCCTAGACAGATCGAAACAATTCAAACACATCACAGAAGTGATGAAGACAAAAGTGATGAAGACAGAAGTGATGAAGACAGAAGTGATGAAGACAGAAGTGATGAAGACAGAAGTGTTGTCTGTACCTCCCCAGGGTAAGCTGCTGCCTCCAGAAGTCACTGGCACAGGTTGGTCAAGGGAGAAGGTCCAGCACAGGCTTCAGATCTCACCCTGCATGTCCCAGCAGAGCATCAGGAGACACTGATGATCCAGAAAGTCTGCTCCTGAAGTGAGCTGACAAGGTGGTAAGTAGTGACAGCAGGGAGAAGCTGAAGGACTTGTTGACTGTTGGACAGATGTACATATGCAAAAGCTTGACCCCAAAGCCTGTACCTCCTGTCCAAAGAGAGAACTAACTCCTGGTGACTCAGAGATTCAGGCTGTCCCCTTCCACCTGAAATGCCTTACAGAAAAGCTGAACGTTGTAGCAGTTCTGTTCAATGAGGATCATCTTCAGCAGTGCTGGAGTTTCCACCCTCATGCCCTTTCATGCCAGAACTTCTTATGTCAGCTCCCAGCACCTTTGGCATGTTCCTGACCATCAGAATATGGACTGAGACCCACCTGGACTGCAGCTCAAGTGTTGTACAAGTAAGTTAGCAACAAGGCTTTGGGGAGAGAAGCGATGAGGGGATGAGCAGGTTGATCAGATGCTGCATTCTGGTCCAGGTTCTAGGGAACATTGTGTCCTGAGGCCTGGAGCCTCACTGCTGACTTAGAGGGAGGTCTGAAGGATCACTGGAAGCATCCCTGTGCAGATGGAGACTGAATCCACTGAGTCAAAACAACTGGCAGAGAGCAACAAACAAGGTCTCTATAATACTTTAAATATTTCTGATCATTCTGGGACTGATGCAGGCTCTGGCCACACTTATAAGGAGCACAGCTTTGAGTTCCTTTTAGCAAGACACAACTTTGAATAACCTTTACTTTACTCAGAATTTACTTAGAGTATAGAACACTGCTAGAAACACAGTTCTTTTTTCACAGGAGTGGGTGGTATTTATGTTTATATAAAGAGCACAAGTGTTAGGTGGTCATCTTACATGCTGAGCATCCTGACTCAGAAATGCTAAATTATTCAGACCTGGCACCAACTTAACATTGTTTTTTAAGTGTGGTGTCCTCAACAAAAGGAGAAAACACCAAAGGAGAATAAATAAAACCACAAAAAGAGAAGAAGTTTAATGGGTACCAAAAATGTCCTGTATGGACTATGGGCAATAAAGAGAAAACAAATGCAAAAAGATAAACCAGGTGAGACTTTAGTCTCCTTGGACACTTTTCACACCAGTAATTTGGATCTATTCTCACAGTTACAAATATCTGCAGGAAACAGGGATCTATCCCCCAAAACTGACTTCCCGTCTCCTGATTTTTCAAGGGAAGAGGAAAAACCAGAAGACATTTGCAGAAGAGGAGGCACAGCCCCTGATACCACTGAGCACAATGTCCTGGGATTTCTGCCACCATGAGGGATGAAGATGCATCTGATGCTGATCCTTTGAAGCTCCTAGAGATGAAGGTTAAGAGGCATTTGAAGCTGTTAGTTTTTTTGTGGCCAGGGAAGAAGATGCTTGGTGCCCTCAGCTCTCAAGGCTGAAGGATGTCACTGTGACAACCTACTGACATTAAACCCAACAGGCAAGAACAAAGACTATAGCCAGGGCCAACCCGTTTTCCCTCACAGTTTTATTGCTGACACCACTGTTCATCTGATTGTTTCTCAGCACTTCCTTATAAAAGAAAAGCTGATGTAAAGTCATAAGATTTCATTGCTGGCAGCTGAGCAAATACTAGCTTTGAAATTACTTAGGAAAGTAGGGGAAGAACTATCAGAAATGGAAAAAAAACACAACTTGCTCATGAAATAAGCAAATAAGGGTGATGGGCTCTGAGGCTGAATGAAGAACTTGCCAAGTGTGGCACAAAACAAAGGGACTTTCCACAGCCCCCGCTGCCACTGGCATCCAGGACCTGACACACTCCAGTAAGGAGAAACAGGCAGCTGAATATCCCAGCAATCCAGACCCAGAGAGCTTTTTCTTTCAGTTCTCAGTCTGCCGACCAAAAATAGAAAGCAAACACTGTCAGTTTATTATACATTAATACATTAATGATTAATTATACATTAATGATTAAGTCCAGGGCAGTAATATAATTTTGAAAGAGTGCAGTGTCCTTTGAAATATACTGCAGGTGTCAGCTCCTCATCAGCTCCTGTCCTGCTAACACAGCTGAGAGAAACCTTACACAGCTTGCAGGCAGTGAGCAGCAGTAACCACACAAAACCTACCAGGAATGAGATGGGGAGCAAACCAGAGCAGCCTGGAACAGGCACCCAAGCAACACTGGTCCTGAACCCATACTCGGATCATTCCACAATGAAACATCAAATACCATCTTCATCCATCTTCTCCATTGTTAACAGGACCTCCCTCTCACAGATTTTTATTTCAGTAACCACAGTGAGGGGGCTGAGCCCTCCTAGACTGGGTGCTGCATAAGATACACAACACAGGACACCAAGACTCCCCAGAAAAGCAGCCAAAACCCCAGCAACAACCAGAGACCCAGCAGAACGTGCCACCAGCCATCCTAAACCCAGGGTGAGGAACCTTGGACTATGAGTCATGTTAGCTGTGCCCCCAGGGATAAACTTGGCCCCCAAATCCTGACCAGCCTCAGGGAGCCCAATCCAGCCCCAAGCCCATCCAGTACTTACAGAGGTGGCACAGGGATGGAGGGGAACCACAGCTCATGGACACCACGGGGGCTTGGTGGAGATCTGGGGACTTTCCAACCACATGTCACCTCCTGGGTTTGATTCCCTGAGCTCCAGCTGATTGTTGTTTTCTCTTTTGGTGCTAGTACTTGTAATTTAGAGAGAGAGAGAGTGACAGAGGCGGCGAATACATACAGCAGGGCAAATATTTGTTGTATAAGATAAACACACAATTATCTAAAATGTAATCTTAATATGACTTATTAAAATAGATTACATTTTAATGTGCGTGGCAATTTGCACATTTTACAGCACCCTCTATGTGTGCAGCTTCCACTGTGTGAGTACCCTGACAACCTGCACAACTGCAGATATAGAGAGAGGCAAAAAACCCGCCGCTATCTTCCTCTAAATGGATGTATTTGGTGTTGATAGTCAGATACAGTTTTCACCTTTATCCCAGCTTGTTTCTGACCCACTGAGTTGGTGTTAATCACCCCTGTGGGCACCAATAATTTCCCCATATGTGGAATTTGATAAGTTAGAGCACCCACTTCATTTCAAGAAGATTCCAGCTGACTATCCAGTTATCGCTATGGACAGCTTCAAGCACTTCCATGCTGGTCCTTGTATGCTCAGCTTTATCAAGTGCTTTGCACTTTTTGTCTTTTATCTCTTAATTGAGACCTGACTGCAAGAAATGCCTATCTCTTAAAGTGTGTTGCATTAAGTATTAACTTGAACTGCTTTGGCTACTTGAGGTACAGAAAACCTTAAGAAGCTGGGGGAAAAAAGGTGAAAAATCTCCCCAAATCTCTGTTTAGAAAAACTGTGTAAATGCTACAGTGGAATGGAAAAAAAAAAAAAAAAAAAAAAAAAAAAAAGAAAGAAAAAGAAAGAAAAAAGAAAAAAATAATCTGTTTCTTCGTCCTGTGCCTCTCCCCACAGATAAAAAAAAAAGTATGTATTACAAACAGAAGTAAACTTCATCCACTAGTTCCTTAAGCAGACATGCATTAAAATGCAAAGGTTCTGGAAAAGGAAAGTATTCTGAAATGAATGATGTATGAATAAGAAGTTATTTAGCTATAAGCTATTAAGCTATAAGACCAGCATCCTCCTTTTCTTTTCCTCTGTTTAGTCCACTCTGTTTAGTCCATTCAGCTGTGAGCAGCAGTAGCTGAATCCTCCCTGTGGAGGAATGGGGCATGAATGTCACTGCCACCCAGACTCTTCTGAAGAGAAGTTTCTCTATTTTTTGAGCCATCCTTTCCAGAGCTCAGGGTCTCACCACGTTGGGACCCCCCAGGGATGATGCTGGTCCCATCCCACTGCTCCCTCCCCCCTTCCACACAGATGTCTGGCAAAAACCCTCGTAGCAGAGCTATTCCCATCTGAGCTGATGTGCACCTCTACTCAAAGCCCAGCACCCAATCTGGGCTCCTGTTTTTCACACCTTTCCTTGGAAACACTGTCCTGGAAAATTGGCCCCATACTGCCTGAACTGGGACATCTACATTCAGAATATTTGGGAAAAACAAATGCACAAATCTCCTTGTGCACCTATTTCATCCTATGCAAAACAGGGTGAAAAGAGTTTGATGCCAGCTTAAAATATTTGGTCTGGCATTGGTACCAAGCCATGCTGCCCAGCTGTGAGCTGCTGCCTTACTCCTCATCAGTGGTCACTCTCTTTTCTTGAAACAAAACAAAGCATTAATCACTTTTTCTAGTTCAAACCTAATTTCTCAGGAGGACCAGGCAACAATGTGTAGCAGGAGCCAGTTTTCTCTTGCACAGCATATGCAGCAGTTTTGCTTCTCTGAATAATAAATATACATATATAATCAACATTTCAAAGGCAATTTGATATTAGAGGAGTACAGGCAAATTCAGATCTTGCTCTGACTTGAATTTATCAGCACTTCTGCAGCAGCAGGTGTATTCCTTGACTGATACCAGAGGATTCCAGTTTGCTGCCCCCCAAAAAAGCCATGAGCAAGGCAAGCAAGATCAGGACTGTGTGCCTGCCAGGTTAGAAAAAGGAAATATTGGTAAGCCAATTGAAAATTTTTCTTTCAGAGGTAAAGGTACCAGTAGCCAAGGTGACATCATGGTGAGTGAGCAGTATTCTCACCTTCCCACCTAGAGGTTAAATCTGAAATAAGACGACTAGAGAAGTGGTCAGAAAAATGAAGAGAAAATCACTATACAGGGGTTTTGGTTCAAAAAGGGTGAGAGGATGTTACCTGTGGTACTGGAGAGGCAGAAGGTCTCACAGAGAACAAGACTCTAGTGGAAAATTAAGGCACTTTGGAGGATGTTTTGGCTGGTTAGGTGTAAAAGGAGATTGAAAGCACCAAAAGGGTACAGGGTAGAGAGGGGATGTAAAGGGATTTTGTTGGTTTTTTTTTTTTAACATGGCTAACAGTGGATAAGGGAAATCAAATACCTTCTGCAACAGAAATAGGCAAAACATAACATTAGGCAAAACAGCATCAAAAAACCCCATAAGAAGTATTAATGAGATACGATTCATCTGCAACAAGCCTCTAAACTCTTGCAGCATTTCCCAGCACTCCCAAAGCATCAGGAGGGGTCCCAGCCTGACACAGACCCCTCAGGTACAAGTGTTTTGTACTAATATTCCCCCAGCACATTCCTGCTTTAATCAGATCTCTAAAACAAAGGAGAAAAAAAAACTGTGAAGAACATAATGTCTGTTCTTTTCTCTGAGCTATTTTTGGGGAGACTCAGCAAACTTGAGGCATGAGGCAGGTTGGATGCCAAAAGCTCATCAGAATCCCTTCAGGAATCCCCGCATGGCAGGAGGGAGCGAAGGGCAGGAGTTTAAGGGCCAGGCTAATAGCTGAGACAAGAGAAACCACCAAGCCTCCTAACAGATACATTCCCTGCCAGCACACGGCTGTGAAGAGCAGATGTGAGCACACATTAAATTTTGGGAATCCCATCTCCACAGCACCAAGTCCCCAGCTGGGATCAGCCCTGCTCCAGGCTGGGGAAGGGCTCTGCCTTTTGCTCAGCAGCCCCCACACACCAGGTACCCAATTCCTCTAAAACCTGTGACCTGTTTGACTGCAGAGATGCTTGTGTTATTGTCAGTTTCAAGAGTTAAATATTCCGGGAGGAATTTGTTCCTGCACAGTGATACATAATGCCTGAAAACCCCCTGCACCAATATTGCTCTCAAATTGGCAGCGAGTGAACAAGGGACATGAAGGATGCTTCAGCACAGTAACCTATCCTTCCTTCCCTCTTGGGAGCCACTTGGCCAGCTTTCATCCTCATAATTATAATAAATTTGACATTTCATAGATAATATTGATTTCTGTATTTTAGCATTTCACCATAGGTGACAGTCTAGCGTCAAGAATGAAATTTCTATTGATCTCCAGCGCATTAATCTCTCATGTGTATGTGATCATTTTTATAAGACCTTTTACTGCACATAAATCAATATTTCATATTTCCAGCTATGCCAGAGGAGATGTCATATTTGTAAACTGTGAGTTGACACCTGCAATTCCTTCCTGTTCAGCTTCAACTGTTCAGTAACAGTCGATTCAGGGTTGGGAAAGGATCAAGCTCCAGAAACAAGCTAGATGAAAAAGAGGAATGTAGAATACAGTAATTAGCTTAATGAACAAAGCAGCAGAGTAAGTGAAATAAAGCTTTGTTTCTTCTGCTTACACTTGTCTCATGAATACAAACATCTTTAGGGAGGTTTGCTAACTAACAGATAGTGCATTTTAATATGTTTAGAGGACATTATAGCAGAAATGGATTAAGAAAACAGCAGCAGTTAGAAAATTAAGCAAATGCCTAAATTAACTGCCTTGTTTGATCCAGCCTTACAACCATCTTAAATCACACCTTTTATGTACATTATTCTGAACTGTTTTAACTTTGACACGGTACAAGAACTATTTAGTAACCACTCAAACAACTATGAGAAACTCAGTAAGCAATAATTAGAGCAATAAAATTCTCCTCTTTAAATTGAAATATTAACTTCCCACAAATAACAAATGGAATCAGGAAAAAAAATAAACAGAGAGAATAAATTACAATGAGAACTGTAGCTTCTCTTTCCAGAGGTTTAAAGTAAACAGTTTAAAAATCACACAAATAAAACATCTTTAAATAACATAGAATCCACATCTAAATAAATGAACCTCTCTAGGTGCTTTGGGATTTGTTAATTTAGTTAAATGAGCAATTACAGCCCGCCGTCCATGCTGGCACTCAGACAGCAAGCCCCTTTAAAGCATTCTGAACTTTTAATTCTTTGCTATATTAAAAGAGACCTCCTACAGTTTGGATAGTTTAATAGTTTGGGATAGAAGTGGATAATCTGTGATTTAACGAATGGAGTCACTTAAAATTACATCCTTGACACGTATTCAGACACACACCCTGATAAAAGCACAGTGTAAGCTAAGTACTGGATACGTATATAAAATCACAACTGTAAGCTTTTACACCTAATCTGAAATAACCATTCACTCAATCATTCTGAAATGATGGGATATTACCAGCCCAAAGGTAAGCAATTAGGATGCAGCCCGGCACGGCGTTCCCATCTGCTGCCGGGCTGATGGAAACCCATGGACAACAACAAACATTTCCAGAGCCACGCACAGAGCAGGGGCCTGGCTGGGGGAGCCCCAGGACCTGCTGCCCAGCTAAAGGCTGATTTTGAAATCTCCATTTTACAACAATTTCCTATAAGCACTATTGACACACTATTATTTCAAATTGTATGTCTTCTCCCAGCAAGGAAATGCTACCCTTGCTTCTTTTTAAAGGCCAATCCTTTTTGTTCATCTCTAAAGCATGTTCGTTCCCATAAAGTGTGTCACCCTCTGCCTGCCCTGACATACTGACAGACACATTATCAAAGTCTGACTGACCTCCAGATGAGGGACTGGATCTCCCCAGTTAAGTCAGGTGTTGACCGAGGGGCAGGATTTAAAAAATCTCCGGATGTGTCACGGGAAGGAGCCAGGGGCTGATGGGCATCTCTGCAAACAGTTCAGTCTGCCCCGTGTCAGGGGAGCCAGCCTGGAGGAGCCTCCTCTGCTCTCAGGAGTGTTTTCTTTGGCAGGGAGTTAGCACAGGGTATCTGAGCCCTGCACCAGCCCGGCACCCTGAGCTCTGCTGCCCTTTGCTCTGGGGATTTTCCTCAGGAATACGTCTGGAATAGTGCAGACAATTCACCAGGAATCGTTTCACAGGTGAGGTTCAGCACCACGAGTCAGCCTCAAGTGATGCTTCTGTTTCTCTGGAGGTGGTAGAACAGCCCCAGCATCCCACACCACCACACCTGGACAGCCCAGAGCCTGCAATCCGCTGGCCCTCACCACAGAACCAGGCACCAGAAGCATCAGACAGGCAGCAGCAGCTGGAGATCCTTGCTGTGGGAGCATCTCCAGGAAGATGGCACAAGGGACCACTTCTGTCAAGCAGGAACAAAAAAGCCTTTGCAAGAATCCAAGTATTGAGACAAGAATTTCTAAGCATAACTGAATATTTTGAAGCAGGAGATCGCAAACAATTACAAACCCACCCTCAGGAGCCTGCCCATACCCCAACAAATGGGTCCTGGGGGTCAACAATTGGTTGCACAGCTGGTGTTGGCTACAGGGTTTTGGTTGTTGTGACCCTGGGACCCTCTTTGGGGTCTGAGGGCTGCTGGGAAGCAGCCTGGTGTCTGACAACACAAAACCTTTCACAAACAGCTTATTTGCCTAGAAACAAAGTAATCTGATGTTGCATCCTTCCCAGAGGATTCAGGCACAGCACAGTATCAACATTGCTTGTCTCCTAGGCCCAAGGCCAAAAAACTTCCAAAATACATGGACAGAAATGACCATCATGGAAAGAGAACTGCACTGAATTTACTAAACTAACCACGTGCATCTCGAACACCAAAACAGTCCAGCAAGTTATAAACCTGAAAAACTACTCTGCCCACTCATCTCAGTGAGAACATCAATTCTATGTACCACGACATCAGGTTCAAATGTAAAGAAGCTTAAACAGTAGCCCCCAGAAAATAAACAGATCCAGCTAAAAAGGAAGCTTCCAGCTCTCCACGCTGCTGCTGAGTCCAGAAGCATAATGAAATACAGGGAATGCTACTGCAAGGGAAGAACATGCTTGAACACAGCTTCCTGCAGCTGCTCTTTAATTCTGTAAGTAATAATTCAATGCACATTCAAAATTTCCCTTGCAATGAAGTGGGATGACAATATCTGCTCTCGGGGAGCAGCAAAACAGTTTCACATGAGCTTCTTACAGAACACACACTCTGAATGAAATTATCCATGTGGTGTCAACACGGGTTATTATTAACACATTAGGTGAGAAAAAAACATTTTGCATTATTAAATTAGTGCCAATATCATTCACATTGTGGTTGGCCTCATAATTTATGAATAGTAAATACTCACGTATTCCCATGGCTGAATGAACTGTATTCATCATTCACGAGGGAACACAAGAGAAAACCAAGGTTTCAGCCCCTGGATCATTGATGCAACCACAGTGACCAGATCCTGGACAAGAAACAGGCTTCAAAGCTTTGGACTTACAACAAATGCAGTGGGATGGTAGGGTGTCCTGAGGATGCCTCACTACTTGGTGTTTTGAAAAGCGAAGCGATGGAAATGTAGAGATGGTTCATTCCATACACTGCAATTAAACATGGAAGGTGTTGGAAAGGCAAAAAACTGTTTCTAGAGGAGGGGAAGCCCATTGGGAATCTGGTTTAGAAAAGAACAAGTATGAGGTGCTCTGACAGGTGCTGTCACTTTCCTCTTGAAAGTGAATGCTAAAGGAAGTTTGAAACAATGGTCTGGACAGCAAACTTTCTTGGGGATTAAAATATTAAGGGGAAAGGTATAATTAGTGAGATCAGAGCCAGAGGAGTGGGTCAGCAGTTTCCTTTGGTTATAGACTTCCACCAAGATGACAGCTGTGAAATTTGGCATAGTTCCACTATGGAACCAGCTTTAAGAAGAGTTTCAAGCCAGGCAAAGTGGAGACCACCAGGCACCAAACCTGATAATAAAATAGCCATGAAATGCATTTGTCAGCTCTGGGGTTGAGAGCTGCCTTCTGTACCAGTGCAGATATAACCTTCCAGCTGATGCTGCTACAGTCCCTTCCACCCTGAATCACCCCCCTGCTCATACAGAGAAGGAACCTGATGCTGTTGGAGAAATGTTCCACAGAAAACAGGGAGCAGAAATGTGCACTGGTTGGAAGAGCAGAGTTCCCTGTCCAGACCACGTCCCCTGAGGCCACTGAGGGTGCTGGTAGAACCTGCCCAGTGTAGAAAGACTTTGCAAGATTAGACCTTTGGTTTTAAAAATCAGTTTTGATATGACCTAAAGGCTTTTGTTGCTTTGAATAGAATATGAAAGAATGAAAGCATTATTGAATTTTTACAGTCATACTCTGTCCACCTGCAGAGCTTTTCTTGCATACTTTAATAAGGACTTTTACTGTGTCATTATACATTTTAATTACACTGTTAAATGTCACAATCACACATGCTAATGACATCATTATACCTATTTACACCAATTATGTCATTTGATGCAATTACAGTAATTCTGCCAATACACACAAATCAATAAAAAGGTTTTGTTTGCATTTTTAAATGAGCAATCACAAAAGAATGACTCCACTTTCTAAGAAAAGCTAAGCAAGGACTTAAAACCCAAAACTAAAATAGTGCCTCCAGAGGCCTGGCTCTGTCTCTCACCTCTACAAACGGGCAGTAACTTCCAGAAGGGGACACATTCCCTTATCTAGAAGATGAGATTTCTGGCGAGTGTCCCAGATGAGACAGCAATGCACTGGAAGGAATTCTCCATCCTTCTGGAGAGCTCTGGGAGCCCAGGAGGTCCCACCCAGGGAGGATGCTCTGTGGCTGCTCATCCACAGCACAGGGTGCAGGACTGGCTGACACACCTCCATGTGCTCCAAAGAGCCTGAGAAAGTTGGACTTTCATAAAGACCTCTGGGTTTTGATCAATTAGTTCCTTAAGCGTGTCCCTGCCCAGATAGGCTGCTGAGCTTCTGCAGTCTTTCTGTATAAGTCACAGAAACTAAAAATCAGAGGGGTCTTTGCACTCCTCCTCCTTCAATCTTTCAGAGCACTCTGGAATTCAGTAACATCCATCTCATCCTGGGGGAACCAGACATGGCCCTGCAGCCCCTCCCTGGGATGATCCAGCCTTTTTCAGTGAGAGGAATTCCTGGGGCGATATCTCCCCTCTATGCCCCCAGCCCTCAAATACTTCTTTTACTCCTAGATGACTAGGCTAAATACACACTAGGACATACAGTTTACCAGGTTTCCCTATTTCAGACATCTTCCTTATTCAATTTTTATTAATCCTTTTGTCACCTGCAGGTTTTGTCAGTGAAGCTGTCACCACACACACACTGCCACATCCAGCCACTCTGCCTTCATCTCCCATCCTCTGCCTCTGTGCTGGACCACCACAGGAAGAACTCTTCTCATTGAATCAACTGCAGAAGAGCCAAGCTCAAGCAAAGCAGGCTCACAAAACCCATACCTGGTCTCCTATACCCAAAGACTTCATCTGGAGCTCTGGAAGAGCCCAGCTACCCATGCCTGCCATGGAATGGCATTTGCAGTTTGGGTACACACACGGGTTCAGAGCCCTCATCTTCCTCATCCACCTCACAACCGGGGGAGAAGCTTCTTCCAAAGGTACCAGGCACATTTCTGTAACTTGAGTTTCATCACTTTACTCTGAGATCCTGGGGAGAACTCTGACTGCTACTGCATAGGAAACATCAGCTCTGCAGCTCAGTTATTTTGCAATAAGGCTCTTCCAAAAGGAAAGGGCGTAGGAAAGGAAGAAGAGAAATATAAGTAAATTGCTTCTAACTAGAGGTAACTTGGAACTTAGGTTTAGTCCTACAACTAACTACTCAAAAAAAAAAAAAAAAAAAAAAAAAAAAAAACAAAAAAAACCCTAAATTATGTCATAATTCCTTTCTTGGCATTATTGTGACGTTGCTACTACATAAACTTTTTCTTATATGCAAAGTGCACATAGAATAGTTTTATTTACCAAATTGCTTTGCTTTTACTTTTACAGGATAATTAAGTTCTCCCATTTTTCAGCTAAACACACCAACCAGGACTATGATTTATCCTGTAAAAAAAAGCAGATATTTTGTGGCAGCCATTTTTCACCTGGTCGTTAGACATCACAGACAAAGAACAGATAGGTTGAGGAGTGGAGTCCTGCTACCTCCTACAACTAAATAATCACCCTTTGATTAATAGCAGGCTGCAGTACAAACTATGAGCTCCCAGCAAACGCTTGCAATAATGTTCACCAGGACTTGAAACTTCATTCAGTACAGAGATTTGTTTACAAAAAAAAAAAAAAAAAAAACTGGAAAGAGAGTAAAATTTGAATATGTCTGTTAAAAGCAGAAGGGAGGAATCTGAATGTGAAGCTACCACTGATTTGTCATTTTTAAGAGGGTCTGTGACTGCTCAGTGCTGCTCAGCTGAACACCACCTCAAGCCCAGGAGTGACCACAGCAATTAAGATGCCAACAGCTCTGGGGAAATCGATGGAAGCACCCAGGGAAAATGAACAAAACAAAACAAAACAAAGTGTTTGCCAGAACCTCTGCATGCAGATCCAGGAGAGAACAACTTTGGGCTTTATGATGGACAGGGAAATTTTGCATGGAGGAGAGGGCAGGGCAATTGGTGGGAGCTCCTGTTGGTGTGGAGAGCTTGTCCCCAGGATCAGCAGAAGGAGAAAGACACTTGGATAATCAGCTCTGCCCCCAGCAGCCAGGTCACTACAGCTGACTGGCTCAATATCAACCTTCCCAGGGCAGAAGGGAATGATATCAGTCAAGCAAGACACAAAAGCCCTCAAACACACAAAGTATATATAGTTACAGACATATAATCAGGTCATTAAAGAGCTATTCATTTTTTTGAGACATTTTTCTGACTGGTTCAGGCTACACCCCCCAGTGCAGAAGAACTATTTGTGAAGCTCACCGTAGACTTAAGCTCCCAAAATGAGGTCCTACAGAAACTTTTTCTCTTGGTTTTGTGTTCCTGCCAGCCTGTCTGAGTGCATCTGCTCCATCATCCAGGTCACCAGTGAAGCTGTTCCAGACTGTTGTCCCCTGGGCACGTGGCCACTCCTTGGCCTCCAGCTGTGGCACTGCTCAAGATGAAGATGAGACACAAACTCCTTTACAGTTTTGGTGACACAAGCAATTCACAGTCCCAAATAAATCATTCACAGCTAACCTGGGTGCTGAAACCAGCAGAGCCTCAACTCCCAGCTCCAGCCAAACCAACAGGAATTAAATTTTCTACATCTGCTTACAGACTCCAGAATATGCCTTAACCTACATGTAAAAGAATAGCAGAAATTACATTTCTTTCTCACAAAAAAAAAGGACTCTCTTTTTCTGAAGTACCATTGGCAGCCTACAGAAGTACTTCTGCTAAGCTTTCTGTCCAAGGCTGCTCTTTCCTCATTCCTTACTACTGAAAAAAAAAAAAAAAATTAAGAGGTTTCATTTTTTTCTTAGTATTTAACATGATCAGTTTCTGTGTCTGGATGGTTTGAAATATGTTCTCCATTGGGCAGATAAGTCCTGAGCAAATGACTGACCTTTTGAAATAATATTTATAATTTTTAGAAATGTAAAACTTAACATTCTTTAGTAATCCAATATTAAAATACATTTAAGTTGATCTATTAAATGCTACGATGCAAACTTTAAAAAAATGTGCAATAGAAAAACATTAACAACATGTGTGGTTTAGAAAAATTCATTTATATAGCAGTTTGCAATGTCATGATGTATTTTAAATAAAAGAGCTACAGACAAAGGTATTG
Organism: Phaethornis superciliosus; assembly: GCA_023637945.1. Classification (NCBI taxonomy): domain Eukaryota; kingdom Metazoa; phylum Chordata; class Aves; order Apodiformes; family Trochilidae; genus Phaethornis; species Phaethornis superciliosus. The sequence goes on from JAJQWJ010000007.1 coordinate 38,078,357, forward strand.
ATTTTAGAGACTTAACTAAATAAACAGTATGTAAATTCTGTCTTTTTCTATAAAATTAGATCAGGACACACATATTACACTGTCTTTTTCTGAGGGAATGACAGCTATTGAATTTGGCAGACATTGGAATTTGGTTAAAGAGTTAAAGACCTTTGATCTTTGGTTTACAATTAAATGATACTCCTGCAAAAGGACAGTGGCACAGCAGCCAGGCTGTATTTATGAGGCAGGGCTGCAGGCAGGAGGTGTGATGGCTTTGGGCTCCCCTCAGACAGCTCTGGGTCTTGTTAGGAGATCCTGATCCAACTTCAGCCCCAGGATGAGCACCGGGAGAGGAGGGACCCTGCCCAGGCACCCAGCAACACTTTGGGTGCTTTTCCTGGCTTTCTGACACCCCACAGCCTGCCCTGGGGAGCCACCAGCAGGGATGTGGCTCCTGGAGTCCCAGTTCTTGGGGATCATTCTGGGAAGGGGCCTGTCAGCAGGGAAATAAACTTTGGGCTGGAGGGGTGTCCCAGGCACACTGGTGACTGACTGGTTTTCACAGCCCTGCTGGGGAGCATCCTGCCAGCCCCCTCCCACCTCCCTGCCCTCTGAAGGACAGAAACACTGACCAGCACTGAATTAAAACAAACAAAAAAACCCCACAAAAACCAACCAAACCAACCAACCAACCAAACCAACCAACCAAACCGACAACAATAATAATAAAACAAACCAGGAAGGTTTACCAATAACCTTTCTAACAAAGGGAAGATCATTCCCCAAGTTCCTTATTAATTTATGCTCCTCTGTAATTATCACTTGGAGTAAGCACCAGAGCCCTAATAAAGGGGTAATGAAAGCAAACCCACAGCCCTCTGCAGAGCTTCCCTATTTATAGGAACAAAACACTCAAGTCGAGGCTGGTTCAGGTCTTTCCATCCCAGCCCACCCTCTCTGAGGCTGGTGGGGTTTTTTTTCTTTTTTTTCCCCCTTCTTTGTTATGTCATCCTGCAGACAGAGCCCAGGCTGTTCCCTGTCACCCGCCCGAGCAAGGCTTAATGAGCGCTGCGCGGTATAGCCGGGCCGGGAGCAGCTCCTGGGCCTGCCCCCATCTCCCTCAGCTCCCCAGCACCCCCGGGCAGCATCCGGAACCGGGGCAGCACCCGCAGGCAGGTGCCGATTGGAACCGCAATGCAGGAATGGAGGGAATGCTGGGTTTATGTCGGAGGGCCTCCAATTGCTCCTTTACCTTCCACAAAGTATTTATTTCCCCAAGGCAGGCCGGCCCGGGTGGGCTGCTCTGCCCAAAGCAGCACTAGAGAGAGGGGAGCAGGAACCAGATGAACATCAGCATCACTTTCTGATCACCAACAGCTCAGAATGGAAACCAAAATATCCTTATTCAGCTATATGAATACAAAATCCTTATTTAAAAAGAAAAACGGAGTGTGTTAAAGCCCGGGGTTACCCACTCGTGTTCAGAACATAGGGTCATATTCCATAGGAAAGAAACAATTATTGGAGAAAGCAGCAAAATCGTACCCCTATTGCACTGCCTTGCAACTGGAAGCTTGCCAGCAGATGTTTTCAAGAAATTACATGTGGGCCTACTGAATTTCACATTTTAATTTTTATTATTTTAACAATTTCAGTTTAAATTAGGTGGAAATGTCAGCTTGTTGCCTGAATCAAGTTGCACCAAGCACTGTCATAAAAAACTACTGTATCACTCACATATTCCTACTCAAACAAATTGTGCTTTCATTTTATGATGATCAACATCACACCCAAACTGGAGCTGGTGGCATTTTCTGTGGCAAATTTATCATTCTTTATGAAGGATTCATAAACCGAGTGGGGCATCTGCTAATGTCTCCAGAAGTTGTGAGTAAACTTGGGCAGTCCAGATCAGTTTCAGCTCACAGTTTCTTCCAAGCTATTTGTTTTGGGGGTTCAATGCTCATGAGAGCTCATGAGCAGTCACCTTCATTGTTTCTGCTCCCAAACTGGAGGGACCCAATGGCAAAACCCAAACCGGTTGATGGTGCCTGGAGCAGCACAGGACACACTCACCTTTGCTTGTGAGAAACTGGGGGGACACACCAGCACCCCACAGGTGCCTTGCAGGCCTCCACGGTGAAACAATTAAAACTGTGATGGGGAGAGAACGAAACAAAAAAAGCAGAGCCCAATGGGGGGTTGGTTTGGGTGTCATCCTTCTCCCCAGGATGCTGCTCCTCCAGCTCTGCTCAGAGTTGAGGCAGTGAGCAGGATGATTGATTGTCTTCCACCTCCAAGGAGCAAAAACTGGAGATTCAGCTCGTTCTCAGGTCCCATTTTTCTTTTACTGCTGCACCATTAGAGCTGGATGCCATCAATTTCAGCAGGTCCAGGATCATACCCTAAAAATAACTCTCCTGATCTCTCCATTTCTCGTGAGATGGGAGGGAGCCAGGGGCTCTGTCTGCCTGGCTCCCCATTCCTCTTGTACCTGCTGGAACTCACCTGTGTCCCCCAGGCCCCCCCCCGAGGGGACACCAGGGACATTCGGGTGTCCCCAGCTGGGATGGCTGCTGGGTTGGTGGCACAGAGGTGCTGAGCAGCCCTGCTCCTCCCCAGCACAGAAGCATGGTGGCTCTCAAGGCCGGTGGCAGCAGAGGCTGCTTTATAAGGATGAATGAAGATGAAAGGGAAGACAAATAGAAGTGAATGAGGCTCTGCTCCCCGTGATTCATGATGGTTTGCAGTAAGCCTGTTAGCCTCCGCCTGGCTCCCTTCTCCCAGAATAATGGATAGTTACAGTGTGGATAGTGACATTGTCAAACCATCAGGAATTGCTGATTATAGTGCTAAATATTGATCTCTGCTTCACATGTGTCAAAATTCTTTCTTCCCTTAATTAGAACTTCCCTAAGCACCATACAAGAACAAACCGAATATATCAGATCTCCCTGAAAGGGAGTGTGATACCAGGATATAATTGTGACCTCTTGTCTTCTTCTTCTCTCTGGAGTTTTGAGATGACTTCAGCTGTCTATCCTGCCCTTCCCAGCACATGTGATAATCATACTCATTTTTCCCAATCTAACCATAGGAAGATTTTTCCAAGGCTGTGCTTTTCATCATTTCAACCCACCGGGGCTGCAGTCAGATGGCAGGGAAACTTAAAGTGCCAGAAGGTGCCTTTTTCTATTTGTTTGTTTCATGGTACACTGCACCAGGCAATGACCTGTGGCAGGAGTGTCACGCAAAACGCAGACAGGTTCACCCAATCAAAGGGAGCTTTAAAATTAACACAGATCCCTTCATTTCTTCATGCGAGATCGGGGAAGGGCAATTTAATGGATGTCAGAGTCTCCTGATTATCACCCCGCAAGCACCAGCTATAAAAAATTAACTTTTGGGCTAACGATCACTCCGCATTATTTATATTAAAAGCACATTTCCTCATCAACAGAGTCATGACAATTAGTACTAATTCTGTATCACTGTTCAATCATCTTTCCTACTCTTTACAGTATTTATAATATAAAATAATGAAAGCCCGTGATGTATGGTTTCAATTTACTCTACAAACTGAGCACTTAAGTCATTTGTCTTAGTTTATCTGTAATATACCGGGGCCTGGGGTTTTTTGTATTGTTGTTGTTTGGTTTTTTTTTTTAAACATGACACAATGGTACATTTACCTTTAGTTTGATGTGCTTGATAAAAATCAATACTTCATTAAAAGAATCCCCCCAAAATTCTTCAGACCAATTTGAGCACAGGAAAGGCAGTGAGGAAGGAGGGAGCTGGTTATAGTTAAGCCACTCACATTTGTATAAACACAAATACTCCGTGCTTTCCACCCTCAGATTATAAAGTAACAGGGAAAAGATTTGCAGTTTGTGTAAACCAGGAAACAGGCAAAGGGAGGAGAATGACCCCATCCTCCCTTGGGAGGCAAAGAAATACCAGTGAACTACAGCAGGGAATTACTGCCCAGCACAGCACTGCTGGGCATCTGCTGCAACAAGTGAATCCCCTTAACCCCTCTCACAATACCCCAAAGATTAACAATAAATTTAGTTTTCAGCCTGCTCTATTTTAACCTTCTGGATGAAGCCCCCCGTTAGTATCAAGGCACTGCCCTGGTTTTTATTTTGGGGTGATCTTCCTCAGCAGAGCAGCAACAATCAGTTTACAATGGGCAGGGACACCTCCCCCAGCCCAGGTTGCTCCAAGCCCCATCCAACCTGGGCTGAGACACTGCCAGGGATGGGGCAGCCACAGCTTCTGGGGACAACCTGGGCAACTAGAGGCTCAGCACTGATGAAATTTTGATTTTACTCTGATTTCAGTGTGTTAAAAAAAAAAAACAAAAAAAAACAATAAAACAAAAAACAAACACCGAAGAGCACATGCTGATGCTACTACTAACCTCTTGCATCTACCAACCACACTGTGCCAGCATCCCCTGTGCTGTCCCCATCCCGTCCTGGGTGGTGGCCGATGGTCAGTGTCCCCATCCTGCACCAAGGGCTCAGCCAAGGTGACAGTCTCTGATCAGTCAGGTCATGCAGGGAAGCACTGCCAGGTAACCTCAGATCTCTGCTTTCCAAACTCCTCCTCTCAGCCCAGCCCAGCCCAGCAGCCTGTTCTGACGGACCCAACAAGCCCTAGCAGAACACCAAGCACAGCAACACCTTGTGACCCCCTCCCACCATGGAGCCCCAGCCCAGCACACAGCTCTTGCTGGGAAGCTGGATGCCTGCTGTGTCCCTGGAAGGCACAGGGAAGTGTCCATCACCTGCCAGCTGCTAGGCACCCAAGAATATTTTATTTCAAGTTAATGCTTATGAATTTTTATTTCTCCACGCTGCTTTGTTGCAGTGGGGAGTGCTGAGCACTGGGATCTGCTCCGTGCGAACCCCCATCTCACTGAGGAGCAGCACAAAAAGCTCCCCCCGGGTGTCTGCCCTTCCCCTGGGTGACCCCCTCCTGTCCCCAGGCTCTTTCCCACCTCAGAAACACCAACACCAGCTCAAACACAAACCCCCAGGGAGGCAGGGAGGGGACATTGCTCCTGCTCAGATGGGGACCACTGGGCTCACAGGGACACGGGTGCTGCTGAGGAGGAGGCAGAACAGTGCTTCAGCTTCTAAAAATATTGCACCTGCAGATCACCAGAAACCTGGAGGAAAACACATCAGTCCTTTATCCCCAGTGCATATTTAGAGTAATTCAGGGGAGGCAAATAGGGTCTGATCAATAAAGGAGCCTCGTGTCTCCCACACGTACATCCTCCTCGTGAAACTTAACCAAGAGAAATAATAATAAGTGACAGAGCAGGTTTATAGCACTTTAAATAAGCAAGTGAGCCTCCTAAAGCTACGAGCCACATTCTCTGGATATCAAAAATAATAACTGGTTCTGCAGCAGTGCAGCATGGAAACACAAGGGTATAAGATATACTGTACTTTAAGCTCTGTTTGATGAATCTGAGCACAGTTCCTGGGGGATAGATTACTTTAAACCATGCTCTTTTACTTTCTAATCCTGACTTGATTTGATTTGTACTTTAATACAGCTGCCTGGCAATTCAACAGCAAATAGAGACTATTTATGTAATCATATTGTAAGTAGCGGGACAAGAAGAAACTCTCTAGAACCTTTTTGGAAAATAGTTTGTTGTACTTTTTTATTTATTGAACAGCAGGGCTTCAGGCTTTTCAGTGCTCATTATAATTGGTTTTCTGCTTGAACTTTCAAAAACTGTCATGTCAATACTCAAACAGAATTTTTTTGCTTACTATATGGCTGTGGGCTCTATTTTCTCATGTGCTACTTGACAAAGTTCTTGTAATATCTTAGAGGCAAGTTCTAGAGCTCCAGTTGCTATTTAAGAAACTGGAAGGCAGAGCTATTTTATCTTCTCCATTGTTCTTGTTCACTTTCCCAGAATTCTCTGCTGCCATTTATTGGGATTTAACAAACTGAAGAGGAAGTTGTCAGCCTGCTTCATGCTAAATAATATCAGCTCTGGAAGCCACAGTACACCCGTGGTGGGGTTGCTGCTGGTAGAAATGAAAATGTGACTCACCACTGACCACATCACTTTGAGGAACAAACATTCCCCCACTGCAAACAGGGACAAAATGGAGAGATTCACAAAAAAAGGCACAGGGCAATGATTAAAGACCCACCTCAGACATCAGTCTCAGACGTTTCCTTGTGTTCCCCATTTTTGCTGTTAAAAGCTGAAGCCCAGGGCCAGCACCGCTCCTCAGCCCCTGAAATCTCCCAAACACATCCCAGAAAGGTGAGCCTCAGATCCCTGAGGAGCTTCACCTTGCTCCTTCGTTTGTAAATAGCTGGTAAAATTGCTACAATAATTTTCTATGACATTAAAGAACAGGAGAAAAGAAGATTAAGTAAGAGTACCCCAATGCCAGGTTACACCGTGCTGAAATGTTGGCCCAGTAATCCAAGTTCTGACTATTCTAGTATTTTAACAAAGAAAGAAAAACTTCTCTATTTGTAGTTAGTTACTGAATGATTTTTTTTTTAAATGTTGTCAAGCTAGAAATTTAAAACAGTAACCCAGCCTAAAAGCTCTTGTTCTTTTGATGTGGATGTTGGGAACTAAACAGTAACAAAAGGAGGGAGATCTCAGAGCTGAATAGTGGCAAAGCTTGGTTTTAGAATAATTACTTTCAGTATTTCAGGTAGCTGTAAAAATGGTTTTCATTCCCATCATATCCCTGTACAGTAAGAGGGGCTGCACTGAGGCAGAGGAGTTGGAGTGAAGGGCAGGGAAATGTGCAGATAAAGAGGAGTGGATGTAATTGGAAATCTGCTTGCTCAAACAGCCTTGTGACTAAATAAATAAACATTGTTATTAAAACATGGCCAGCAGAATCTTCCTGCTAATTTGTATCAATATGCAAAAGGAAAAAACAGATTTTTTTTCTTTATAAATTCATATCAATTACAAGTGAATGACAAACTACAAGCATAGAATGTCATATATTTTTTCAATTACTTAGCATATTAGAACAAAGGCTATGAAATATCTTAAGTATATATAACTAATTGCATAGAAATTCAGTAAATGCAAGGAGAAAAAGCCTCATATAACAGAAAAAATTACTTTAAAATTTTAAAAACAAAAAACCCCAAAAACGCTACAATGTGCAGCACATATTAAAATCTATTATTTTTGTCAAATATTTAGTCAGCATGGATGTGTAAATACATGCATTTCTGATTTTACATTAACCAAAATCTGACACATACTGTTGGACTCTGAAATACAAGAAGGAAATTCTATAGCATAATTGCAGTGACCAAAATTCATACAAAATCAATATTTAAAATAAACAAACACGCGTCGAAATGTTGTGAATAATAGGCTGACTAATACCCTCAAACTATTTTTTGTTTGTTAATTACTGTGTGTTTTATGATATAAAAATATACACAATATAGAATTCTCACTATAGAATTTACATTTGCTTTTTCATTTTCTTATTAATTCACAGTTTGTGCTAGACTAGAGAAATACTCATACTGCAAGCCCTTTTTTTTTTTTTTTATCCATTTAGTTGATTTAAAAAATAGCAAATTACAGTTTATAATTTTTTTGCAGCATTTCCAGAGACAATAGAGGGTGACTGGTCTGGCAGAGTCACAGGGATGATGGTTTATCTGCTGTGTGTGACAGCTGCACCCCAGAAAGGGACAGCACATCTGATATTGCAGTTTTGCTTCCTAAAACTATATCAAGGCTACTCTTTTAGTCAACTTGGAAATTTATATACTATACACTAACCCTCCTTTAATATCCTCTCTCTCTTTCCTCTGGGCATTTATTGCTGTTCTTTCTAGTTCAGTAACCAGTGAGCAGAAGGTTCATTAAAACTAATTGAATTGGAAACTTGTCTGCCCTGGGAAACGTTAACTCTTTGTTGCTCTCTCTAGGAAATTCCTTTTGTTATTTTCCTTTGAATTCTATCATGAGGCTTCTAGACAACAACCAGCACCTTGGGGATGCTGTGACCCCTGGGCAGCAGGGCTGGGGAGGGACCTGTCCCCATGCCACCAGCAGGAGAATCCAGCCCAGCTCCTGGACCTCCCCAGAACCAGAGCAGCCAGCAGGGACCTGCCACGGCTCTGCCCAGAAAGGTGAAAAAAAGAGGAGATCTCCAGGTCCTGGAGCTGCTGGGGTGGGGGTTCCCAGGGCAGGAGAAGCCCCAGGGGGGGTGGGATGTCCCAGGCTGCCCTGGCCCCTGGTGTCACTTCCCTCTGCTGATCGCAGGGCTCAGCAGACAGACCAAACACCTGCAGGACAGTGTGCTGTCCAGCTCTTTCTAGATGGAAAATATTGATGAAATAAAACGCTTGATAATAGTCACAGTGGTAGATTTTTGACAGCTTTAAAAATCAATTGAAAATAACAGGCAACCCACTGTTGCTAATAAAAGTAAATATTTATGACTGATTTGACTGAGCTTCAATACCAGTCAATCACTTTCTAAAGGATCTTTGCAATTCATTAACCTCTTTTTACTGGTCTTGTCCCTGTTGGTATTAGCCATTAAAAGGGAATAAGAGAGGGGGCTTGATTTTTCTGTTCTCATCATTCATAGCTTATTTGTTCATTCCCTCCATTCCCATACGTTGCTGTTAAATTGATTGTCTGTTTAGTCATATGAATGATAAAGTAGCTCTGCCAGGCAGAATGAAAGCATCCATTAATTCCTGGGAAGGGTGGGCTTCTTTGATCCAGCCTCAGCCTAGACCAGAACTACTTCCATACTTCCCTACAACATCAGTAACTAAATTTAGACCACAATGTATTGCTGATAACAAGTGCCATAATTCTCCACATAAAGTTTTCAATGTCAAAACTTCAGGGAAAATTATATTTATTAGTATCTATTAATGACTGTTGCTATCAGTCTGGTATCCTTAATCTGTAGCATGACACAGAAGGAAAGAAGACAGCCGTCTTAATTTTATAATTTAAGTAGGATTTCTAAAAAACAACGTTTGCCTGTTACAATAGAAGCAGAATACACACAGCTGTTAAACAATAAAGATGTTGATGGCAGGTCTGACTTACCTACCTAGATAAATTCCATGTTTGTTGGGGTTTTTTGACAGTGATGAGATACAGCATTGTGCTAAACATGGCATTAAAACAGGAGAATGATACAATACCTTTAAAACCTCCCAGAATGATCCTGGAGACTACATCTGTAGGCAGAGCATCTTCCTTCCCCTGATCCCCCAGTGCTGCACCAAAGGGACTCCTCATTCACACTGCTTACTTACTCACTGGAGTAGCTCTGGAGACAGATGGCATCTGTGGGACCTAATCTGCAGTCAAGCTGAGGGAATATTATATATGTTGTTATATATGCCCTCCAAAAGCCACATTCTTCCCTCTTGTCCCATCCCCAGGACATAAGGATGAGGAGGGTCTGTCCCAGGCAGCAGTCACTTCTGCCAGCTGGAGATGGATCTGATGGGGTTGTTCCACCAAACCCAGCAGTGTCCTCTGCTTTCTCCTGCTCAGCCACCCACCTGCAGTCCCCAGGATAACTGAGGTTTGCCCAGGGACTGCTCTCGAGTTTGTTGGCTTCAGCCTCTATTTTTGTGTCTGCTCAGTCCCACGATGCTGTTACCACTCATCAATATCCACCCTACAAACTCACACAGGATTTATCTCCAGATGAGGGAACTCAGCACAGATGGAAACACCTTAGAAGTTGGGCGAGGAATTTTCAAATAAAGAACATTCAGACTGGATTTTTTTTTTTTTTTTTATGCTGACAATAGAGCCCAGGTTGGGTTTGAGAGAGGCCCAGCTTCATTTCTGTGCCATGAGGCAGAGTGAGGCTGTAGAGATTCTGCTAGTCAAGGTACCCACTCACTGCAGATTTCATTCCCTAAGGTCACTCCCACCTTTGCTCCTAGATTCAGCCTGAATTTTCCTAAGAAAAGCAAAGTTTGTGAACAGCAAAGCAGCGGATGCTGATTTATAAAAGATAAGTTCTTAAACTTTCCTTTTCAGGTTCGTGGTCACCTCGTGTTCAGGGAGATGGAGGATCAGGAGTGGTGTCATGCTGCTGCCTGCACAGCTGTCCCCAGGTCACAGCTGTCCCCAGGTCACAGCTGGAGGCAGCTGGGCTGTTGGGAAAGCAGCTCTGACCCCATCTCCCTCAGCTTCTCTGCAGGCTTTGCAGGGAAGGGCAGGATCTGCACGAGGTTAGACAAGGTAAATTCTATTTAGATGGCAACTCAGACAATAAGATAAAGATCATGAAATCCATCTTATCATCCTCTTTCTTTGAGGATGAACGAAATCCTCTTTCCTTGTTTGCAGAGTGCAGGAAAAGCATATGAAGCCTGTAGGCAGAGGTGCACACAAAATGGGGCAGCAGGACATTAACATGTCTTTCTCTTTCCCAACACCCATCCTCCTGGCTTTGTCCAGGCTGTTATTCAGCTCCAGCTTCCCCAAGGCAGCTCCTGTGCTCTGCTCCCCCAGGACACCCAGGGCAGAAGCTGCCAAGAGCAGCAGCTCCAGGGACATCTCCACACCTCTGCCCTCTGCCCACACTCTGCAAATCTGCTCTTGCAGAACTTTTCTCCGTGGCAGCATCCACCAAGAAGAATTTTAAAAATAGCCCCTCTGACTACAGTTCAGTTTCAAAATTAATGATCCATATGTTTAACCTATTTCAGGACATCTATGTGGAAAGGAAGGGCGTGGGAAGCAGGCATCCAGGCACTCCTACCCATGGGGGAAAGTTCTCCGACTGCAAGGGGCTCTTAACTTGATTTCTTGTAGATAAATACAGAACATATTTACAGCTGCCAATGACAGATGTTCAGTGCAAATATTATTCCAGCAGATTTTTTAATCAGATGGTGTAATGCATGATAGTGTCATTTTGAAAGAAAAAAAAAGTACGAATACAGTAAAAAAATTACCATTTGAAAGGCGAAACTCTTTTTGCAGAATTCATAATTAACTGATTTTTCTCATCAGCAAAATGCTATTACAAGAAACACAAAACTTACTTTAGTTGTAAGAAACCAAATAATTAAAAATCATATACATGTTCACCTTTATGTTCAGGTGCAGAGGAGTCCCCCACACCGTGACCTGTATTTGTTCAGCACCATGGAAACCATTTCACTCCATTATCCAAACATTATTTACATAAAACCGAAGGGGAAAAGGTAAGAGAAAATAAAAATGGCACAGGCAGAAATAATAACAGCGATCAGATTCATGGTGGAGAAGTGGGCATGGAACCAAGAGGGCGTTAATGACATTTAATTCACAGAGGGAGTGGTTCAGGTGGAGCTGGTGGCATCAAAATGGGACAAAAAGGGGAAGTGGAGGCCATGTGAAGTAAGATTTTCCCCTTCCTGCAGTAGCACTTGAACAACTACTTTATCAGAGTGATAAATCTTAGTTAAACAGAGCAGGGGAAGCTTGGTGTGAGAAACACCACAGGACAGCAGGAGAAGGGGCAGAGCTGGGGCCATCACACGGGGCTGGTGACAGGAACCAAACAGTGTCTAAAAGGCAGGAACACACCTCATGGGGAGACACTGTCAGCTGAAGGCTGCAAACAGCAACTTGAAAATCATCTGCTGGGTGAAACCTCTGAAGATCTCTGCCTTCAGACTGCTCCTTAACATCTCACCTTTCATCTCTCAGCACCGCTGGCAGTGGCTGCTCCAGGACTGAACCCTCAAACACCTGCCCTTTATAGCCTGGTGAAGTTTTCCAAGGGTTATTCACTCTCCCAAGGGAAAAAGTTATCTAGGAAAATCAGAAAATTAAGAGACATTTCTAAGACCAGATGAATTTCGTGCAGACACTTCCCTGTTTGCCCAGCTCATGAAGCTGCTGAAGCCAAGAATTCTGCAAACAGAGGAAAGGAAAAACCAGCCAAGTGAGAAGAGCCTCACCCAAGCTGTCTGCCTGGGGCTGGGTAAGCTACACCTGAGCTGTGTCTGACCCTGCCCAGAGCACAGCCTCATGTAACAGCTCCCAAAACTATTCACTACCCAGTGCTGGATTGCTGAATGTTTAATGCCACTTGATTAAAAGAATTTCATTTTAATGCCATTTGCACGTTTAGAACCAATTAATGCAGGGTTCTAAGTGCTCTTAAATCATATTTCAGCCAAGGGGAGCTAAGGATGATCAGCCATTCACAAAATGAACCTTTTCTGGTTGGACAAAGGACAGTAAGTCTCAGCCAAGATCTTGAAGTGTTGTTCCAAGTGTCCTTCTTCCAGATGGGAAGCAAGAGGGAAGCAGAAGGCTGAAGGATGCTTCTGCCAACAGGACCTGCAGACAGTGGCAGTGCAGCAGCTGCTGCCTCAGAATTCAGGGAGGAAAATTTCAGTGTGCTGGTTACAGTCAGTCATGGGCTGATCTCCTTTCAGCTGAAGATACCATCCTCCTCTTCCTCTATGGGGTCTCACAGGTAGGGGTTGCAGAGCACTGGGATGCTGAATGTGCTGCTCACCATGTGGCCTACTCCCATCCTACTCATGCTGTGTAAGAAGCAAGTCAAATGATTTACAGTGTATATATCAGTGAGGGGGGTTAAAAATTTGGAAGGAAAGGGACCACAGATACTTAAAATCATTTAGATATTCAACAGATTTAAATGGTTAACACAACACCTCTCCATGCCATGTCTCCTCTTTCCTGAATAGTACAACCAAAGTACTTCACAGCAGGGGAAAAAAAAAACCTCACCTGTACTGGAATTCTAGCACTGGAGGGTATTAAAAAGAATTCCAACAACAAAAAATGCTGCACCATGAGCTTTCTGGGGGAAAATAAGTGGTATCTTATATGTGTTATAGCAGGAAGTATAAATAGCCACTAATATACCGTCTCCATATGTTAAACTGAATGCCCATCCTGAAATACTGCACAAGAAGATCCTTTTCCCCACTCCCCCCACCTAAGTTGCCTGCATGGCAAACTGGTTTTCAGTTGTTTTTTTAACTTGTTCTTGCCTTTCAGTGCATGAAACCAAAAGAGAACCACAGGCAGCATAAGCTGGGATTTGCTAAAGGTGCAAGTGTGGAAGATCTCCCTGTCTGCACTCTTTATAGTCCCTCAGCATCCTGGAGACATCACTGGATTCACTCCTGATTGACAGAGCTGTGCCAAGACAGAGGAGGTTCCACAGGAAAAAAAGAAGGGCAGGGAGGAGAAGCAGCAAAAGCAACACCACCAAGACATGGGCTAAAAAGGCCCTGGATGATGCAAAGCCACATCTGTTGGTTTGTAGATCACTGAACTTAAAAGATGTCAGGGGAAAGGAAAGGAGTCATCAGGTGACTGCAAAACTGGCAGTGAAAATACACCAGCAGCTGCAGGAACACTGGAGAGGAGACCAAACATATCACAGGTTTCAGACCACTGAGTATGCAGGCATAATGGGAGGTTTTTAGAAGTCATAAAACTTGGTATTTTATCATGAAAAATCCCTTCTAATTCCAGGAGGAGTCACAATCAGTTTGTACCAGGAGCATGTACCCTGCAGCAGGACAGTGCACACCAGTCTCCACTGGGATGCAGCTGAATGCATCCCATAATTGCAGGCACCATGAACTACATTAACTAGCACAAGCTAAAAAATACAGTCTTTCCAAAACATACTACTGGATGTATTAAAAATCAGCAACTAAAACACAGCCTAGCAGCTGGGGTTATTAAAAACCAATCAAACAAAAAAAACCAACACAACTGATCCTTCTCACTTTTAAGATCAGGAGGAGTAAGACTGGTGTTTCCAGCAAGGCAGACTCTACACATTGTGTTATTTCCCCACCCCAGGAAGAAAAAAAGGAAAATTAGGTGCACACAAAGTACCTAAAAAGGAGATTTCAGGTTAAAAATATCACAACACTTATGGGGCTCCAAAAGTGACTGAGCAGCACCCAGCTGCAGGGTCCCTGCGGAAGGGAGGCATGGGGCTTTGTTGTGCCAGATCCCAGGGAATGCTTCCACACCTTCTCTGAGAGTTCCAATCAATACGAAAAATGAACCACACTTTGCAAACACTGTGATCACATCAATTGCTATTGTATTTGTAATTACGTTCATTTATCAAATGTGCTACTAGGATGATCATAATAATCTCAACATATCCATAAAAACTATCTAACTAACATTATCTCAAGGTGTGCACACATCCCCAAGCCATGAATCATCCATCCTGCATTATGAATTTACCACCAGAAGTTACAGGCAAGTATCTGTGGAAAAGAAACTCACCTCTGAAATATTTAGAGACCTTATTTTCATGAAATATCACCTTCCTGTGCTCATTTAGCCTCCATAAAATAAGCTGATGTGCACTTTTTTTGCTATTTTGCTTCCCAGCAGTAGCTCTGTATTTTTAATCCGGCACAATCCTGGTCCCATTTCCCACTCTGTCACCAATGCTGTGAGGCAGGGGGATCTGCAAAGCCCCATGACAGCTGCTGGGAACTGCTGGAACCCCCTAAGATCACTTCACTTACCCAGCATCAGCCCTGTGGGTAGATGTGCCCTGGGAACAAGGCTGCAGCCCCAGGGACAAGAACAGGGTTCTCTGGCATGATACAAACACCACAGACATTAAGATGTTGATCATTTATAGGTATTCCCAGAGCAGATGCCTTCCACCACCCCCAGGTCACCCTGCATCCAGTAGGATGCCCTCCAGGCCAGGCTCTGGTCCCCTGTGTTTGGTATTGCTCCTGCATGGACAGAAATTCTGGTGATCCCAAAACCAGTGAAGTCACTGGAGACTTCTTCCCCCTCCAGTGAATGGATTTCAGATTGTGCCCCGTAGGACCATAAAGTGTTGAGTCAAGACCTAAACCACAAGCTCATTACAAACAATTTTTTCTATGGTTACAGAACAGGTCCTTAATCTTAATTTACATATTTCTTTTTGAAACAAAGGAACGGTGGCAAATCAGATTAATAAATAATTCCTAGAACTACAGGATATCCCCAGAAACACATCCCACTATTTTTAAAAACATGATCTTGTCCTACCAGAATTTTATCAAAGTTATAGAATACATTAATAAGTGACATTTTAGGTACTAATTGATTAAAAAAGCCACTGAAAGAGGATTGGCAGCATAATTTCAGCTATAATGACTGACTTGTTAGTTAGACCTGTGCTTATAATCCATTGCCCACCAGATAAATGAGTGGTTTAGCCTGGGTGGTTGAAACACTGTGGGTAACCCCAGAAGAACGATGGAGTCCTGTGCTTACACAACAGCCTCCTACACTGAATCCATTAACAAAATTCAGGCATTTAAGCACTGTCTTTTGGATGTCCTAGAATATTAATTATACTTGATACATGGAATGTATTTAATTACAGTGAAACTCGAATCTGGATGAATTAGCTACACTCATAAAAAATTGCACACATCTTTTTGCCTCTTCTGAACAATTTAGCATTAGCTCTGAAGCATGAGCTTGGTGGTGCAGAAGATGTTCATGGTGAGAAATCAGCTGTGAGGAGACACCAGAAGAAACCTAGAGGACAGAGCATCAGAGACCTCTTTGCCAGGTGCTCCACAGGCCTGGGACCTCCCCAGAAGCAACCTCTGCCATCACATCAGTGTGCAGCCAGGGCCATCACCCTGTCCTAGCTGGATCCAGGCAAAACCTGAAACCATTTCCAGCCCCAAGGGGTTTCAAAGGGATGTGGAGTATTTCCACTACAAAGACACCTGGAAATCCACCTTCTTCCAACACACTTTTCCAGCTAGGATGGAAGTTGTTGAGTATGGTAAATGCCTTCACAGGAAGGTTTATAAACTGCTTCCAGCTGGCCCTGTCCCTCAGACTGAGCCCACTGTCTTTTGACCCATGTCCCAAACTTACCACCCTTCTGCCACCACTTGCAATGACACTGGAAATCTCTTCAGTGTATTTCTACAGCATCCATCTCTGGCAGCAAAAGGAGCTCAGTGTATTGGGGTTAAACAATGCAGATTTCCCAAAATGGAAAGTAGAATTCCAGAGGTACCTCCCGCATTTTTTGTTTTGGAAGGAAATTCCAAATACAGAAATATAAAATTCTGGAATACCTTTACCAGGCAAAATCCCAGTTTACTGCAGCTGCCCTGATGGTGCCCAGTGACCCAGACTGCAGCAGCCTTAACTGAGATGAACAAAAATGTGTGAACTAGACAAGCAATTAAGTGGAATTCTTCAAAACCAAAGGTAATTTTTACTTCATTTCTCACCCTGATACTAAGTTCATAGGAGGTTTTTTGTGTTTTTTGTTCTGGGGGGGAAAGGTTATATTAAACTTTAAAAAGCATACATACCTTAAATAGCCCAAAGTATCACATATAATGCAGTTATCTGTTCTGGTTAAATGTCTTTTCAAAACATTCTAATAAAGAACTTTCTCTCTGCATGTGGATGTATATCTCTGTCAAGTGTGGACAAGGAACAATTGTTCTGCAGCTCCACTGCTGTATTCCTGAAAGCAGGGAGAGCAAAACAAACAATCTAATAGGACTCGCTTGGCTGCACCCCCATATTTATAGTCCTGGCCTGGGCATCCCTGGGACATGGAACCAGGCAGCCTGTGAGCCCCCAGCAGAGTGCAGAGGGGAGGGAGACACAGCACAGATCTTGTCACACAGCATAATCACCACCTCCTAGCATCTTTCCAAATAAAACAACACATCAAGGTTCTTCTGTGCTCTCAGATGTGTTCAGTGCCAGCACCTGCCCCGAGGGCACCAGGGGGGGCATCAGCTTTCCCACCAGAGCTGGGCACAGGGAAACGTGGAAAGGGTTGGGCTGGGAAAAACCTTTGGGATCACCCAGTCCAAGCCTTCCCCCAGCACTGCCAGGGCCCCCCTGCCCCATGTCCCTCAGCACCACATCTCCAGGGCTCTGAAACCCCCCCAGGGATGATGGGGACTCCAGCCCTGCCCTGGGCAGCCTTTAATCCTCCTTAAATCTTCATCACAAAATATCAGATCTAAGTTACTTTTTCCCACCCCGTCCTTTCCAGGGAGAAATTGTTCCCAAGCACCAAACTAACTCCCCAAGCACCCACGGACCCCAGGAGGGGCAAATCCAAACAAACTGGAGTGTTCAGCAGCTGCCAGCCCCCAGCTGAAGTGCGGGGAGGGAGGGCACAGGGGGGGGCACAGGGGGGGCACAGGAGGGCTCAGGGGGGCTCAGGGGGGCTCAGCAGCAGCACTGCCCCGCCGCTGGACACAGCCCTGCTCAGGGAGCGCTGCTGCTTGAACCTCCTTGCCCATCACAATTTAAAATCACAGAAAAAAGCCCCTGCCCGGGTGCCCCCGCAAGGCCCCGCTGCCGGCAGAGGGCAGGCGAGGGCAGCGCCGGCACCGACACCGGCACCGACACCGGCACCGACACCGGCACCGACACCGGCACCGACACCGGCACCGACACCGGCACCGACACCGGCACCGCCCGTCCTGCCCGCACCGGCACCGGCACCGCCCGCACCACCTGCTCATCCCATCCCCCTCGCCACGGGGTGACAGGGGGTGACAGGGGGTGACAGGGGGTGACACGGGGTGACAGGGGGTGACACGGGGTGACAGGGGGCTCCCCTCACCTTCGGCTGACAATGTGGTTTCAGCCGTGGGCATGAATGCAAAACCATCTCACCTGAACAAGGTGGGGATAAGCCAGACCTTTTTTTTTTTCTTTCTTTTTTTTTTTTTCTTTTTTTGGTTTTTTTGTTTGTTTGTTTGTTTTGTTTTTTCTTTTACAGACAATGCATGATTGCCATGCACAACCTGGATAATGTAGAAATAATGTAAGAATGGTTTATAAATTAAAAAATAATGTAATGTGTAATGTAAATGTGTAGCCAAGGAGGAGTTGCTCTGGGAACAGAAAAAGCCTGAAAAACGAAATGACTTTTCCCAAGGAAGTCTCAGTGCTGGTGGGCCTGGCAGACAAACACTCCTTTTCCCCAGGCAGCCTCTCCCAATCCCACTGTGCTGTCACTGGTTAGCTTTGCCTCCCCAGTCCCCACATACCTGTCACCTGTCCCTTCACCCTGTCACCCAGGCAGGGGCACCCCGCAGCACTGGAAGGAGCTGCTGCTGGACACCAGCATGGAGAAAATTCTCCTGGTGCCGGGTAGCACAGCTCAGAAGAACACCAGGGAGGCAGCTGCTCCTCTGGGGTGATCCTCACCTCTCCGGGGGCTTGGGGAGGGCTGGAAGGAGGATGGGGCTGCACAAGGAGTTGCAGCAACTCTGCCCTTGAGCATTGCCCACGGGAAAGGGACAGTGGTGACAGTGCTGATCCCTAAAGACGTGGCACTCCTCCTGCAGATCCAAAGTTACAGATGCCAAAAGAAAAACACCTGAGAGTAAGGCTGAGAGCTGCTCACGGTGAAGGAAAAGTGTCCAAGCCAATCACCCAGAAAAAACACTCTGGCTTTAACTCAATATGCTAGCTATTCTCTCAGATTAATTCTTCAAAACATGTAATTAGTGTCTCCAAACCAAACTTCTCTTCCTCTACAACCAAAAGAATTTCTGAATTCTCCAAAAGGATGAAAACATCACCCAGAACCTGATTTAATGCTGCAGCCATAGCAAAATCCTCATTAAATCTTCATCACAAAATATCAGATCCAAGTTACTTCTCTCCACTTTTCAGCACTTTCACCATTACTTAATCTTAAAATGCTGAAGCCTTTGACACTTACTGCTGTCCTGTGTATTCCCCTGAAATAGCTTCCCTGCAGAACTGTGTTGCATTCTAATGCCACTCCTCTCCCAGCCTGCATTCAATGCAAACCACTGTCTTAAAATAAGTAAATCATGTCCAAATCCACGAAACCAAACCCCATGAAATTTAGAGAAGTTCAGGCTTAAGATTGATGCCTGAAGCACCTCTGCATCTCCTCAGGATGAGTGCAGGGAGTTGGTCTGGAGGCAGTGTTACACCTCAGGAGGCAGCTATGGAGATTCCTCTGTTCATAACATCACTCAGCTCCTGAAGGGAAGTCTGAACCAGAGGCAGGCTGGGAGGAAAAAAGGGGTGGCAGTAGTTAAAAGATCTTTCACATACACACCTCCTAAACCTACCTTGAACTCCCTAACACTGCTTCAGACACGGCCAAGCCTCATGAAGGCCATTTAAAAACTTAGTTCTTTGATATCCTTCTCCAGGTGATGCTCGCCCAGGAAGGACCATCTGTGTTGAAAACCCCTGAGAGATGAGTTAAAATACACAACAACACATCCTCCTTTCCCTGCTGCCCTGCCACCAGGCTTGCCAGAATCTCAGCAGGACAGGTAGGAGTATCTTACCCTTTCAGAACTCCCATTAAAATATTTAATCTCAGAAAAAGAAATAATCATAAAGCGCAAAGCTATAAAACGTGAAAAGTTTCTGTAGAGTGTGGGATTTTTTAAAAATGTCAAAGAGAAACCCAATAAATATATGCTAAGATAAAATTGTGAGAGGCAAATGATTAAAGCATGAGGCCAATATTAGAGAATACTCCTTATAAGTAAGTAGAGAAAATGCAATCGTCCTGCCAATGAAAAGCAGTCACTTACAATAAAGTGAATACATCTCATGCTTTCACTGCAATACACACACCAAAGGAGAACTGTCAGATTGTTCTAATTTGCATGGGAGAATTACAAATGAAACATAAAATATCCTTTTGAAATGCAAGCTATTTTTATTTTGGAATTACCATGATCAACAGTGATCCCCTGCATCCAAATCACCAGACACGGCCACAGTAAATCACGGGGACTGGTGCTGTAGGCAGTGAGAGAACAGAGGGCCACTGACTGCTCAGCAGATTTACTACCAGATACTCTTTCTGTCCTCAGTATTCACAGGACATTTGGATTTTTTCAAGCACTCAAGTTTATCTCAGCATATGGGTGTGAAAAAACCCAAAACCATAATAGATGTTAGATAATAATTCCTTCTACCCATCCTGTCTCCAGTTCCTGCCCGTTCATTGATCCCTTTGGACTCCTAATTTATTACAGGCAGTTGTCTTGGCTGGAGTTGCACAGACTCAACTGGTGACCCCTTTCACCTGAGTTAATGTAAAGGAAGACAAAAAAATTGTGTGTAAATTGTTAGCATGGTTTTTTTTTGTGGCCCAGGAAAAGTCCTTGTTCATTCATTTTCATAGCATCAGAGAGCAGCCATAACTCATTCCAGGTCATGGCTCAAAATGGTACTTCAAGAGGCACAATTCCCAACTGGAAAGTTTGAAAGAGACACCAGGAATTGCATCAAGAGACTCTTGTCAGTTACACATGTAAATGTGAGGCCATTCCTCAGGCCCCACCAAGAGAGTGGAAAGAGAATAATTGATGACTTCCCAGACTCTTTCTGAACAGCTGCACTTCCCAATATATTTCCCCACTTCAGACATGGAAGGCAGGTCCAACCACAATCAGATTTCCTTTGGTTGCCATGGGCTGCAGTCCCAGTACCCCAGGCAAACACTTCCTAACTCACTCACTCCTCACTTCCAGATGGGGTGGCTTGTGTCCAGCAAACAGAAACATTTTGGTCAAGTGAAGGAAATCAGACAAGGGAAGTTTCACTGCAGGGTAAGCGTTCTCAAGAAAACAACGCCAGGATTCCTTAAAAAAATATTTTTTTTAAGCAACTGGGCTCTTGATTTACTGACATGAAAGTGCCCTGTGTCTAACTGTTCTTCTTGCACCTCTCTATTGCAGCAGCACATCCTTTTTGTTAATTGATTACAATCAAATTTCTTCAATTTATCCCACATTCCTCAAAGTCTGCTAGTCTAAAGACTGATCCTTTTGAGCTACTACCTTTCATAGAAACCCTCAGGTGGATTTCAAATGTGATATGATTACTAGACCCTAGATATTCACCGGTTTCCATCATATTTATCATACTTGCTTCATTTCCTAGGAGAAAGGGCCTGATTCATTAAAAATTATATGCCCCATTTAAGCAGGTTTTCTGCATACTTTACTCAGGAAAAAATGCTGAATGCATTTTTTTCCACATAAAAGTATGTCTTTTTTGTGATTTATCAACCTTTTATCCCCTGCCTAAGAGCAGATGCATCTCAGCCATGTACCCTGGTGGTACATAACTCCTGGAAAGGTGAGCAGCAGCATTCCCAGCGTCCAGCTCAGAAACCCCAGCTGCTTCAGACACAGCAAGTGTCACATGTTTTTACTGTTTATGGTATTTCTGTGGGCTTTATTCAAGCACCATGATTCACAGCTTGAATTCTCTGGAACAGTTAAATTCACACTAAATTTCAGTTCAGGTTTGAAAGACTGAACTCCCAGTATTTGTGGGTCAGGTGCAATCCAAAAAATAGCAGGGCTGGGGTTTTTTTACTGAAGCACAGATTCTCACATTACTATAATTTGTCTGTCTTTATTACTTTGGAGATTTAAGTGATCATTTGCTGTTAGCCATACCACAGTTAAGCACAGGAACTTTTAATAACATCTAGGATGAAATTCACTCCTGGGCACAGAGCTCAAACAAGGTTCTCTGGTCCACCTGAAGGCTTCAAGCCGGAGTTTACATAGGCAGGCACCTTTGCACAACCTCTTTATATTATGACAAATTTCATAGCTGAGGAAAAAAGGCTTTTCAACACTTACCTGATGAAACTGTTTCTTCCTTTTACTTCTTTTGGTTGCAGGGGGTGGGGGGCAGGCTGTGGGATGGGGAAGGAGTGTTAAAAAGAGGTAACGCAAGTAGCAAGAGGCAGGTACCTCTAAGGAAGATAGCATCAAAAAGCAAGAAAAGGCAGTTCTGTCAGCACACTGCTGGCTTGGAAACCCTGAAGCTAACACCAAAACTAAAATTTCCATGTCTTTTAGACCAGGAAAGACTCGAGACAGAAATTTGGGTTTATAGTGAACTGCAGGACCTCAGCCTAGGGTAGCTCAGACAAACCCTGCAGTACTGCCCAGCCTGAGATTTGGCCTCAACCATTTCCCTTCTCCCCTGAAGAAGAGAAATTGCCTTTTTTCTGTTATCCAAGGTGATAAAGTTTCTCCTGAGACACAAATAGCTCATATTTCTCACAAGAAACATGGTTAATACATGCAAATGCAGAATTCTAAGATGATATTAAAAAATAAACAGATTACCAAACAAAGCAAAGCACTGCACTCTTACCCTGCCACTGCTTGCAGTGCTGCAGTGATCTGCAGCCCAGCTCAGGAAAGCAGCAGCCCTTGGTAATACCCTGGGACACATTTCCACCAGGAAAAGTAGTATTCTGGTAGGGCTTTCAATAATGTTTGCTCCTCAGGTGAGCCAGGCCAAACCACAGCCATGACAAACTATACAAAACTTTTCTGTTCCACCAAAATTGTAAAAAGGACCAATTCAAATTCTATATGGAATAAACAGAGAAAAAAACACAGTGCAAAGTTCATCTTACCTTTTATCAGTCTCCTGTTAAATCAGAACCAAGACTGATTTTTTTTTCCTCTATTTTGGAAAAGATTAGTCACAGCTTCATCTCACAATTCCTTTTAATCCTGGTGAGACTCTTTCTTCAAACCATTTAGAAGACAACTGACTGACTCAGCCACACATCCTAACCCCCAGTCTGGTGTACCACCTACTTGTGCTTACAACTCAAACCTGTAAAAGCAATGCCAGAGACAGCACAGAACGTATGCCAGGCAGAAACATCTTCAATGTGTCAGTACCTCTGCAAGCTCTCATTTCTGCAAACAGCATATAGTTTGGGGGGGATTAATGAAACAGAATCCAGTTAAATTTTCCTAAAACTCCAACTGATGTTATTTTGCAGAATGTGCCTCTTCTCCAATTAAAATGCTCTTTTGGTTTTCCACTTGTTTTACTGTCTTGACCTCTCATGTCCCCATAAAAATACCTTAAGGTTTTGTAATCATTCCCAGTGTTCCTACAATTCCATTTGAGCTGTTCACCAAGCACATCTTTATGCAGGCAGCTCCCAGGTAGCACCTACCTTATCAGTCCTGTTATGGATTGCACTGTGTGCACAACTTTCCATTTTTTCACTCTGTGCCATGCCCTCCCAACATTTTATTGTGTTTTAAAGAAAGGAGGAATCCTCTTGAACATTTGCTGCAAGTTCCTCCCCTCCTTATGCAGAACCTGACATTCATCCCAGCCAGATGATGGAAGCAAAATTAAACTGTCCAGGGTGTTTACTGGGAGCAGTGCCCCTGGCATGGAACAGAATTCTGGAAGGCAGGGATGGGAGGAATGAGAAGAGCCTTAAAGATTAGAAGGCCTAATGGAGTTTGGAATTTTTGAATCTATCAAACCCTGACATTTGAGGTAGCTTTATATTTTGCTTTCAGAGTAGTACAAACCCCAGTGAATTACATAATGGAACATGTCTCCCCAATGTAATCACAGTTGACCTAACAGATTTGTCTTTCTGGCCATACAATCTACCAAAAATCTTTACTGTAAGGAATTCAGAACCAGATTCTAATGACAGAGAAAAATCACTTTTTAAACATATAACAGGCCTAAGAGGAAGCAATTCCTACCAGTTATAAACCTCCCCAGGAAAAGCAGCACCAGGAAAGCAGTGGCTCTGCTCCTCATGACTGGGGAGGAACTGGGGTGGTTGTTGGGGAGGAGAGGACAGCCCTGTCCACAGACACCAGGACCAACACCCCAACTCACACACCTCAGCCCTCAGGATCTGCCTCTGGGGGAAGGAAGGAGCTGGCATCTCCCCTCTGCAGCACTCCAGGACTCAAATCATCACTGGAGCTGGGGCACCCCCCGAGCCAGAGAGCAGGGATGCACTGGGGTGACTGCAGAAGAATTGCATCAAATTTTAAACAAATTTATATTTATTAGGCTTGGAAAAAGGTCTTTTTCCCATCTAGAAGAACAAAAAGAATGGAGTTCAAGCTTGAATTATAAACATATTTCAAGAGGCATTTTCCCAGGTCCATGGAAAACAATGCAGCTCTGAATTTGTGTAATAATGTAATAATGAAATAATTTTGTTAAATCTCTCAATATAAAAACATGTAAAAGATTCTTTCCCAAAAAATCTTTTAATCCTAACCTAAATCAGGTTTACCTGTTGCTAGCTAACCTCTACTTCAGAACTGCTAGCTGAAGAACATAGTGCTAGTATCTATGAAGTAAAGAGCAAAGAATAAAATTCCAGAAGTGGATGCAGAAATTCAAATGTATATTGCCAAGCAACTGAGCAGGGGAACCTAAATGAAAAGGCAGAGCCACTGCTAGGCTCATGAGCATGCACGATAGAGCCAGTCAGATTCCATTTGTTAAAACATGTTATTCAATTAATTTTGCCCTCTTTACTGAATAATTCACTTGATGAATGAATTCTTCTGGTAAATAACCACTTCTACATCCCATTGACTTCTGTGTGGGCAAAACTGATTTTTCTTTTGGCACTGATTGCATTTTTTCAGAGGCAGTAGGAAAGCAGCAGGGTGGGTGAGCAGGTAAATGGAGGGGAACCCAGGGAGAGCATCTGGGGCTGAGGAGTGTGCAGGGGACCAGGGCAGCCCCCTCCCTGCATCAGAGGCTTCAGCCCAGCTCAGCCTCCACCAGCCTGGCCCCAGCCAGCAACCTGCCTGCTGAGGCACTTGGACATATGTCTGGGTAGCTATCCAGGTCCCCCTTGGCCAGGAAATATGATATGGGAACTCCTAAGGACTATTTTTTATTGAGATAGTTATATGACTAGTGAAAAATGTTTTAACATTTTTTTTTTAAGAGGCTTTCCTGTAAGCACCATCGATTTCCTTAAAATGTTTGCTTTATCTCAGAGAAAAGCTAAACATAAGGGTGCAGAGAGGAGATATTTCTGCATCTATTTGAAGAAATCTCATCCATAAAGAAGCAAATTGCCATGGTAATTATCACTATCTTACTTGTAATTGTAAGAATAACCCAACAGGGTTTCTACATATGGGCTGTTCTCATTCCATTTGCTCTCTCATCCTCCCTGGAAAGAAACTGTCCTTGGTGGGGAAGCATCAGAGGGGCTTGGGCAGAAGGGGGGGGGTTGTGTCCAGGTGCTCCTGCCTGCAGAATGGGCTTCAGCCCCACCAGAGACCAAACCAGCAGAGGTTCTGGGAACACTCACTGGATATTCACCAGCAGGCAGGGCCAGGACAGGGCTGCCCAGGCACAGAAGCAATCTGCAGAACCCCAGAATTCCTTTACAGCTGCTCCCTCTCCACAGTCACTACTGCAGAACAAGAAAGGGGCTGTATGACCAATGCTATGAATTATCTAAATATCAAGGGGGTGAACAGATCTGCTGTGGTTTGGTCTGCTAGCTTGGTTTGGAGGTTTTTTACTTTTTTGTTTGTTTGTTGTTCATTTGGTTTTGTTCAGGGTTTTTTGTTTTGGTTTGGTTTTGCTTTGTTTGTTTGTTGGTTTGGGGTTTTTTAAGCTGTGACAGAGCACCATGTAAAACCAAAAACCAAATTTGCACTATAAAGCTATACCTGGATTAATATTCAGTTCTTCTGGTCACTGCAGACAATCTAGTCTGAAAGGCCAAAGAGTGAGAGGACTCCTGTTCTTAGCCCAATTAAGTCAGTGGAAACAAATCCCCAAATTCTTCTCACCAGTCACCAGGAGAATTAAGGCAGGGGACAACCCCAGAGCCTGGCTGGAGAGGTGAGGAGGGTTCCCTTGCCAAAGGGAGGCCAGGCCATGGAGAAGTCAGCCCAAAGATGCTGCTGCACATCCTAAAGGCTGCTCCTCCACCACGGGCATCTTTCTTGTTTCATATATTGCTGAATATATGAAATTTCAGTGAACACATTTCTACTTCCAAACAGGGTTATCCAGGAGAGAGACTGCCATGGGAATGAGCAGTTAAAAATAAACCCACCTGGCTGAGGGCTGCAGAGGAAAGCTGAGCAGGCAGAAAGGGGCTGAGAAACTCAGGAGAGCTACCAGGCTGCTGGGTAAATCCTGCAGGAAACTTCCAGACCTCAGGATTGCAATGGGGAACTGGCACTCAGGGCTCAACCTCAACCCCTCTGTGCCTTGACTGCATTGATAACCTGTATGCTGCACTTATTAAACCTGGGGATTAATAAATAAAATTATTTCATAAAGTATTCATTCCTTTGAACAAAGGGGAAAAAAAAAAAAAAAACAAAAAAAAACGCCACACCACACTCCAAAACTTTTTTTTTTTTCACTAGCAGTGGAAGTTCCTACGGAAGCAAATACTTCCAAATGTAACCAAAAAGCCCCAAATACAACCAAATAATTCAAATGTAACCAAACAGCCCCAAATACAACCAAATAATTCAAATGTAACCAAACAGCCCCAAATGTAACCTATTATCCCCCACAATAACAAAGTGGCTCCAAATGCAACCGAGCAGATCCAGATGTAACCCAATCAGTGTGACCAAGCACAGTGTAATAATCCCATGGGGAAAACCCAAACCAGAACTTTCTCACCTGACTCTGCTGCTCTCTTTGATCCTGGGAAACATTTTCATTACTCACTTCAAGAGAGTAGGCCCCTAGCTTTGAACCCAATACAGTTCAGAAAGCAAACAAAAAACCCCAAACCAAACGCAAACAAACAACAAATACCCTCAAACTGGAATTTATATGGTTTTCTGCTGAACAAAAGGAGGTGGCCAGGCCACAGATTTGCCAGTCCAAGCAGGGCAAGGGTTTCAGCTGACTGCTCCAGTGGTTCTGACCCTGGGAATGTTGTACCCGAGGCTCATGGATACAACCTCTGCCAGCCCCATGTTTCCTGCCTTCTCAGCCCCAAAATTAAAGCTCTCAGAAGTATTTTTTTGTAATTTGTGTTTAATTATTTTTGACTCATAGATGTTTACAGCAAATGCCCTTTAGAAACCCAGAATTAGTAATCTCTCATTAGTTAGGTTTTTCTTCTTCTGCACAGAACTGTATTATTATTTACAAGAATTGGGAAGTGGGGGAGAAGGAAAAAAAGAAAAAAAAAAAAAAATAAAATACAAGGATTGCACTTGCACAACATAAAAAAAAAAGAATATGGTTATAATGAGTGCTTCAAATAGATACCATGTTGGAGCAAAGCACAGGGCTACAACACCTCAGTGCCCCATGTGTGTTAAGAGGCAAACTTAATTTAGTAAGTTTTTCTCACATTTTTAGCTTCAGGGTTTTGTTTAAAAAAAAAAAAAGATCCAAACGACAAACAAAACACAACAGACCCCACACACAACACAAAGCAGGAGCCCCTCATTCCTATGAATAAATGCAACTAAACTTCCAGTTAGAGCATTAATTCTAGCTCTGACTTAGTCCTTCCTAATCTGTTCTTTTTCTGCACAGAGAGCTCCAGGACTGAGCTGCTGCTGAGCACCCGTGCACAGCACTCCCACAGCAGGCATCTGAGGGCTGGACAGAGTTATCATCCCTGCCCTTTGCATCCTCACATACCAGAACTGTTCTGGGAGCCTCAGCACACACCACAGCATCACTCTCCATCAGCACAGAGAAGCCAGGTTGTTACCAGAGGTAACTGCACCCCCCAGCCCCCTGCTCAGCACCTGGACAGGTAAAAGAAGATAAGAGCCCGTTCTGCCTGACCCCAGAGTCCCCTTACTCCTGGGTGTAGTGTACTACCCCATCCCTACCACCTCCTCTCAGACTCTCTGCACCAGGGGGTAAAGAACAAAGGGCTCCAGGAGACATCACTTTGTCCCCATGACTGCTCCCAACAGTTCTGGCATCCTGGAGGCACGTTCCATGGATTGTTTTTAAAGCTTGCTCTAGGACCCTGAGAGGAAAAGGGAGATCAGATGGGGTTTGACAGGTAAAGGGCAGAGTGAAGACTCTGTACCTGCTACAGGGGGAATGTGCTCATGGTGGAGAAAACCCTTTCTGTGCCAGGCAGGAAGATGTCCTCAGGGAACATTTCCAAGCACTCCTCACTGCTGCTCAGGAGAATCACCACTCAGCTCCTTCGTGTGGACAGGGAGTGGTTTTCTGCACACAACTTCAGAACACTTGAATGGGAGAGGACTGCTTGTACATCTCCTGGAACCCAGTCACACCTCTAGCATGCCTGCATGCAGGTACCCACAATCTCTACTCTTGGAAAAAAAAAAAAAAAATTGTTCTATGACAACTTGTTGTAAAAGTGTGTTTTAATATATAGAATGGAGGGGGTTTGTGCTTAACATTATCCTCAAGAAACCACAGTATGCTGATCTCCTCAAACACCACCTGTGAGACTCAGAAGGGTTCCTGCAGAAACAGTCACAAGGAGAAAAGTCCTGTAAAATAACACGATATTATTTTTCCCCCTTAAATACATGAGATTATAAAGAGCATCAACCTGTTGCTGTCACAATTTCTACTTCTGCAGTCCCAGCTAAAACCTCAAAACTTTCTGCTTAGTCTCTGCAATGCACATGTTTATCTTTCAGTTCTCCCCACATATTTGATGACATTTGGCTTCTACCAGCAGAAGGACCAGACTCTCCTAACAAGATGTTACACAAGAAATTTGTTATAGGAAGAGAGGACAAAAACAGTACCAAAAATAACTTGGGGGTTAATTGTGTGCCATATATTAAATTTACACAATTGAAGTCAGTTCAGCTGAGGTATGGAAAGAAAACCAAACCCCACAAACCAACCTCCACCAGCAACCAGGCTTCAGCTGAGCCCCATCACTCACACCACATCCCACAAAACCACTGCCATCACCCCAGAGCATGTCACCAAGGTCTGCTGGCACATCCCACAGCTCTGCCCTCAGGGAAATCTGCTGCAAGGAGGATCTGAGATCAGCAGATTCGGTGTGAACCCCACGGATTCGGTACCAAGGGTACCAGAAACCTGTCTGGGTGTGCAGAAACCTGCAAACCGGTGTGTCCAGAGGAGCAGTGGGGGTGGCTGCCTTGGACTGCATGGGGGTTTTGATGAAGAGCCCACTGATGGAGAACTTCAATTAGAGCAGGCAGATTTTCAGCACCTCATCTTTGTCCTGAAGGGAACCTCCCCATCCCAAGCACAGCTCCCTGAGACAAAGCCCATCCATCTCCTCATTCCAGGCTTGGAACTCACGATGCCCTTCCCACTCCAGCTCTTATTTTCCCAAATGTTCCCAAACTGTGGGATGACCCCACAGCTCCTTTACCCCAAAACACAGAGACACAGATAGGGCCAACAGCAGCTCTGGTGCCCATGTCTCCTGATGGCAGCAGATCAGCCCCCTGGGCTGGGTATCATCCAGCTCATCTACCTGATGGAAGGACAGGCATTTAATTCTCCCCTCCCAAGCAGGATCACTTCTGCAGAGCTGCCCCAGCAGTGAGGAGCAGCTCAGAGCTTGCTGGCAGAGGGGCTGAGCTGTGCTGCTGGGTGCCCAGCACCCAAGGGTGCCACAGCAGGAGAAACAGAGAAGAAGTTGGTCAGAGGGAGGCAGAGCTGAAGGCAGTCACCTCACACCCTACCTGTTAATGATGCTGATTCTTCTTGCCTGAAGTGCTCACAATGAGGATTGTCCCTTCCTCAGCTTTTCTTTCCCTACAAAGCTGATATTCTGCAGTGCTGTAACCTAGGAAAATGCAAAGGCATTTTTAGAGCTGTTTGGTGGCTTTTGTTTTTCTCCCTGACACCACTGCCTGGTAGGGATGTCTCATTTTCCTCCAGCCAGGCTGCACATCTGCAGGCAGCACAGGGAAATGCCCAGCAGTAAACTGGAACACAGACTGACTCTCCCCAAACCTGGAATTAAGCTATTGTTATCACACCATTCAAGGAACTGAATGACTGCTAACCATAATTTAGCCAAGATCAAGTGTAAAATCTGTTTAATTATATCCGATACATCCCCTATCTAGGAGATTATATCCTGCATTTGCAGGGCATTGACTCAATAATCTAATAGGTCTTTTCCATCTCTGACTTCTATTAGCCTATGAATTATAACAAAAGGACCATTAGGCAAACCATAATTGTGGAAACAGCCTTTGACACGTGAGCCCAACTCCTGCCAGGAACAGGGAAACCCTAAAATTAAAACACAGACAGACAATTGAAAGTAAAGCTTTTTCTTTATCCAAGTGTTAACTTGCTTGATTGAAATCATGAAGCAACCTCAGTAAGTCACCAAAAAGGCACTTTTTCTCCCCATCTGGTTAGGCAGAAATGCTTTGTGTAATCAGCACAGCAAATGCAGGTTTGCCACCAAAGGAGGGATGAGGACTGGGGGTTACAGGGGATATTAGCATCTACTCAACCCAGCTGACCCCCTGGTCCAGACCAACCCTGGCAGAGTGCCTCAGGTCTGCTGGGAAGGGTGACACATCTTGGCTTCCCACCAGCTTTACCATGGGAAGGGAAAAAGAAACAAAAAGTAAAAAAGCAAGGCCTGTCTGCCCTCGAGGCACAGGTAGGTGCACACATCTCCAGGGGTTGGGGTTCCACATGGCAGGCAGGGAACCCCCCCACCACCAGGTCCCCTTCCTCAGTCCCAGGCCCACCCAGCCTGGCAGGGATGTCACCCCTCTGCTCTGTCCAGAGAAAGGGACAGAGGAGCACAGTGGTGTTTGGTGTTCACAAGGCACTGGGAGCAAAACCATCACCAAACCCACAGCTCACAGTTTCCAGTAGAACTTCCCAGGCTCAATCAGTGAATAGTTTTTTACACTGTTCTTTTCCCACTACCTTCTAATGCCACTGTTGATGCCAGACACCCTCACTGAAGACAGTTCTACTGGACCACCTATTTGCAAACACAGCAAAGCAGCAGCCCTGACCCAGTCAGGGTCTCCTGCCCGGTTCCTCTCCCGGCCCGGTGCTGGTCAGGGAGCAGATCCCGGGGCTCATTCCCTCTGCATCCTCTCCTGGCAGAGCTGTGCCCACACCACCCTGCAGCACATCTGCTTCCAGCACCAGCCCTCTGCCAACTCTGCCTGGCTCTGCCAGAGCCTGTGGCACAGAGCTGTTATTATTATTTATGAAACTGGGGGATATCCAGTAGGGATTAGGAGGACTCTCAGGATCACTTCTGCTTGCAGCTCGAGCAGGATTTGAAAACAGATTTTTTCAAATGGCAGCGAGCAATATTATACATTTCTGCAACATGCTTAGAGCTGTGTTAACACTTTCATTTAAAAATCAGTTTTCTGTGGGGTTTATGAGTTGGCAGTAAATGTTCTTCTCAAGCTAATAGTGGCCACACCTGAATTATTTTTCTCATTAAAATCAGATCCGGAGAAATATCCGTGCAAAGAGCCTGTTGACCTGAACAGAATCCATGGAAAAGCAGACAGGGAAGAGCCTGGGGCTGATCACGGAAGTGTCCCCAGGCTCGGGTGATGACACCCTCATTGTCACCCCTGCTGCACTGTACAGCCCCGGGCCAGCAGAAGGGACAGTGGAGTATCATAGAAATGTTAATGTTGGCTCTCTCAAACAGCCACCACATTGCATTCTGTTCTGCTGGACTCCTGCATTCAGAAAGCCTGGGCTGCTCCATCCCACCTTTTCCCCACAAAGAACATTCCCAATTTTTAATTTTTGTCCACACATCCCATGACAAACTCATTAAACTCTGCTACATTTCCTTTCAGCTCCAGCTTAATGTTTTCAGAGCCCTTCTTAAATGTTTGTTTGTGAAGCCAAGACATGAGATGAGACTTCCTTCTCACTAATATCTGTTCCCTGCCTCCTTTCTGTGCTAGGCAGCAAAGGAAGGGTTAGGCTGAAAAATAAAATCATCCTGAGCCTGGCCCTGGCTCTGGCTCCTGGACCTGAGTTGTCTCAGGAAGTCAGAGCAGGTTGCAGTCACTTCTCAGGTACTGTAGGGCCCTTTGTACACTGGTCCCCTCTAACTGCCCTGCTAGCTTGGGAGGGGAAAAAA
This sequence comes from Phaethornis superciliosus, assembly GCA_023637945.1. Lineage (NCBI taxonomy): Eukaryota > Metazoa > Chordata > Aves > Apodiformes > Trochilidae > Phaethornis > Phaethornis superciliosus. Next base: position 38,110,300 of record JAJQWJ010000007.1, read on the forward strand.
AATTAAACACAAACAAAAAATCCCCACCCACATTAGTGTTACATAAAAATATTGTCACGCACAGACTTGCATTTTGTCCTCCAGATCATCAGGGCAGATGCTGAAACCCCCAAGCTCGACCCCTCTGGCTGGAGCAGCTTCCCTGGAGGCCTCACCCAGCCCCAGCTCTCCCCTGGTGCTCCAGGTCCCCCAGCTCCAGCCATGCCCAGGGCTTTCGGGCCGGTTCTGATCATCGGCCCATTCCCCTGGCACCCCAGGAGGCACTGCAGTGACAGCTGTGTCCCTGCCTGCCCAGGCACTGAGCTGGGGTTTGCTCTGCATGAGGAGAACTGACCACTCCTGACTGACTGTCAGCTTTGTCTGAATGAAGAGCAATGCAGAATTAATCCAAATTAAATATTTGCTTCACTTGTAAAGGGATTGTGGATGTACAAATAAAAACAACGCAGGATTTCTTTCTGGAATTGCACTCCAGTGTTAAACCACCTGTAACTGTCCCCAGGGCTTGTACATCCTCTGACCACTGCAGAAAAATATCTGCTAAGAGGCTCCCTGGCATCCCAGGTATTGCCAGGATTACAAAAATTATGGTGTCTACCTCACCCCTTGTTTACTGAACCTGCTAATTTCTTCCCAAAGATTTTCACAGAGGCACAGGCAGACAGTTCTAGCTAACAATGCCACTGTGTTTTCACTAATATCAGTAGCTTTTCCCAAATAACTTTATGCCATTAATTCTTTTTTTTCACAAATCTGCTAAAAGTACAACTCTAAAACAAAAGCATTGTGGGAAATATGTACCCCTTAATTTCTCGCTTACAAATGATTACTGAAGTAATGTGAACACATGAAATGTGTTTGGTTTTGTTAGGAAATGAAGTAAAAATTTTACAGTTCTTTAAGTTCTATCTTCAGGAATTAGCACAAAGATCCATTTTTATAGAGGCATTTCAGGAGAGAAGACAGCAGCATATGACTTGAAATTAATCTGTAATAGGCATAGCTGTGGGTTACTCTCCTTGCTTATGCTCTCAGTTATGCAGTAGATTGTTCTGTCATAACTCCATGCTTTGGGGTTTTTGTTCTTTGGAACCATCCACCATTTACATTAATATATATACATGTGTGTGTATATGTATATATATAAATATACACATACTGGTATGATGCTAGGCTAACAAGTCCTTAGTTTTAGCAGTTTATCAATGCCAGCAGACTCCTGTGCCTAAGGTCTGTAAAATCAGCTTCCTGTTGTACAACAAAATCCATAGCCAGCTCCTGGGAGCCATGTCACTGCTCAAGAATCCATGTTATTTGGACACATCAGCCAGGGAAACACCCAATTCTGCAGTAAAACAGGAGAAAAAAGCATCCTATAGCATCTAGCTTCTCAAAACGCTTAATTGCAGCTGTAGGGAAATGTTGTGTTTTGAGAATGTGACAGTTCTGAACCTGCAGGAAACAACTTCAGCAACAAAAAGCAGACAGAAACCCCTGTTTGCAGGAGCAGTGAGTTGTTTCCCTGCGCTCAGCAGATCCTGCATTTACATTTCTATGTTTGCGGTTTCTCTTAAGAAAGGAGTAAAATTGCCAAAACTAAGGATCCTAAATGACTTAAATGCCTCTGAAAACAAAAGCAGCCAGGAACTGACGGCTGGTAGAGCTGCTCACAGAGAGGGCTGCTGGAACTGGAGTGAGGGAATGAAAGAACCCGAGTGGTGAGGGTGCTGGCTGAGCTGTGCTGTGCAGAGCACATCCCTGGTACCAGGGGGATGTCACCCCCTCGGGATGTCACCCCCACCCCCTCGGGGGCAGCCAGCAGAGCAGCAGCCTCGGGAGTGTCTGGGTCAAAAATAATAAAAACCAACCCGTATAACTGTGGGGTCAGTCTTAAAGATGACACCACATTTAGAAGCAGTCCTACAGAACCAGCATTAATCAGAGCAATCCCTGAGTGCTGGGGGCACCAAATCACCCGCAGAGCCTCCCGTACCCCTCTTCTGGGCAGCACGGGGACTGGAGGCTCCCACCCTGTCTTCCAAGCTGCCCTTGGACGCTTACACTTCCCCAGGAGTGCACTGAGGCAGAGGAAGAGGCCGGGGTACACCCGGGGAGGGCAGAGGATGCTCCGGGTGGCAGCATCCCCCCCCCCCAAACACAGACAGACACACACACACAGCCCCCCTGCTCAGCACAACCCAGCCCAAACTCAGCTCCTGCTTGGGGTCTGCGAGGCAGAGCCGTCCTGTTGCAGGGCTGATTCCCCTCCCCACGCCGTGACCCCTGGTTCTGGTGACATTCCCTCCCCAGAGCCGGAACATTTCCAGAGGGGCTGAGGAGCCGCTCGCTCCTCCCGCACCTCCTCGTTCTTGGCCTTTTAAGTTTGGCTCCAGAGCTTGTCGCTTCGCTTTATTTCTCGATGAAGCAGCTGCAGGGTTTCTCCTTTCCAGGTCCTTACCTGGGCTGTCTCAGGCACCAGCACAGCCCGGGCTGGCCCTGCACACAGCATCTCACCCTGCCACCCAACACACGCAGGTACAAAACCACCCGTGGAGCACCTGAAGCAGGAGCTGAACACAGACACTTCCTCAGGATTTAGTGCTTACACATCCCAACCATTTTGACCAGTTTTCTTGGACAACAGGGACACACAGAAAAGTCGCTTTGCTATTTATTTCTCCAGCCAAATTACAGCAGCAACATTTTACTGCCTGACATTCCGACTGCAGCATACTGTGTAATTTGCATTGAACACTGAAATGATAGAAAAATTAAAATTTTGGATTGGTGTCTCTTTGTATAAAGCTCATTTAGTCAAAAAAATAAGCTAAGAAATATCATTTAGCATTTATTAATATGCACAAGCCCCTATAGAATCTCAGACTGGTTTGGGTTGGAGGGACCTTAAAGCTTCCCCAGTGCCCCCCCTGCCATGGTCAGGGACACCTCCCCCAGCCCAGGCTGCTCCAAGCCCCATCCAACCTTGGACACTGCCAGGGATGGGGCAGCCACAGCTTCTCTGGGAACCTGGGCCAGGGGCTCAGCACCCTCACACCAAAGAATTTCTTCCCAATATCCTATCTCAATTTCCCCTCTTCCAGTCTGAAGTTGCTCCCCCTCACCCTGGGCCTTAATAAGATATGCATCAAGCTATTTTTGACAGTGTTGTGGAGCAGAGTTGTCTGACCAAAGCCACTACTTCAGCCACCAAAAGCTGAAGTGCTGTGATTTGGAGTAAGTCACCACTGCCTGCCAAAACCCAGCTCCCATCCCACCACTGCTGGCCCCCTGGGAACCTGCTCCAGCCCCACCACAGCAGGCCACAGACACCACCTGCATACCTCCATACCAGGGTGGTGCCAGTATCATTTCTCCTCAACAGAGACATTCATCTGCACTAAAGAGGCCCCACATTCCCACAGCCACTCCATCCTACCAGCCAAGGAGAAAAGCTTTCAGTAACCAGACCACCAGACTGGTGCCACAGAAGTTCTCTTATCTCAGTGAAGGGCCCAAATTTACTGATGTGGGTGGGTTTGCTACAGGATTCTGTGTACAGATATGGATAAAAATTAGAAATTATCTGAGCAGACATGAGGTATATTCAACTGAATGTATTGCTTACATTTATCCAAAATTAGTTTTATCATCAGTCATTCAGCAGGCTGGCACGTTCTCCAGCTTGCTCTGGAAACTCAGGCAATCACAAATCACCTTGCTGAATTAAGTAGGGCTGCCTTACTACTGCTGTAATAAACCAAATACATTTATATTGCATCCACATTAAGTTCTGGTTACACAGCAATCCTCTGCCTTCAGACTTTTACAAATCTGTACACCAGACATGCTGCTTTTGAAAGAGAACACGAATCACCCAGTTTGTCAAAATGAGCTCTTCTGGTCATGGTTGCACCACATTAAAATGCAATAATTCTATTATTTATTTAGGCACATATTTTGAAATAAAACAAATAAAATAAAGGAAAAAATTGGAAAAGGGAAAAGGAAAAAAATCTACAAAATATAACAAAGCACAAAGCAACCAAGCTTCAGTTTCTTTGCAGATCCCACTGCCTCCAAGTCAGCCCAGAGCAGGACAGACAGAAGGCTACTGCTAGAATAGGAAGGGAGGAAGAAATCAGAAAAGCAGAGAAAGAGCACACCATATAGAAAATGTCAACTATGTCAAAACATTCATGAATACCAACATCTCCCTCTGCACCTCAACCAGCTGTAAAGGTTACTTAGGGCTAACGCTTCGGCAAGTGCAGATTATGCAGCGCTGAGTTTACTTATACATAAGGAATCAGGTACAGGTGATGGGGAGTGCTCTCATGGCTGCAGCACGTACAGGGATTTCTGCCACCAAAGAAGAGTCAGGAGGGTAAAATCCCATCAAACACGAATTTTCTAGCTTTGACTACCCCGGCATTAATTCCTCCTGGCTGCTCTGTGTGTATGTGACACACGCAATGAGGATAATTAGGTAAAGGACTAAGAAAGCAAGTGCTGCTGATTGCATTCCCAAACTAATACAGCTCCTGCACGGCTCTCCTCTCCGCACTCATTCAGCTGCGGGATGCAGCGCGACACCTCCTTGTCCCCAAGTCACCGCTGGGAATTATCTCGGCGTTACTGCAGCCCAGCAGAGCTTTTGGGAGCTGGAGGCACAGCCCTGCCCGGCGCACATTCCTCTGCCCGGGCCCTCGGAGAAGTGGAGCTCAAACTGAATGCTGAGTGCTGTGAGCAGACACCCCACCTGAGCTCACCCCCGGTTTGCAGACCCCAGCGGGTTTTGGCAAATCCTGCCTTAGTGCAAAGTCCTCATCCTTCCCCTTCGGGAGGAGCAAGGTGTCCAGCTCTGGAGAGGAGCAGTGCAGCAGCCCACACCCAGCCTCACCGGGCTGCACTGCCAGCAGAAAGGGGGCTTTGGGAAACTACAGCAAGCAGGCTCCGTGCTTTCGCATCGGTGTATGGAAGCAATATCTCTGTAGAAGCCAGCGGAATTGTACGAGAGGAATAAAAATAATAATAATAATAATAATAAAAAAAATAAAAAAAAAAAAAAGAAAGAAAGAAGAAAAAAAAAAAGGGGGGGGGGGGGGGGAAGTTAGGTTCAAATCAGCCCAGCGGCTCGATAATGAACTACAAAAAAAAGGGGGAATCCTCGGAGAACAAAAAAGCAAGGGGTTTGTCTGCCTTCTCCCACAAGCTAAGCAGAAAAGGCGGTAACAAATTTCACAATCAGCAGGGAGCTAAGATAATTAACGCAGTTACTAATCTGAAACTTTGCATGCCTACAGAAGTAAAATCTTTTCATAAATCCTCCTATTGATACTACCATTTAAAAATAATTCCTTCAGCTCCACATTCTGCGTGGAGCTTCTACACCAAACGCTTTTCTAAATGTCTCTGCACAGTGCTGGCTTCTTTCTTTCTTTCTCTCTTATGGTCTGCACAGCAGAGAAGTCCTCGGACTCCCCTGTCCCCTCCTCACCGCCCCTTCCTCTCCATCCTGCCCTGCCCGCGGGGGGTGAATTCCCTGCAGAGCCCCAGGCACCGGGAAGCAGCCCCAGCAATCCCACCCTGGATGCTCCTGCCTCCTTCCCTCACTCCAGACCTTTCCCGAGGCTCAGCTGACCGGATCCTCACCGAGACCCCCCCGGGGTGCGAAGCGGGGGGAAGAGCCTGGAGAGCTGCGGGATGATGGTGCGGGAGAAGGGAAAAGGCGGCTCAGGGAGAAAGTCACTGCAGCGGGAGGAGAATTTGTGCTCTCCCCCAGGTAGGGAGGATTAAGCTTGTTAGCAAAGTTCTCACCCGAGGCAGGGGGGAAGGTGGGGGGCAGAGCAATCGGGGGCAGGGGGAAACCAGCTGGAAAGTCGCAAGGGCTCCAGGCAGCTCCCGACCCCGCTAATTGTCCCCCTCCATCGGACCCGCGTTTATTTCTTCTCACAACTCTTGGGTTTTAATCACTTCCTCGCCTTACATAAACCCACAAATCCCCGACAAATTCCAAGGCTCCGTTTCCCTCCGTTACCCCCGCTCTAAAGACACCTCGGGGCTCACGTGAAACTTCTCCCGGCACCCCGGGGGGCTTGCCAGGTGGCGACGGGTGGCTCAGCCCGCCGATCACAGCCGCTTGCCACCGGGCGAGCCCCCCCGGGGTGCATTGGCCAGCGGGAGGGATGAGGAGCAGCCGCATCCCCGTCCCACCGCCCGCCAGCCCGAGACCCCCCCTCTGTGTCGCCCCCCGGGAGGAAGGGGAGGCTGGGGGAGGGAGTGCAGCTGGTCCCGGCCAAGTCGTGTTCAAAAGAAACCGGGAAAATCCTGCAGGAAGTGAAAAGCCAGCCCGGTTGTCGGTACCGAGCATCCCGCTTTGTGCCGCCCTTAGCCCTAACCCTGAGCCAAGCCTCCCTCTCCGGAGCCTCGGGACAAGGTTTAGAACTTAAATTCTCTAAAAAATAAAAATAAAAATAAAAATAAAAATAATGAGTTCGGCAAAGCTAATGCTTGCGCGGGAAGAGGGATGGATGGAAGCGTTGGGATGCTGCTGACACCTGCCACGGGACAAATCTGGGCAAGAAGGACCAACCTTCCAGGCTGGGGGTTCCCTCCTCTTCCTCCCGGCGAGTCCTGACGCACAGGCTCCTGCCAGGGACCTGCCCCATCCCTCCATCCATCCATCCATCCATCCCTCCATCCATCCTGCCGGGCAGGGAATCACCGAGGGGCAGAGGCTCATTGTCCTCTGCCTCCAATGGATGCTGCCGGCGGGGCTCCTCGCTTGGGCAGAAAGAAGACGAAATTCCATTCGTTTACATGTTTTATTGTTGTAAACATTAAAATTGTCTTTCTCAAAGAAAGAGTTATCAGGAGAGAAAAAAAAAATAATCATCATCATCATAATCATCATCAGCGTTTCTAACTGTCATACACCATAGAAAAAAAGGCAGCGACTCATATCGTGTGCCATACTGGGAATATACAAAGAAAAATACTACAGAAGGTGGCAATATTAAAAATATTACTCCAACGTAAAATAATATATTAACCAACTATTTTAGACATTTAAAAAATGGAACAAAACAAACAAACAAACAAAAAAATTCAAAGTGCTCAGTAATTTCCAGGGAGTTATGTATATTATAAGCACTCTGGAAACAGTCAAAAGCTGCTGCATGCAAGATTTGTTTAGCTTTAGACAACAAAATAATCAAGATATAAACTTCTTTTTTTAATCAACATCAACAGTACATACAACACTTACAAACAAGGAATGTCGGACGGTGTTTACAAACACTATGTGTCCCTTTGGGGAGGGTTTCAGGTTTTGTAATACTTGTGCCCACCTATTATACAACTGAGAAAATGTTTGAAGCTTAGATAACTACCAGTCTTTATAAAAGCTAACAGACTACATAGTGTCTGGAATACTATTTATAGAATATAGACATTACTGAAATAGCAAGTGCCTATAACATTGTCACCCTAGAATCATCATGCTTTCCTGGTATGGAGAAATTTATTTTTCTTTCTCTTTATTCTCCTTTTTTAACCTTTTTTTTTCTTCTTTTTTCTTTTTTTTTCTTTTTTTTTTTTTTTTTTCAAACACGTTTAGCTTTTAATTTCTTTTTTTTTTTTTTTTTTTTTTTTTTTTAGAATTGTCTTCCATATTTCTTCATAAATAGGCACAGAATATTTTTTTTAAAAAGCCAAACTGCATCTGATAAATTTACAAGCCTTCGCCTTCTTTACTGACATGCCACCCACGCAACATTTAGGGTTGGATATATTACAGCTTTCCTTTACAGCAGAAAACCTTAGTCTTTAGGAGGGTGAGGCGTGTGGGTCACCTTAACACTTTGCTTGTCACCGTGTGAGTCTGAGCTGCGCACCCGGCATTGCCAGATCTGGCAGCTTTTTAACCAGAAGTCCTTAATAATAAATTCATTTATAAGCTGATAATAAAAAGTTTATACCATGGTATTTGTGTAGTCCATGATCTGCATCCATGATGCCCCAGAGCCCAAATGCCCATTTGGCGTTCTGCCTGCAGGAGGTTTGCAACACTGTGTGGGAGGGAAGCTGCACCCCAGGAGCTGCTCTGGGCCCAGGCCAATTCCCCTTCAGACAGGCCAAGTTTCCCTTCAGTTCAGTGGAAGTGCAGAGGAAGAGTCTTAAAAAGGTAAAGTGTCCAGAAAAAGTTTGTCAATTATTGCTGGCGGTGGCACCAAATCTTCCAGTTTCAGGTAGAAAATGCGCTGCAGCCCCTGCGTGCAAAGCGTGCGGAGTTCAGGGAGCTTCCCCAAGAGTTTGGACAAATAGTTGGGGCGATTCAGCCCCCCGTTATTAAAAGTCACATGGTCTTTGAGACAATTTACAATCTTGTTCTGAAGTTCTTCCACCCTCTTGGGTTCTTTGAGCCCGTGCCTCTCTGTGAAGGAAAAGGATGCGGGGGGTTAGGGGTCTGGCAGGGAGGGGAAGGAGGGAAGGAGGGGGAAGGACACTGACCTGTCACCATGGCCAGGGCAGCGATGCAGGAGAAGGCAGAGATATCGATGTTCATGTTCTGCAAGTTGGAGGAAAATTCCACGATGGAATCAATCCACTCCCCAAAGCCACGGACACACTGCAACCGGTGCAGGACCACCCCATTGCAGAAGATAAGCTTGCCCTCCACTGGGTTTGACCTGGAAGGCATGTAACAACCCCAAAACGAGCAGATAAATGAATGGGTAAGAAATTAAAAAAACAGAAATCAGATAGGAAGGGGGGTGGGAGGGAAGAGAAAAGGTGAAAAAGAGAGAAGGAGAAAGAGCAAGAGAAAGAGGCAAAGAAATCAAGCAATAACAATAAAATAGAGAAGAGAGAACGGAAAAGGAAAAAAAAAAAACAAAAAACAAGGAAAGTGAAAGAAGAAAAAAAAGAGAGAGAGAGAGAAGATGGAGAAGAGAAAAGCTAAATAACTAATTACTCGAGGAGCAATAAATGAAGGATTTAAGAGGCACCTAATTACCGAGGAGCTAATAAAACGCAGATCAGCGGACCTGGAAAGAATCCGATCTGAGGATCGGCCCCAAGTCCCCGGCTCAGAGCCTGGCTGCTCACCTGTACGCCAGCCTCAGCACGAACAGCTCCAGGAAGGCGGATTCGAAGAGCAGGTCCTGGTCCGTTTTAGGTAGCTCAGTGAAGCCGGGGATTTTTTCTGCCCAGCCTCGGATGATCTCCATGGAGCCGGTCAGGAGATCATAGAACTGCTGGATGTGCTGAGTGTCATCTCCGCTCATCTGGTAGTCGGGGTTAGCCTGGAACTGGAAATTCATTTCAAAAAGCACTTAATGAGGTTCTCTAAAGTATATAACCCGTGAAATTGCTAACCCCGTTTCTAGTGGGGGAGCCAGGTTTTTATAACAATTAAACCTCTCTCTGACCAGTGAGGAAATTAGATGTTCCGGGGCAATTAATTCAATTAGGAGCGGCGCTACCAGGTCGCCGCTCTCCCTACGCGCAGGGCGGATTCTGGGCGGCCCGACCCGAGGGGCTGAGCCCCCCCCCCCCGGCCCTGGGGAGACGGCCCCGGCTGGCAGGACGGACGGATGGTCCGGCTGGCAGGACGGACAGACGGACGGACGGTCCTGCGGGGAGGGAGGACGAACGGACGGCGTGCCGCCGGCTCGCCTCCCCCGCAGCCTCCGGAGCTCGGCTCAGCGGGGCCGGCTGTCCCCCCTCCCCGGCGGGCGGTGGGCGGTGGGCGGTGGGCGCAGGTAGGTCCCTACGCGAGCTCGGTCCAGCTTACCCTGGAATAGTCCAGGCTGGTCATAGCCGGGTTGGAGTCGACATGGGCTCTCACCAGCGCACTGATCAGACTCACCGGGGGAGAGGGGGGAGAGGGCTCCTGGGGGCTCTTCGGTTTGGATGGCAAACGACCCCTCCGGCCTTTGAGGCTGTCTGTGCGCACCACTGCAAGAGAGACGGGGCTCAGCTGCTGCCCCAGCCCAGCCCAGCCCGGGACGGAACGGGACGGAACGGGATCGGCGCGGCTGGGACAGGGATGCGCGGCTGGGACGGGGATGCGCGGCTGGGACAGGGATGCGCGGCTCGGACGGGGATGCGCGGCTGGGACAGGGATGCGCGGCTGGGACAGGGATGCGCGGCCGGGAGAAGGGAGGGCAGCCCCGCCGACTCACCCTCCTTGACCATGCCGACAGCCAGGCACTTCTGGAAGCGGCAGTACTGGCAGCGGTTGCGGCGGCGCTTGTCCACCGGGCAGTTCTTGTTGGCCAGACAGACGTACTTGGCGTTCTTCTGCACCGTGCGCTGCGGGGACGGGACGGGACGGGGTGGTCAGCCGCAGGACTGCCAACCCCCTGCCCCGCCATTCCCATTTCCCCATCTCTTTTCTTTATTTTCTTTCCCTTTTCTTTGTATTTTTTTTCCCATTTATTTTCTCCTTTCTTTTTCCCCCCTCTTCTTCCCCTTAGTTCCTCCCTGCCTTTACCCCCCTACTTTCTTTTTTTCGATTTTTTTCCTTTCCTTTTTGTCTCTCTTTTTTCCCTTTTATTGTTTCTCTTCCTTTTTTTTTTTTTTTTTTTTTTTTCCCTCTCCCCCCACCCCTTTTCTTTTCCCTTCCTTTTTTCCCTTTTATTTTCCCCCCCCCCTTTTTTTTTTCCAGGGCATTTAGCAGGAGAAAATTGATAGCGTTAACATCTGAGCTAACCTCGCAGCTCCTAGCTGTGTTTTATATGCCAAGAGGAAGGGAAGGAGACGCTCGGTAAATACAAATCCGTGGGCATTCATATTATTTACATTCCTCGGAGACCTCCTCTATTTAAAATGATAAGATTATTCAATCAGGATGGCGAAATAAAGAGATCACTTAATTTTACCACAGGGAATTCTGTTCCACTTGGTTAGCTCAGACACGGTTCTCTGTCCTAACCAATTTCCATCTGAAGGGGAAAAAAGCAGCAGCTCCCGGCCCCGCCGGGTCCCCCCCCTGCCCGCTCACCTTGAAGAAGCCCTTGCAGCCCTCGCAGGTGCGGACCCCGTAGTGCTGGCAGGCAGCGTTGTCCCCGCAGACGGCACAGAGCCCCTCGTTGGAGGGGGACCCCCGGGAGGGCGGGGAGGGCACCTGGCTGTCCAGGAGCTGGGGAGCGTGGCCCAGCTGCAGCCCCGGGAAGGCCATGGAGGGCTGCTTGCGGATGGGGTTGGGCACGGCGAAGGCCTGGCCGTCCACGGCGTGGTGGGCCCCGGCCGGCTCGGGGTTGAGGGGGACGTGGAGGGGCCCGTCGAAGCGCATCTGGCAGCTGGAGACGGGGGTGCCGGGGGGTGACTGCTTGAAGGAGAAGAGGGAGAGGCGGGAGACGGGGGTTTTGCGCTGCTCGATCATGTGGGTGGTGGCCACGTAGTTGGGGTGGAAGTTGTGCAGGGAGCCGGGGTCGTCCCACACGGGGCCGTGCTGCACCTGGAAGCCGGGCGTGGAAGGGGTCGGGGGCGACGAGGGCTTGTAGTAGACGGAGCCTGAGTGGGACATCATCTCCTCGGACTGGGGGGGGAGGTGGCTGTGCTGCTGGTAGCCGTGCATCTGAATGTCTTCCACCTTAATGGAGGACTGCTGTCCGGAGAGGGGCATTTGGTACAAGCAAGGTGGCTTCACGTCGTAGCTTGTGTTGTAGTTGTCCATAAAGGTACTGAAGCTGGGGAGAGAAGTGGTGGCAGTGATTTCAGTGTTGGTGAGGTCCATGCTAAACTTGACAAACTCCGGAGTTAAGAAATCGGAGCTGTATTCTCCCGAAGAGTGGTAACTGTAGCTCTGGGAGGCCGGGCTGGCTCCTTGAGGCGAGGACCCATACTGAGCCTGAACACAGGGCATGGCTGGAAACGAAACACCGTCATGTAGACTCGGCCCGCACAACCGCGCTCCCTCCGCCCGCCCCGCACCGCTCCGCTCCGCACCCCGGCCGGACACGGGGGCTGCGGGGCTGAGCCTCCTCCCTGCCCCGGCCCCGCGGAGCCGCGGGAACGAAGCGCAACAAACAAACCTTGAGCCGAGCGAGAGGCGTTTTCGGGGGAGCCGAAGGCGGACAGCGTCGGAGCTCGGCGGAGAGCAAAGTTTCCGCGGTTTTAGCACCCGGAGGAGGCGGACTCCAGCCTGCCCAGCGCGCTGCCTGCAATACACACACACACCCCTGCTCTCCAGGCTGACCCGGGACCACCGAGCCCCGACCCGGCAGAGCCTGCCCGGTGGGATGCGGGAGCGGTGCCGGGGCAGGGCCGGGTCACCCAGAGCCCCCCGAGGTTTAGTTTGTATTTTATTCGAATCGGAAAGAAAAGTTTCCGCGGGCGGGCTGTCCCTCGGCTCCCGCACCGCCCGCCGGGTTTATCCCCCGGGTTCCGACTGGTTCGTTTTGCCGTCGTCACTGGGAAAGCGAGACCCGCATCTCCGAGGAGCGCCGGGCGCGGGTCTCTGCCCTCCAGGGGTCCCCGCATCCCGCGGGACCGCCAAGCCGCCGCCCAAGTGACAGCCAGCCCGGGTGACAGCCAAACCGGGAGGAGCGGCAGCCCGGTGACAGCCAGCCCCGTCGTCCCCAAGCCCGACGGCTCATCCCGGGTGACACGCGTCCACGGGAGGCCCGTCCCGGGAACGGGACCCCCCGCCGCACCCTCCGGGCTCCCCCGGTGCCGCCGGTCTTGCGGCGCTCTTCCGCTTCTCACGCGTGCTCGGCGGTCGCGGCGGTCGCGACAGGCGGGTGGGACGCGACATTCCACCCCCCCGCACCCATCCACCCACGCCCCCTCTCACCCCCTCCCCCCTCCCCGGAGCCTCGCGCGTGCGATCCCGCGGCGGGGTGGCGGTGGGCGGCGGGGTCCTCACGCGTGGGCACTCACCGGAGAGCCGGGACCTGAGCATGCATCCAAGTGCCGGGACGCGGGACAGGTCGGGGACACGTCGCGGTGGGGACGGCGACACGTCGGGGCTGTGTCGGGGAGCGGGTGGGCGGCGTGTCGGCGGGCAGGCTCTGCGGCCGGAGTGTCCCTGCCCGCAATGTGCCTTTGTTTATGTGGGTCCCTCCGCCGCCGCCAACGTGCACACCGAGCCCCTCCCGCGTCACCGCGCGTCACCCGCCCCGCACCCAATCGGCGCCCGGGGGGAGGGCGTTTTGGCCCCGCCCCCCCGCCCGCCCGCTGCCTTTGGTAAATTTCCGACGGTGACATCACGGGGCGGGACACGCCCCCACGGTGCCCACCCGGACCCCCCGGGGCACCCGCACCCACACCCACACCCACCCACCCACCCACCCGACGGGGCGGCCGCCCACGCTACCCCTCACGCACACCCACGCGCACACCCACCCCATCCCCATCCCCAAAAAGGGGCGCGCGGGGGCGTGGCGTCATCTGCATAGGGGGCGGTGGCGTCACACGAAGGGAAAGGGAGAGCGGGGCGTGACGGCGCGTGCCAGACGCCCCCCCCCACCCCACACACCCAACACACACCCTGTACCCCCCCCCAACCCACCCTGTACCCCCCCCACACACACACATACACACCCAACACACACCCTGTACCCCACACACACACCCAACACACACCCTGTACCCCCCTAACTCACCCCCCCCACACACACACCCCCAACACACACCCAGCCCCCCCACACACACACACTGCGTCACCATTGACGCAACCGCCCGGCGCGCCAAAAATAACGCGCGCCCCGACGGGAGGTCCCGGGGCGAGGGACAGGGCGCGGCAAACCTCCCCACCCCCCCTCACACACACACAGACTTTCTTTAGGGGGGGAGGAAAAAACCTTTCTCTCTGGAAAGACAAGAGCCGTACATCCGCGCTGCCTTTTATTGAACGCGTCCGCGCTTTCCAACGCACCCGTCTGCATCCCCCCAGTTCCACCCCCCCCGGTTCCAGCCTCCACGCAGCAGTTCCGTGGGTTTAACTTTATTTATCCCCCCCCCAGCAATGCATGCGGGCGCACAACCTCTCTGACTCGCGTGGCTGCGGTAAAGCGGGGGCTGGGGAGAAGGCAAAGCAGAGCTGGTTCGGTGCGGAGTTGGGACGAGGTGATCCTTGGTGTCCCGTCCAGCCCAAAGCAGTCCGGGGTTCTGTACCAAGCGTGCTGCGGTTATTCAAACCCCGTCGGGAACGCTGGGCTGGCAGCTCCGGCGGCTGGGAAGGCACCCCGGGGGTTCGGCTGGGGTCCAGAGGCTGCAGAGGGAGGGGGGAACTCGGCCCCATTCAGAGCGGGTTCCGGAAAGCGGCTCTGGACGCGGCCCCCAGCTCCGGACCCTCTGCTGCAGCCCAGCCTGCAAAATAGAGAGAAAAGGAAGAGTGAGGGGGGGTGGCACCTCGGGGCTGCTCCCCGGGAAGTTCGGTGCCTGCAGAACGCAAGAGAGGTCCGGGCTGGGAGCAGACACTGCCTCCAACCCCCCAGGACCCGTTTTGTGCCGAGCCAGAGAATGAGCGTTACCACACACCCAACACCTGCAACCTGAACCTAAAAAGTCAACAGCTTCCTTCACCACAAGATCCTCGCTTGACAGAAAACCCCTAGAAACACGGAAACACGAATGGTTTGGGGGAAGCTGCCAACATTCCTTCCCCGAACTTTCCTCCTGCACCATTCCCACCTGGAAAATGCTTTCCCCTTCCAGCTCACACTGTGGAACTCCAGGCACCCCACAGACACTACTTCCCACCCTCTGTCCCGGTCGCCTCCCAAAGATCATTCCCACCGTGTGCTTTTACTCCCTCTCTCCTACAGCGTTACTACTGCCACGTATCCGGCGTGAGAGCAGAGATCAGTACAGCAATCAGATAACGCTGTCAGGTGGCTCTGACCCACCAGGGGTATTTAAACCATGGTTGTCATGTCTCGATGGGCTGCTCTGCCTTCCTCCTCCCGCATGTCCCCTCAGCTCCTGCAGCTCCGGACACTGAGCTGTCACCCGAGGGCCAGCATCAGCCCTGTCACAATAGTTCATCCAGGCTATAGTTTTAGCCTCACATCAGAAACTTGCTGCAAAGGCCCTTATAGTGATAAGTAACACACCTAATTACCATATCCTTAGAATAGATGTAATATAAATTTCATTACTCACTTAAAAGTTCTAAAGTTAACTGCATAAACTTGAAGTTGGGTAATTAAGTAATCCTTATATAGACACTTATTAAAGTATTTATACATATTATCTTAAATCTACATCTATCATTTTGCCAATTAAAATTAGGACTTTAATTGCAATTAAGTAATTTAATTGCCAATTGAACAGCAAAATTGCTAAGTGACTAATTTTAATGCCTATTTTAATTACCAATCATGACTGGGGAGGGAGCTAATCAAGCGATATCAGAGTAATGATGTGAAAAAAAAAAAAAAAAAAAAAAAAAAGGAGAACAAACATTCAAGGCTATATGCCTTTAAAAAATAACTCTAAATTAAATAAGTGCAAACACAATTTTATACATGTGGAGAAATGCTGTATTTTGGTATCTCACTACTGGAGCTCAGGAACACATTTCATTAAAAAGAACCATCACTCTTCTTCCCCCAAAGTGCAGATGACAAAGTGCCCCTTACCCCATGGTTCTGCCCTGGGCTCCCTGAAAGGCAACCCCAAAACTGTGGGGGGGGGAGCTCTGTACCAGCCCCAACTGAGTGCCCTTCAAAAGGCTTAAAAACTTGAAGCTGGGGAATTGAAGACAGAACAGTGCCCCGGCACCAAACCCAAGAACCAGAGTGGCACTGATGGGTCTGAGGTCCCCCTCAACAACAAGCTCCCCATTTGGGTGGGACTGCAGCAGCCCCCCGGGTCTGACAGCCTCCCTGAGAGCAGCTGGTGGCAGTGGGACACGTGGCCCTGGTGTCACAGGGATGGGGAGGCCAGGGCACAAGCAGCCCCTCCATCACCCACAGCACTCCTTTCTTCTGCTTCCTCTGAGCACCCACACCTCCACCGAGGGGGGTGTCACCCCCCACCCCTCCAGGCATGCTGAACAGATGCAAAGGTGAATCACGAGCATTTTTGACCCTAAACTGCCCATTTACAAGGACTGACCCCAAACATACTCCACAAGTTAAAAAACTGTCTTCCTGAAAGGCCCCATCCCGCAGTGAGGAGGTCACTGGGACAGCTTCCACAGGAGGAGGCACTGCAGCAGACCCCACAGGCCATCTTCTGGGATTCTGCATGTGGGCCTGCTTCAGGTACTGTCACCTTCAATATAAAAGCACAAAAATTCTCCTCATTCCTGTCTGTGAGCATAGGAAGTCCCCGAGGCCTGCAGGAAAGTTGCAATGTTTGTCTGAGACTGAGAAGCAGAGGAACTGGTGTCTGGCAGGTGAACATTTATCACCAAAATGGCCATGACCGAATCCTTTTCCCTTTCTGGAGGGACACAGAAGACAGAGGAACACTTGTGCGTGTTCCTGTGTGGTGAACACACGTTCACCCCGAGAAATGCTGGTGTTACCACCCAAGGATCCAAAACCAGTAGTGTCTGGAGAGAAAGAGAACCACAGCATCTTTTTATCCAGTTTAACTTCAGCACTTCTCACCATGAGCTGTAAAGTCCTCACACGCTGGGCCTGGCCCCGGCACCACCCGGAATGGGCTAAAGAACAGCATCTGCACTGCGGGCCTGCCCTCCAGGGCATGCTGAGGGCTCCAGCCCCGGAGCAACAAGCGGGAGAGCAGGCACTGTGCTCCCCAGGGAAGAGCAGGCACTGTGCTCCCCAGGGAAGAGCAGGCACTGTGCTCCCCAGGGAAGAGCAGGCACTGTGCTCCCCAGGGAAGAGCAGGCACTGTGCTCCCCAGGGAAGAGCCAGGTTTCCAGCCAGCCAGCAGCAGTGACCAGAGCAGAGCCCCGATGGGGAGTGGGAGCCCTCTGAGCACGGGGAGCTCATGGCCAGACTCGGCCCTGAACAGAGCAGCTTACAAGCACTTTGTTATTCCCCTGATATTTTCCTAAGCCATCCCAAAGACATCCATCCTAAGACATCCAGCATCATTCTCCCTTCTCTCCTGCTCCGGGTCCGCTTGCTCCTGTTGGCAGCACCAGACGGCAGAAGGTATTGATCCCGGTGCTGTTGGTTTCAGTGTCTCTGCTCACTGCCGTGTGGCTGTTCCGCCGCAGGCTCTGGAGCTGTACGTCCCCTCCAGCATCCCCGGCACGGCAGCACCAAGGGGGGGGCACGGCAGCGCCTGCCCGCTCCGGCTGCTGCCAAGGCCCCAGAATGACAGGAGATGTTCGTGGCCTTGGAAGTGGGGCTCGGTTCGGCCACGTCCACCCGCGGGACACCCCCGGGCAGGCACCGCTGACCCCCCCACCCCCTCCCCGCTTCTGCCGCCCAGAGCCGCTCCTCTTGTCCCGGGATCCCGGGATCCCGCAGCCGGGCTGAAGGGGCCACACGGCTCCCGCTGCCCCCCGACACCCCCCTGCCCACCCCCGCGTACTCTGCCCTTACTCACAGCCGCCCTCCCCACCCGTACAGCTGTGCCAGAACCGCTGGCGGCACGGCGCACCGTTCCGAACCCCAACCCGGCTGCGGGACCCCCCCTCATTCCCCCCGCTACCTGCCTCCTCGGCCGCCGCTGCGGTACGGAACGGTGCGGAGCGGAGCGCGGTCCCCGCAGCGGCCGGAGCCCCTCGCCCCTCGCCCCATCCCGGATCCGGGGGCCGGGGGCCGCCGCGCCCCCCTGGCAGCTGCCGCCGCCGCCAAACGCGTCAGCAGACGTCAGCACGGCGGCCGTGACGTCAGCACCGGGGGGGGGGTCTGGGGAGGGAAGCGGCCGGGGGGGGGGGGACGGCCCCGGGAACTTGCGAAGGGCTCCCGCATCGCCCCGCCGGGCCCCCGCCCCTCCGCCGGCCCCCGGGGCTGCGGGGGAACCTTGCGGGTGGGGTTGTCCTTATTTGGGGTTTTGTTTTTCGTTTGGTTTGGGTTTCCCGGTGCTGTTTGGCACCGGCAATGCTGCCCCCCGCCTGCAGCCCACCCCAGCCCTGCGCACCGCAGCACAGCCACAGGGGCACAGACTGGTTTGGGTTGGAGGGACCTTAAAGCTGACCCAGTGCCCCCCCTGCCATGGTCAGGGACACCTCCCCCAGCCCAGGCTGCTCCAAGCCCCATCCAACCTTCAACACTGCCAGGGATGGGGCAGCCACAGCTTCTCTGGGAAACCTGGGGCTCATCACCCTCACCCCAAAGAATTTCTGCCTGGTGTCCAACCTCCATCTGCCCTCAGGGGTCAAGGTGCCACCAGGGACCACCCAGGCCCAGGTCCGCAGGTCCTCACCCCCGCGGTGGGGACCAGCACGTCATGGTTTGATGTCAGTCGAGCTTCCCCAGCATGGAAAAGGACTATTTTCAGTCCCTTGTAAAGTTTTCTTACATAAAGCACACATCTCCATCCTTACACCCCCCCACGCATCCAGGCTGTGGCGCGGACGCTGATTGCGTTTCTCACTTGGCAGTCTTTTACTAAAAGGTTTGAAAAATGCCCAAAGTAGTAACTACGCTGCAGAGACTGCTACAGCTTTGCGTTTGATATCTATTTCTGAATTCCTGTTATCTGACAAGGGTGCCAGGCAGGTTGGAATAGTGGCAAAACAACTCCAAGATTATCCCCAGAAATGGCACAATCCTCCTTGCTGGCACTGGGAAGATGCTGGGGAAGCATTAACAGCCTCCCACCACCACCTTGTGAGCAGGTCAGGGAAGGGACAGCAGAAAAGCAGAGCTGCACCATTCCAGCTCTTCCAATCATTTTGCTTCTGGTAGGATATATGAACGTAATTACACTTTTTTCCCCCCCGGAATTCATGTGTGCGGGCTACAGAGACACACGTGGATCAGAGACTCCTAATTCAGCAGCTCACCGGGGGCTGCAGCCACCTCCCTGGGCTGATGTCACTGGCCACCATGTCGCAGACCCTGACCAAGCCAGCTGTCCTCCCAGGAAGGGCTGGCTCTTGGCAGGAGTCCCAGCGGGCTGCTCCCAGGGTAACAGCAAGCCATCCATATTCAAAAAGCACCAGCACCTCAGGCCAGGGCTTCCAACCCTCTTGCTGTTTGCTGTCTTGTGTTGTATTTTCCCTCTGAGGTCACTGCCAGAAGCCTCTGGCTGGTGGATGGGACACAGGAGGCATCTGACTGGTTAGTGAGCACCACGGTGCACATCCAAAGGGGACCCTTTCCCTCTGCACCTCCATCCAAAGGGGACCCTTTCCCTCTGCACCTCCATCCAAAGGGGACCCTTTCCCTCTGCACCTCCATCCAAAGAGGACCCTTTCCCTCTGCACCTCCATCCAAAGGGGACCCTTTCCCTCTGCACCTCCATCCAAAGAGGACCCTTTCCCTCTGCACCTCCTTTTTTCCCCCTCAAGAAGCCCCCATTAGCATCGCATGAGAAATCCAGATGGCAAAGACAATCTGGAGTGTCCCAAAGACCAGTGTCTGGATGTGGTGACAGCAGAGGTGGCCAGGCTCTGGGCTGGCCATCGCCTGGCTTGTTTGGGAATTGTCTCAGGGATGGGCTCCAGAATGTTCTGTCAGCTCTGGAAAACCCCCAGAAATGTCACAACTACTCTAAAATAGCATAATTACACATTGTTTTCTCCTGTTTTGGTAATTAACTAAACACACTGAAATCTGGTTTAATTTACTGCCTTCTTGAAGCAAAATCTTTTTTGCTGTTTTAAGTGAAATCCTTTCTTGGTTTGGGGTGATTTTTCTCAACATATCTGGGATCTTTACCCCTCATACAGTCCCCAGAAACACACTCCCTGCCAGACACTGCCCCGTTTGACTGCAGGAAAACAGAAACTCACAGAAGCTGTCAGGAGGGGTTTCCAGCACAGCCTCCTGCAGCAGCCCATGCACTGGAAGATGCTGCCAGTCCCATCTCCAGATGGACAACACGTTCCAAAAATCCTTGTGCACAGAGAGGTGAATGAGGAACTCCAAAAGTGCCTCTGGGCCACCTTGGGGCTGGCTCTGCCCAGCACTGAGGCCAGGGAAGGTGCTTGACACACAAAAAGTATTTTTCCCCTGAGATGTTTCTCAGTATTGGAGCCTCACAACATCAGCGTGGGGTTGCTCAGGACTGGGTATCAGGAGACCCATCCATGGGTGCCAAAACTGCAAGAAAGGGTGTTTTTTCTCAGGACATCATGGCATCATTCTCTGCCATCAGGCATTGCACAGAGCCTTGCAGATGGGAAGCATAATGCTGGAGGAATGTCTGGTGTGACTGAGGTTCCAGGAGTCTGTCAGCCCCAACTCCTCCATTGTAGTCCTCTCCAACAATTCCCTAGGGATGGAGTGTTTGGGATGGAGAGTTTGGGATGGAGTTTGGGATGGAGGGTTTGGGATGGAGTTTGGGATAGAGGGTTTGGGACGGAGGGCTTGGGATGGAGAGTTTGGGATGGAGGGTTTGGGATGGAGGGTTTGGGATGGAGGGTTTGAGATGGAGAGTTGGGATGGAGGGTTTGGGATGGAGGGTTTGGGATGGAGGGTTTGGGATGGAGGGTTTTGGGTTGTGCCTCCAGGGCTGCAGAGGGTGTAGCAGTACTCACTGTAGTAGCACTCAGGAGACAATGAGCTTCCTCTGCAGCTGGCTCCAGGATGGGTGCTGAACAGTTAGCAAATGCCAGAATGAGTTCAGATGCAAACTCTCACCAGCACTCTGGTTACCTCCTGGGTACAAGTCTCACATCATAGTGCAGGCTTCAGAAAACGGTGGTAAAATTAAGACAAAACAACTCACAATCGTTATGGGTTTGCAGAACTCCTCATGTATGTGATGGTTGCTGTCATGAGAGGTAAATGGCAGGGAGAACAAACCCATTAATGCAGGATGGTAATTGAAAACAGGACTTGTGTAGAGAATGGAGTTTGTTATTATGAGAATAGTTATTAAAATATCATTTTGCTTCTTAAAATGCCTGATTTTAATACAGCATAGGAAGGAGTTATGTTTAAAGGAGTTAATTACTTTCAATGCTTCAAAAAGGGAAGTCTAAGCTGAAAATGATTTACCAAAATTGTTAAAACAGATTTTTAATTATCGGTTTTTAAATGCTGTTGCAGAATATCAGCTGAATCTTATTTTTACCCAAACAGTGGTTCAACCTGCACATGAAACCAAGGAAAAACTGGAGGTTTTTTTCCCAGTTTTATGTATGTGGCATCTAGTCCTCCAGTGTGAATAAAATAGATTAAAATTAAGGTAAAAATTGAATCACATTAATATTACTAGTAAATAAAAATATTCTTTTGTATGACAGACCTTTAATATGAAGATGTATCAAAAAGAGGGAAATAAAAACTGGATTGTAAGTTTAACATATTGTTCAATACAAAAGCCAACAAAATTAGGCCTTATTGATGTGATAAGCAAGAAGAAATATATTAGTTCCCAGATCACAACATTCCAGTACAAGATACCATTGGAAAACCCAGTCAATTTTTATATCAGTCAAATTCCTACTAAATTAGCCCATACTTTTTAGCAAGCTGATCCACAGGCAGAGCTGGCCACTATTGATATATTGATGAAGAGATGTAAATATATTGCTTTCTGGCTCCCAGCAGCTCTCCCCAGGAGCCATCTCACCCAAACTCTGCCACAGTTGGGCCAGGCCCTGGGTACCAGCTCTGGGGACAGGGACACTGAGCAGAGGCTTCCTCAGAGGGGATTTGAGGAGTTCCATTGAATGATCCATCCTGAAGAGATTGCTGTGCTCTTTTCCAAACCTCCCTGGGTCAGGATGGAAATGAAAGGTCTGCAAGGAGAGCAGGAGCATTCCACTGCCTGGATGCTTTGGCTTTACCCTCACTGTAGACCTGTGAAATTGTGCCAGACTCTGTCTTTCTGAGCTTTACAAAAAACCCTCCCGAAATGTTAATGTTAATCTCTGATGAAGCTGAAGACCAGTCAAGGTTCTTTTTATTAAGTCCTGCAGAATCCTACCTGTTTCCCAAGGGCTAAATTTGGATGAGACAACCATTGTAATATTGTGTAATTAATTTGCCAGTCAAATAATTTCAGCAGGACTATAATTTACTTATCTGTCTCCAGCCCTAACAAATATCCCAGTTCAGTACTTTAATCCTGTTTTCTGCCTTTTTATTTCCTTTTTTTAAGCTCTAACTTCCATAGTTCTTTACTATGGGCTGATTTGTAACCTGTGTTTTTGAGATGTTCTTATGATGTTTTCACAAGGAACACCACAAACCAGCTAAACAATTAGACTTTGTAGTACAACTTGCATGACTGGAAGTTAATGACAGACTTCTTGGCTTTATTCCTCCATTTCATGGTGTACAAGGGCCTTAATTCAATAAAAATCAAAGATGTAAAAATTCAGGAGAAAAAGCAATTTGTATTTGGAGGATTTAAGATTATGACTTTGTTCAAACTTAGCATAAGACATGTGCAGAACTTCCTGAAGGTTATTCTGAGCACTGTAATCCCTGATGGGCAGATAGAAACGGTTTGGTAAATGTAACATCAACAACATTTTCAGTTCTTTCATTTTGCAAATCACAACACTGTCTGCATTGATTTATAATATGTTTATTGTTATTATTGTTCATAATGTCTGAAATTTGTCGTGTCACATTTTTCCTGATCTCCGTCAGGAACACTTTTTGAAGAAGGACAGAAACATTAAATGAAGTATAAATAATATAAGAGATTAATGAATATTCTTGCCTGACTCAGTGGATACTTGCCATCAAATGGACGATGTGATCATATGATAGAAGAAATACAAGTGTAGGTAGTTATTTCTGAATGGCTGCTGCCAGTGCCCCCTTGGTCAGGACTTGGAGCAGTACCCAGGGGGCTGGGGAGTCCAAATCAGGAGTCAGAGGGAACACAGAGGGAGGGAGCAGGAGCCCTGGGTCAGATTTGCCATTGCACAAGGCATGAATGAGTAGGGTGGAGCTGGGTCAGTGACAGGAATCCTCCTCAGGTGTTTGCTTTGTACTGCCATGCTCTGCTTCTGTATGTTATTGAATGAGAGTGTTGATTTTAAGGAGGAATTTTGAGTACAAACATTTAATCCTTGGGAGCAAGTGCAGCCATAGAAAAGTGTGTCAGGTAGAAATGCAGGAATACCTGAAATACCCCTCTGTCCCTTCAGAAGGTGTCTGTGATCACTGACCCAGCCTGGGCATGGGGCAGCTGTGAAACAGAGCTCTCCAGGCTGGACTACAGAAACCCATCCGCGTGGAGAAAAACTGCTGTGGAAAATACAGAGCAAATTTAAGCGCACATCTAATGAGAATAAATGAAAAGTGCAGAAACTTGAGCAGATTCAATAAAAACTCTGGTGGGTAAGGTTTGTGAGGTACCCAGAATGAGTTAATCCCACCAAGGAATGCGGAGGAGCTGCCAGATAACAGTGACATTGTTTTTCCCTGATGTCAGCACTGAAACCCAAACACAAAGAGGTGAATGTAGTCCTCTGAGAGAGCTGTTGAGAAGCTGAATGTCGGGCTTGTGCATCCAGCAGCATTAAAAGCTGCTGGGCACACGATGACAAAGTGTTTCCTGGAACCAGGGGCTGCCTCCAGACATCTGGGCCAGGCGGGTGCAGTGGGCGACAGTCAGAAGGATCCCGGGATGTGGGAGCTGTGTTGAAGCCCAGGCAGCAGCAGGGCTCCATCTCTGCCTCCTCAAGTTCTGAGAACATGCAGGTCTGGTAGGCTTGGGCTTACCACCGAGGAGATAGATAGATAGATAGATAGATAGATAGATAGATAGATAGATAGATTAGATAGCCAGCCATGGGTCATTCTGTTTTACTGTCCAGCTCAGTGTAAGGCATCTCATTTCCTCCCTTAGCATCTGCACTCTGAATCTTGCCTGAATAATTCACTCTGTTCTGTATTTGGTGGGTGCTGGTCTATCTGCAAAAGAAGTGTTGTTTCTCTTTAATATCAGCAGCACATAAGCTCTTGTAGTGGTTCCAGCAGGATAGTAATTAAGTACTTGCTGATATGCTTTGGATCTGGAGCTGCTCTTCTCAGCTGCTCTGCCTTGATCCACCTCCCAGACGGGAAGGTTCACAATTGGGCTGACTGTCCATCACAGCTGAGAAATCCATAAAGGCATAGTAATATCTGTATTATTCATTTTCTGCTATTCTGAAGTCTACTGAAAGGTAAACAAAAGGAGAAAAACCTGAAGAGAAGGTTTTAAATTGCTTTGTGTTCTTATTGCAGTGGTTGGTATTAACCCACTCTGCCCCCTTGGCTCAGCCATGCTGGGAGCCATTGCTGCCCCGCGCTTTGCACCAGCAGACAAATCCAACCATTTGTATCTTGCCTTAATTATGAAAATTAAATTCAGCGACTCCTAGAAAGCTGCTCCTTAAAATCTGTTTTGAAGAAAGTCAAGCTGTTAAGTGCTGCTTTCTGACAGGATAGAAAGACACCAGTGGCTGGGGTTAGGAATGTCAAAACAGGGCAGACTGGGGGAACCGTGCCCAGTGCCCGGGGCTCCTCCTTGGCTCAGGCTCTGTGGAACATGCACAACTGCCTGTAACAGCCTCAGCTGCCTGTAACAGCCTCCTCTGTCAGTGTGAACTGGACACAGTGGTGGTGTGGGCTGCAGCACACTAAGGGGAGAATAGCACATACCATGGAGATGGTGCTTAGCTTCTGAAAACAAACCTGCCCAGGGAGGGCAACCAGGTATTTCCCACCAAAGCTAATGGTAGTCACAGGTTTTGCTGGGAATGAGCCACCAAAAACACATAGATGGGTTCTTTTTCTTTTAGTATCAGGGCTTTAAGCCTGCTAAGTCCATATTTAGATAGGAAAAATACCCTAGAAGAGGTGCATTTTAAGTTTTGTTAAGTAATCTCTCACTTGACAATTTAGGCTGAGATAATTGGGGTGGTTCAGCCTGGAGAAGATTACAGGAAACCTTAGAGCACCTTCCATTCCCTCAATGGCTCCAGAAAAGCTGGAGAGGGGCTTTGGACAAGGGCAGGGAGCGATAGGTCAAGGGGGGTGGTGGATTTTACCTGAGAGAGGATAGATTTAGATGGGATATTAGGCAGAAATCCTTTGGTGTGAGGGTGCTGAGCCCCTGGCCCAGGTTCCCAGAGAAGCTGTGGCTGCCCCATCCCTGGCAGTGTCCAAGGTTGGATGGGGCTTGGAGCAGCCTGGGCTGGGGGAGGTGTCCCTGACCATGGCAGGGGTGGCACTGGATGAGCTTTAAGGTCCCTTCCCACCCAAACCAGCCCAGGATTCTATGGTTGTATGATTTGTTAGGAAAATCTGAAATTAAATAAGATGCAGAGGGGATGTCTGCATTAATTCAGGGAATCGTCGCATGTTTGTATGGGACGGGAAAAGGTGTTGGTTAAATCCCATCCTAAACCCAAGAGCGCTCTGACTGCGAGCCCGCAAGGCTTTGAAGGAGGCAGGGGGGCGGGGAAAGGCTTTGTCCGGGACTGCTGCTGCTGTGCCAGCCCCGCTCCGTGCCGGGGGGTGCCGGGGAGGCTCTGGGGTGCGGGGTGCGTGCGGGGCCCCTGGCGGTGCCGGGGTTTGGTAGCGGCGGGGTGCGGGTGGGAGCAGGCGGGGATGTAGCTCAGTGGTAGAGCGCGCGCTTCGCATGTGTGAGGTCCCGGGTTCAATCCCCGGCATCTCCACGCCGGGTTTTTTTTTTGTTTGGTTTTTTTTTTTTTAAATCCCCTTTTTTATTTCCCTTCGTTTTGTTTTCACGGTTTCCCGAGCGCAAAGCTACGCCGGCCCGACGCGGCTTTACCCCCCCCCCCCCGCAGCACCGACGCGTCTTTGCCCTCGTCAGACCGATTCTTGCCGCTCGGGAGTCCGGCGAGGACAATTAAAGTGCGCTACAAGAGATATTGGTGATATATCGTGACATGTCGGCGGACGAACAAAAAAAAAAAAAAAAAAAAAAAGCACCACTGCTGCATTGGCCGGGAATCGAACCCGGGCCTCCCGCGTGGCAGGCGAGAATTCTACCACTGAACCACCAATGCACACCCTCTGTGGCCTATCACGGGCTTCAGGCTCCACGCTTCACCAGCATTTGGGCTTTTAGCCTTTTCTTTCGTTTCGAGCCGTTACTCCCAGGGAAAAATAAAAGGTTTATAAAAAGTTAGAAATATTTGTATTAAGGTAAAATAATGCCTATGAAATTGGATAAACCACCCAAAACCTCTGTAAAATTGTACCGTCTACCCATCAGCTCTTACATTTAAAATCTTTCAGACCAAGCCATAAAAAGTGTGGTTTTGTTCCTTTTCTGTGCTGGAAAGACTGTGCCAGGAGGCCAAGGGCTTAGAAGGCTCTCAGGACCTTCACCTCAGGGATCATCAGTGCTCAGAGTCCAAGGGCAGGGCTCTGCCATGTCAGGTGATGCGCTCACTGCTCCGGATCCCCACGGGTCAGTAGAACGCAGCTCTGCCTGCTGCTGAGATAGAATTCCATAGAATGTCACTGCCTGCACTGTGAGGTAATGATGCTGTGTTCTAACATTTATCACGTACAGTCTTGATATTTAGTTTGTCTTGGACACCTTCCCAAGAACAGCCGAGCGTGAGCCAAAGAGTTCAAGGAAATGCAGCATCAAGTGTTCCAGGAGGGTTCCAGGTCAGGAGCACATGAAGCTGTGTGTACGAGAATAACTGTGCTTAGCAATACCCTCCAGACACACTGAACACCTCCCACAAACCCCGGCATGAAAGGTGCTTTCTTCTCCAACAAACAGGAATCAGACACTGCAGTTAATATTCCAGCTTCCTGTGTGAACAGATATTAACACCAAAAGGTAAACTTCCCTGTAGAGAGTCCCCTGCTTACCTGTCCTGCAGCTATTACCCAACCGTTCCCAAGTGCACCTTCAGTTCATTGAGAGGGTGATTTTTTTCAGCAGGAGGGAAACGGAGCACAACTTGTGTTCTCAGGGAATCTGGACAGAAAGTCAAGATCTCAATTTGCTCGCTGGCCAGCTGGCTACCAGGGGCAGTATTTCCCAGCCACCAGAGGAACAACGCAGGCCAATAACAATGCCATCACAGGTCCCTGAAGCTTACCTGCAGCTTCTTGATTCCCACTCCCAGAAAATAACTGTCAGTACTTCAAGTAGTAACTGTTGTTCAGGCTATTGCTTACAATTGCACCAGTCAGCCCTGAAAAACTGTTTTCCCAGGCAAGCACAGGAGCAGAAGTCCCAAAGCAGTTATGGAAAAAATATCCATATTGAGAAGAATCTAATTTACTATTTTAATGTATCTGAAAGTTAGCCATGCTGAGGTAAATAGCAGTAGTTGACCAACCAGTTTATTCTCTCACCTCCTTTCCTTTTTGGAGAGCTGAGAGACAGGAAGGCAGAGATGCCTGGTGGGGGGACAGCCCCAGCAATGTCTGGGCAGAGCCCGTGGGAACCAGCAGCACTCTGCAAGAGAGAGGAGTCCCTGGGCTGGTTCTCCAGGGTAGTTGACAGAACAGGTGGTGTTTCTGGGGAACTGCTAGGGAAACACTTCACAGAGCATCACCACAATAACAAACTGCGCTAGTAGCAAGCCTGTTCTTGTTCTCAGAGTGGAAATGAACCCTCGTCTTGCACCCATAGTTAATTACTTAGAGAACAGTTTCCCATGTCCATTAGACCACATTTTGCATCTGCTCAGAACACAGACACAGTGCCTCCCCATGGGACTCTGCTGCTGCAGAGCAGAACCAAAGAGGTCCAGGTGGTGCTGCCAACACTGCTATATCCCTCAGGGGACTCATGGGCACCCACAGACCCAAACATCCCAAGTTCAGCCCATGTGGAAGGTAGGGATCAATAGATGGGCAGTGTGGGACAGCTCAAAACAAGCTTAAAACTTTAGGTGTGGTTTACTTGGGCTGGGGAAAGTGGGTCTCATTCATTCCCTCCTCCCCAAATGTTATGGACACTTGTTCCCATGTCACACAACCTGACTGCAGCTGGGTAGGAGCCAAACTGGGTTTGCACCAGTCCCTGTATTGGGGTATATAAAGGAGAGGAAGCATGATGCTACAAAGGTTTGCTCTGATCCACCTCTGCCTGTGGAGCTATATTAAATGGAGATCTCACTAGAAATAATGCCTGAGGAGTAAATCACATTGACCTGAAACATAACAAATTCTTTGTAAGAACCAACAGCCTAGTCATTAGTTCCTCATGTTTAACCAACACATACCTAATACTTAATATTACCAGGAAGGGCAAGGCTTCTTATTGCCTTCCCAAATAATTTCAAAATGGTTTCTAAAAGCTTCTTTAGCAAAAGCTTCCAAAGAATGCCCTTGTCTCTGTTTCCAGAGAGCAGAACATGTGTACCATCCCTGGCCAGTCCTCCACTGAGAGGAGTACACGAGCATCAACTTGATTTTAACAGGTCACGGAATGAGCTGGGCATTTAAAAATATCCACCTACCCAAAAGGACAAATGGATACATATTGTGGAGCCTTCAGCAAAGACTGTTGAAACAAAACAAGCAAAACAATTGTGGAAATCTTTTAGGTAGGATTTATAATATAGAACAACTTGTCAGGGCGGGTTAAAGTTTTAAGGCCCAGCAATTTTGACAGCGTCCCTTTGAGCACAGTCAGAGCACAGGGATGAGCAGGACAGCAAAAGGTCACTTGGTCACACATATCTGCTGCCTCTCTTAAGTTTATCTCAAGACCCACTAGGCACGTCCCAATTAATTATTTAAATCTGCAGGGGAAAATATTCCTGTAGATGAAAAGGTATAATCTGAACATCTGGGGAAGCTGGAGGATGGCTGGTGGGGTCTGAACCAGTGGTAAGAGGAAGCTGAGGTGCAGTATCTGATCCACAGGCTTCAGACACTGAGGGAAGTCATTTACAGCCAGGAGGCTTGATTTATTTCAGGTATCAGCAAAGTGGAAACTTAGGGATTTTCCTATATCCTATATTTTCAACTGAACAGCTCTGGATTACAAAAGGTCACTGAACTCAAACTGACAGTGATATATATGGTTATTTAAAATAACTTTTCCCAACACAACTATTGATTATGTTGCTAGTGATCTGCATAAATTCCTCATAAACCTGTGAACACCCCAAAAATATTTCTCCTAGATATTGTTCTAATGGTTGCAAAAGCCATCAGGCAAGCAATGCTAATGAAATAGGTACTGGAAGAGAACAAGAGCCCCAAATCCTGTATTTCTTCCTTCTGCACTGGAACACTAGGCTAGTGCTTTCAAAGTGATTGTATACCTCCCTGACCAGGTTTTCCAAGATTTTTTTCCAAATCAATCCCATAGAGAAAACACCTGGATGAAAAGCAGATACGGCGTTTCATTTGAGCATGATTCATTTTGGCCTGCCATTGTCAGAGAGAAAAAAATATAATATAGTCCGAATTCTGAAGAGCCTTTTCCATCCCTTTTTCTCCATATAATATCTCTCTCCAGCACATGTAAAGAGAAAATAGATTTGAGAGATTTTTTTTGTTTCCTGACAACAAAAATCTGTAAGCAACAGAAAAGTAATATACTTAAGTAGTCCAAGCAGTCTTGCTTTCTAAAAGGTTGTCTCTCTCTTTTCTCCCTCTCTACCAATGAAATTCATATTTTCTATTAGACCTAGCTCAGCTGCTTGCCCCACAAAAATCCAGATAGCCCACCTGGCTCCTTCCTATTGCCTGGCTCTCCCATAGTTAAAGTCTCTGCTACCATTGCAGGGAGAGGCCAATTAACTCTTCTGTTTGTTCTGCAACAAATAACCTGACCCACGACCTTATTCTTTTAAAACTGCAATTTTTGCATTTGTGATTCAGCCTTGGTGTCTTATCTTCATAGAACTGAAAACAATAAGACATAATCGTGATTATAACACATTCCTTGAGCTTTGGTAGAAAACCGAGCCCCTTCCTCTTTTCAGGCATGGACACACACACAGAGACACGGGGGATGTTTTTATCTGCTGAGTGAAGGGAGGGAAATGTTTAAACACTAGCAACACATCCTGGGTCACTTGGTAAACTGAGTCCCTGACATGAAGCAGTACAGTTGTATTTCCAAATGACAGCTGATACAAGCAGCCAGAGATGGGAACACTTGTGAATGTTTAATGATAGCCATGACTAAGTGCTATTCTTTTCCAATGGGAGGACCTGCCGTGTGTCCTGCTTGGAAAAATCTCAGTAAAGGTTCTGCTTCTGTTTGTGTCACCTCAGCTCTTCTGCCCCTTGCTCCTCACAAAGACGTTTGCCTGCAGACAGATCAGGAGGAAACATATTTGTGAATGTAGGAACAGATTTTCATCTTATGATACATAACTTTGGCATGCAGTCAGGAAATGATAATCTCTCCATCTTCCCTTGCTAATGAAGAGAAACTGCCTCTGGGGTTAAGGACAAAAGGTGAACTCTCCCTGAACACCATTTACACCTGCTGAGCACATGATTTTGGACATCTAAAATTCTTCTCTTGGCAGGTGTCCCAGGGACGAAGCCACGTGCACTGAGACTCAGGGGGTAATATTTTCATCTAGACATTAAATAAAAAACAGACTCTGGAGGGATGAATTTTGTGATACTTTAAGGCATCTCATTTTTTTGCTTAACCTTGCAGAAATCTCTCACTATTCAAACTTACACAGACCAATCTTTAACAATCAGTAATTAAGATAAAAACACAGCTGAAAGGAACTCAGATAAAAAAATGACATCTGTAGTTGAAAAGAAGCCTAATTAAGGGAGGAAAGAACAGCCCATTCCTTGTTTGTTGGTAGCTGCACCGTGAACACGTAGAGAACCTCCCCTAGAAAGAGAGGTTACCGGGGTAATGTCATCCTTGTAAAAGTTTTCACTTATTCTTGGATTTTCATTTTTTTTGAGAAGAGTAGTACAACCCTCACTTCCTTGTTTTGAATCAATCAACCATTATCATAAATTGATACCGACAACACAGCCACAACTGTGTGGACAGCCTTGAGGGGTGGGAGGACAGGATATTTTCCCAATTCTACCAAGTTTATGATCATGTTTTGAATACTTGTTAGAGAGAGACAAACCAGCAACATTTAGTGCTATGTTAGTACACACACGGGGGTAGGTATTCATATATAGACCTTGTGTGTGTTGGATCATGCTGAAATTATTCACCACAAATTGCATTTAAATCCCTTTTTCCTATTCTCCATTCTCATACTCTCTTCAGAAAAACCCCAATGTGGGTTTTTGCTTTCATTTTTCCATCATTTGCCACATCTCCTCATGTGTCTGGGACAAAATCTGCTTCCAGCTTCAGTGGCCTGAATATCACTTACCGGGCAAAACTTCTGACATCCAACCCTTCCAGTTGTTTACAGACTTTAAATGCCACCTAGAGAGCTGATAGCCATACATTACTACTGCAGCTTCCAATTTAGCTCATCTGGTTATATCTGACTTGAGGAAGGATTAGGTTCCCACAGCCTCCTCAGACGGGACCTGTTGCTGACATTTAGCTGGCTGAAGGACACGCTGGGAGGGTGCTGTGTCCCATCCTTCATGGCAGCAGCAGGCTGGGTTTCTGTGCCTGCTGGGAAACACGTCTCCTGCTGCCCATGAAGCATGTTGACTAAGCAGTGAGCATGGAGGAACAGCAATAAAAGCAGTTCCTGGGAGATGGCCAAGCTGCGGGGCTGGCAGCAGTGCTGATCCACAGGCACATGGGGCATGGGCTGCACGAGGTGCAGTGGTGACAGCCACCAGAGCCACCAACCCACACAGGTGGCATGTGGGCACAGACAGGCTCCTGAGGGGCTCGTGGGTGTAAAGAGTCAAAAGATTGTGTGCTGCTCCAGCTTGGTAAAGGAGATCCCTAGCACTCGTGGAACAACGATTGGAAACCCCTCCAGGGATGATGGGGACTCCAGCCCTGCCCTGGGCAGCCTGGGCCAGGCCCTGACAACCCTTGCCAGGGAGAAATTCTTCCCCAGCTCCAACCTCAACCTCCCCTGGCACCACTTGAGGCCCACAGTTCCTCTTGTCCCATCCCTTGTTCCTTGGCTCCAAGCTCCTCTCAGGGGGTTGCAGAGCCAGAAGCTCTCCCCTCAGCATCCTCTGCTCCAGGCTCAGCACCCCCAGCTCCCTCAGCCCCTCCTGGGCAGATCTGTGCTCCAGCCCCTTCCCCAGCTCCATTCCCTTCCCTGGACAGGCTCCATCCCTGCAGTGTCCTCCTGCTCCCGAGGGGCTCAGAACGGAGCCCAGCGGGGTTGGGGTGAGTGGGGGTGCAGTCCCAGCAGTGGGGGTTCTGCCCCTCATGGCTCTCAGCACTGCCCATGGGACACGTCCCGGAGCCCCTCTGCACCGCACTCCGCTTCAGCACGCTTGGCGAGCGGGCAGGGTCTGAATATTAATTTATAGGAGGGCAGGATGTATGTGTATTACTATAATGTAAAGGCTCTGCTCCCCGCTGATCTGTGACGAGGAAAGCTCCCGGTAACCCAAAAGCGAGCCACCGCCACACTTCCTCAGAAACAACGATAATAAATTCACTTTCACTCCAAACGCCCGCGTCCGAGGTGGGATCCGGAGCTGCCCGACCCGGAGGAGGGGCTGGGAAGGGCCGGGAAGGGCCTCTCCACCGCTCCGCGCCGCTCCGCACCCCGCAGCGCCGGGCGGGGGCTGGGCTCCGGCAGGGCCTACACCGCTCCACTTCCCCGCAGCACCGCGGGGCCTGGGCCCGGGCCTGCGGCGGGGCGAGGCGGGGAGCGGGTCAGGGCGGAGCGGGGGGCGGCAGGGCTGCGGCGGGGCGAGGCGTGCCGAGGCCGGAGGAGGCGGGCAGGAAAGCGGCCGCCCTCCCTCCCCCGCCCCGCCGCTGCCTTCTCCTCCCGCCGGCCGGCGAGCAGCGCGGAGAGGGACGCGGGCGGGCCCCGGGCCGGTGCAGTAAGTGGGCTGCGGGGCCGGGGGGGAGGTGTGCGGGGCGGGCAACGGCGGAGGGGAGCGGCGAGGCTGCGGGCCCGGCCGCAGAACCCAGCAGTCCCGGGTCGGGAGTGGCTCTGCGGGCCGGCAGCCTGTCCTGCCCGGCCGGGGGCTGGGGACAGCGCTGGGGACACGGCGGGGATGGCCTCGGGTTCGGCTCTGAGGTTGCCTTTGTTACAAACGCATCGTTCCTGCCGCTCCCCTCCTCTCCTCTCCTCTCCTCCAGATGGTACTATCACAAAGTGCAGTGGGAGCTCGCACCCCCGCTGTTTTATTTATGCTCTCGGATGGAAAGAATGACCCCAAAACTGAGTGTGGGGCTGCTTCGTGGGTGCAGTGTGAGCCCCTCGCCACCCTGTCCCTTGTCACCCTGCTGAGGGGCTCCTCAGCCTCCTCCCACAGGGACACCCGGCCCTGGTGTCTGCTGGTGGCACATCTGTAGGTATCCAGGTGACAAACGGGGCTGCACAACGCTCTGTCCAGGTGTCCGTTCCCTTGTGGAGATGGCAGAATACAGCGTCTCCTGGTATTAAAGCAATGGCAAGGCTGGGCGGGGAACTGAACTTTGGGGAATGCAGAGGGTTACTTCTCACTTGCATTGAATGCTTCCATGGTACCATTTCCAGGTGGAAGTGTATTGGCATAACGAGGAACTCCTAAAGTTTTCCAAGTTCCTACCTCATCCAGCCAGTTGCTTCAAGAGACGTTTGTAATCCTGTTACTACAGGGAAAGATAGAAATGTGTGCGTGTAGAGACCTTGAGGTTAAACCAG
Organism: Phaethornis superciliosus; assembly: GCA_023637945.1. Taxonomy (NCBI): domain Eukaryota; kingdom Metazoa; phylum Chordata; class Aves; order Apodiformes; family Trochilidae; genus Phaethornis; species Phaethornis superciliosus. Next base: position 38,144,042 of record JAJQWJ010000007.1, read on the forward strand.
CCAGACTTGCTACCGGCTGAGCTGTAACCTGGTAGAGAAGGCACATGGAAACTTTCCACCTGCCCTTAGGAAGCGAGGACTCTCCCTGCTCCAGCCTCCAGCAGTTGCACTTTCCTCCTCTGCCCCTCTCCTTGCCACCCTTCCTGGTGCCTCTGCCCCCCTGAGAAGCCCTCAGAGCAGAGCTGTGCTGAGCACTTCTCCAGGCTTGCTGGATGCAGTCATTTCCCAGCTGCAGAGTTGCTTTCTCTTGCAGCAGACTTCAAGCTTTATAGACACGTAAATATTACCACTCCAGACTTTGTCTTCTGGTGGTTCTTGGGTCATGGGGAGACTTCTCTGGATGTCTCGTGAAAATAAGACACTCTCCATGTTTGCAGTCTGCATCTGCACTGTGCTTTCTGAACCAGGACTGTGATTCTGCTGTGGGGTGTCCACCCAGAAAGGTTCCCTGCCTGAGAGGTTTGCTCAAGGTTAATCACACTGGCGTTGGTCTGAAGGCTCTGTAGTCCCTTTGTAGGATCATCTTCTGGTTGTGGATAGGAAGCAAGCTTGGAGATGCCACTATTGGGAGTGTGGTGTATTTTTACATGAAGTTTATCAGACCTTTTTCTCACTTACTCATAGGTATGGTTCCTCAGGAATGTTTAGTCATGAGCAGTCACTGAGGATTACGTAGTAAAGACTCTTTAGGGGTTGGTATTGGCTCTTCTGTAATAGCAGTAAGTAGAATACTATTCATTTTAATGGTCCCAATATCATTCAGTCTAACTTTGGATGAAGGTTTTGAGTAGGCACACATGTGCTTGGGAAATCATGCAGACACCTTGTATGTAATTTGTAGTGTTACCTTGGTTTTGTATATATGGATGTACAGGTTGTTTTGCTTAATTACCTGTGTGGGCATGTGGGTATGCACAGGAGCAGAGTAATACAAGTGTGGGTTAGGCCCTCATTACATCATGGAGTGTTTTTCTCTGGAGACCCATTTCTACCTGGTAGTCTGTCACTAATAGAAATTTGGAAAGCTGGATGGATGTGGTAGTTTCAAAGGCCATTAAAGCAAACCAGTTTTCCAAATGAAAGCTCATACAGGTTCCTTTCTGCTACCTTGTGTTTTCTTCACACAAGTCTCTGCAAGCTCTTAGCAAGTACTTAAAAGAAATGTGCTTTTTCACAGTCAGTTTGCAATTACTACTTTCTGCTTTCCCATGTAAATATCTTGTAGGTTTCAAAACAAGAGTTTGCATTTGCAAGGAGCTCTGATAAGCAACAGCTTATTTTTATCATGGTGCTTGTTTCTGTGCTGGCAAACAGAATTTACAGAGTTCTGCTGCCTCTTCTAAAATACATGGGCCTGTCCTGTGCTTGATGTAAAGCAGAGGTCTGGTAGTTGAGACCTATAAATTGGTTAATTCAGTGTTTATTGCTTGGCCTTCCAGCTGTAATTTGAGCCTGGATTTTTGTGGGTTGTCATTCTGGGTGTGCCCTGCACCTGATGGGAGCAGGACCACAGATTCTCCCTCTAGAAGGCTGGTTGGGGACAAAGTTTTGGGCTTTTTTTTTTTTTTTTTTTTTTTTTTTTTGCTTAGCAAAGTGTTTCTCAAACCAAATGTTGATTCTGATGTCAAAGTTATATTGAATGCATGCCCCTCTAACCATGGGGTTAGACATCCATGTGCTATCAGGTCTCAATCTTTATTCCAGTGTATAAAACTAGGCTACTTCCTTGACACACCTAAGTAATCACTTAATTTGTAGTTATTTTTTGAGCAGGTGCCTATTAGTATACGCAGATCTATGTCCAGTCTTGTAATAAACACAGCACCTTGTTTTCTAACCCTTTCTCCTTCAGTGTTTGACTGGGGGTGGAAGAAAACCATGGATGTAGTTCAGCATTAGGATCAAGTCAAATTGGCAGACTGCCTAAGCAAATATCTGCATTAATTGGGGGGGGAATGCAGAGTATCAGGGTAGAGGGTTAACAGCTATAAACTAACTATCTAACTCATTTCTTTCTAATTAGCACTATTTGGTTAGTAGTATTTGCAAGTTTGTGTTGCATGTGCAGTGAGTTTTATGGTTGATATTAAGCCCCACTACTACAGAAAGCAAGAATGACAATTTGATCTGTTGGAACTATTTAAGCTAAAGAATAATGTTGACACAGAACAAAAAAGTATGGAAACCATCCTGCAAGCATTTAGTCAGTAATCAGGCTAAATCAGACCTCCCACTCCTTAGCAAATTTTGAAGCAATATTTTAATAGGAGAGGGGGGAATTTAAATACTTTAATGATAAAATTTATTAAATATATTGTGATGTTTCTACAGTGGGAAAGCTCAAAATAGCGTTGACCTCTGTTCCTTTGCGTTCCTGTCAGTTGTTAGGTACAGTGGTGAGGCTTGCCTCATTCTCAGACACACACAGCTTTCTCTGGCATGACTAGCACTCTCTGAATTCTCCAGAAAGATTTACACAGAGAGACTTTTCCCCTCATCATCTCTAAGGAGCGCTTTTTTTTTTTAATGTGTGTGTGTGTGTATAGGATGGTAACGAAACAGAAGAAAAAGAAGTGGCTAAGTTAAAAATACAAATAGTTGAAAGAGAAGCCAAAAAAGTTAGCTACTTGTAGGATGCAGCTTAAAGCAGTTGAGATATCATCTAAAACTGCGTGGGAATATCTTGGTACCCGAGTACAAAAAGCAAATTAAGTAGTTAGAAGCAGTGGGGACCAAGAGTAAGGATGAGGATAGTATGCCTATATTTTTTTTGCCTTGTTTTTCTTTTATTTTTGTGCAAGACAAATGCTGCAGCTACTTTGGGCATGGTAGCTGAGCTAGCTGCCTGTGCTGGAGCGTGGGAAGGATTTTCCCCATATGGCAAACTGCTGCTTTGGTTCCACTCATTAGTGCAGGGTGGCCTTCAGGGTTCTGGGGTTTTCATTTCTCTGTGCAGGAACTTACAAATTTGTGGTGCAGTCTGTGCCTTAAAGGGACTTGTAACCATGTGAGCTGTCTGGATGTTGTGGGTTCTGTTTCTCTGCTTGGTTGGTGAGGTAGTTCTTGGATAATTAGTTTAATTAAAGTGCCACAACTTGTGTTTAAGAAACCAAAGTAACCATTGAAAGCTCTAGGAGAGGATCTGGAGGATGGACTCTGCCATGATATCAGCAATATTTTGTACCCACTGGAGTTCTTTGTGTGGCCTCGTTAGAGGTACAGCTTGTTACACACAGGTACAGATAACTGTGTTGTGATGCAGATAACTGCATGTAGAAATCATGAGTGCCCGAGCTGGTGGCACAGAGTTCTGCTGGTGTGGTAGATAAGGAGCTTTGGTTGCCTTTCCAAGAGTGCTGGTTTCCTCCTGCCTGGCTGTCATTGCTGGTTCAGTAAGAGGTAGCAGAGGGCATCCCTGGGGATGAGGCCCATCTGGATGGGGGATGCTGGATGGCTGTGAGGAGTGCAGGGAAAGCAGCTACAGGTCTGCTTGCTTTGAGCTTGAATCACTTCCAAGATGCTCACTTTGGTTGGTGTGGTCTGACCTCCTATATAACTCAGTAATAAACTCTTCAGTCTTCCAAAAAGCAAAGGAGAGAGCTGGTAGATGACCTTGGCAAAGGGGGTACTAATAGGATTATTTCCTGATGACAGGATTCCCTTTTCTTGTCCACTTTCTGCATTGGCACTCCCCAGCACTAACAGGCTCTTGGGACAGCACAGCTTTAAATGCTGAAGTTGCCCTCAGGAGGAAACCTATCTGTGGGCTGTCCTGCTGCTGCTCGGGTGCCACCACAGCAGCCACCTGTGAAGCAGCCCTGCAAGGAGGATCCAAAGCTGGAGATGGTTTCTCCTCCTGCTGGGAGAAGCAGCAGCAATGCAAGGCTCTCAGCTCAGCCTGGAGGGACATCAGTCTGGGGTTCTCATCATCCAAAACTTACCTGAGAAGCTTTTGGGAGGAATGAGGAGGACTGAATTAGACAATACCACTGTGCCGATGGCAAATTATGCAAACTGTAGTGGTGAGGATTATAAGTTTTCTATTTTTAAGTCTTCCTTTGAGTGACTCACTTTATTAGATGTGTTCGTTTAAAATGGAACGCGAAGCACCCAGATTCCATGGTAATGGCCTCATAAAGCACTCAGATACACAACATAACAGATTGGATTCCTTCTCTTAATTTAACAGGTTTTGCATCTCATACACCATGTCTGATGGCAGCACACGGGGCGTCACACACTCCTATTGCTAAGCTCCACACTTTGGATCCATCTGTCTCTTCACTTTTGCAAAAGTAGTCATCTTCCTTTGATCTCTAACTCACGATTCCCTGCCCGAATTTTCCACCGTTCCCCTTCCATCCCTCTTCCCCTCATTCTTCTCGTTCTTACCCCCAGCTGGGGCTGGGTGCTGCTTCGATCCAGCCTGATACCTTAACAAGTATGGATTAGTGGAGGTGAGCAGTGGTGGTGATTGCTGCCCCTGTGTGCAGTCACCAGGGCTCCCCTCTCTGCTCTGGGGTTACACAACTTGGAGTCAGATCCAGCCAGCAGTCTGCAGCTACCTGGGCTGGGCAGGATGGGCAAGAAGGAAGGGGAGTCACTCCTAGGATTTGTATCAGGCTAATGAGAGCTGTGGGGTGACAGGGGATTGTCACGTGGAGCACACGGTTCAGAGGCATGCACCGAGAGGAGTGTTGAAATCACATCTTTAAAAAACAGGATGTAAGTTGTGCTTTGTGTGCTTTCTGGGGCTGAAAGTGAGTCAGTAGAGTCTTGCCTTTCAGAAGTGTGTTGACTGAGGAAGCAGAGCTCCTGCCCTGGTGCAGGGTCTGTTAGCTGGTGAGGTTCACCTGGGGACATCTCTGAGGTCACCCCTCCCCAGCCTGGACTCTGGAGTGGGAGCATGCTGGGGAGGTGACTGGAACGTGCTTGTTTACACTGAAGTAAGCCTGGCCCTGAGTTACAGGTTAAGAAATGCACCCAAGTTCCTGCTGCTGCAGCAGTTTGTATCAAGTTGTTTAACTTTCAGAAACTGAAAGTAAGACCTTGTCCTCATAAATCACTTGTGTAGTTTCCATTTCATGTAACTTCTCCCCCACCCCTCTTTGTATTTCCTTTCAACTTCAGAGCCTATTTCTTCTTATCAGAAGTCCTTTAATAGCTAGAAGTCTGCATTATTGTCCCCTTGAATCTTTCCCATGCTCAGCTGGTTTGCTGAGTAATGGTCCCTGTGAGTTACCTCTCCCTGGACTGATCATGCTGTACCCACTTCTCATGGTGTGCTGCTGGCTGCTCCCTTGTCTGTCGAGGACTTCACCCCCTGGAATCAAGGGCATGGGTCCAAAGGGTGCCATTTATGGGCTTTTTGGAACCAAAGGGTAAGGCTTAACATGTGGCTTTATGGTGTTAGATGGCATGCACAGCATCAAAGCACTGTACACTGAGTCATTTTCAAAGGTGGCTCAGAATGTTTGTTATGGAAAGATGACTTATTTCTGAGTGCATCACTTATCATGCTGTTTGCTGTTATAATTTTCATTAAAATAAGATTCAGTTTCCACCACAAGTAATTGATCTCAGCTTGGAAGAGTCATGTTTTACTCCCTTTAAGTGTAGGCTCGTCTCTGTGTACATAGCACTCCCTCTGCAACTTTGGTTGTGACCCTGTGGACCTCATTCCTTCCCCTTCCATGTTCTACAATCTGGTTTATACTGCTCCGTCCTGACAGTAGTTTTTAGCTGCCACTCTGGGACAGAACTTGAGGAAAAAACCTCACAAGTGTATGTTTGGAGAGGCTGTAATTTCTCCGTGGTGTGTGCGTGCCAGAGCCTTGCTCTCTGCCACTTCCCAGCTGCAGCACAGTTCCTGAGCATTGGGGCAGGGGGGATGTGTCAGCTGTGAAAGGTGTGGGGCAGGGGCACACGGGGACTGTGTCTGTCCTGGCTGTGTGTCTGGGGCTCTGCCTGCCTGCCCGACCTGATGGTGCCCCCAGCTCCGTTCAGCCTAATCCAAACACATCTGCTCCTACTTCACAAATACGGGCTCACGGGTTCCTAGGATGAAATGGAGATGTTCCAGGTGTAAAAGCACTGTCTGCAGGTCAGAGTGCCTCTCTGACTTTGTGCTGGAGTGGCTTATGTTAAGCTGTATTTTCCTTTCTCTCCCTCAATAAGCTTTCCTTACCGATGGCCAGCAAGATTTACGTGGCAATTTGAGCAGCTGCTCTGCTGGGAGTGTTCCTTTCTCCAGAGAATTGCATCTAATCTGTCTCTCAGCTAATGACACAGGTACCAGCAGGCAGAGGGTACCCTGTGCTGTAGAGATCCCTCCTGGGCAGAGGGCTCTGAGCCTGCTGCTGCTTTGTGCATCTTGGGGGTCGGTGCCTCTGCTGCTTTTGGAACATCTCCCCCAGCCTGGCACGTAGGTACACTCGGGTGTCTTCTTCCCCTGGTCTTCAGTGCACACTTGTGCCTGGCCTCAGGTGGCTCTGGGAGGAGGTGGAAGGGGCAGGCAGCAGCTCTCCCACCTCCCCAGATCTGCCTGTGGCATTGCTGGGGTCTGCAGGGTGAAATCTGAAGGTGGGAAAGGTTACTGTGCCCAAGGACTGGTAAACAGACACTGTGCTAAAGATTTTGTATCTCATCCAAAATTTTCAAGAAACCACTTCTGAGCTGACCTTTCATTTGATTTTGATACTCATGTAACTTGTGAAGACTGACTGTCCTTTATTTGTAAACATGAAGGAATACTTCTGGCATGCAATTGTCGGTGGAGCTTGTTGGGTTCCTTATAGAGATCTTATATAGGAAACTGTTAAAATCTGTTCTTTTGTCTCTGTAGCATTGTGTTGAGCTGGTGACAGATGCTTCAGCGCTTTCTGGTCAAAGTCGGCATTGTGAGGGCATGGGGGCTTTTGTTGCTTGTTTGTTTGTTTGAACAATTCTCTAGTCTGGGAGGAGTTGTGTTTGTTCCAGTTAAGGAATGAGAACCTATGGCTTCCATAACAAACTGCAGCCTGTCAGCACATGTGAGTGCAGCAGAAGGGGGCAGGGCTATGAAAGGTGGATTAGCATGACAGGTTCTGGTACCAAAATGGCCCAGGGAGTTCCTTTGGCTGAAAGCAAAGCCCTTGGGTCTCTGCCTGCTATTTGCAGGGGCCTGTAGGGAGAGGTGAGAGAGGAGATGTGGCTCTCTGAGCATGAAGAGCTGTTGTAATATTCGTAATCTTATTTCCCAGCACTGTCCTGGTACAGCTCTTAGTCAGTCTGTGAGCATATTCTGTTTGAGGGTTGTTTTTAAATTTTTTTACAAAACTGTAACGAGAAGAATAGTTACTTCAAACTACTGAAAAATAGCATAAGGCTGTGTAACTCGGTATTGTGCTGAGTGCTGAACTCATTCCTCCAGATTACTTTCGTAAGTTTGTGCAGCATTGTTGTAGAAACAATTAGAAATCTGTTACACAACTTGGAGGAAACTTCTGCTTTTTTTTTCTTCATATATAGTGATACTTCTAGTGTGATTAACGAGGAAAATTTAGATTTAGGTTGCTGCAGCAAGTGTTTTTTAGCCCATAACTAAAGAAGTGAAGGTCACCTGAATAAAAGACAGGGCTGCGTTATCTTTTCAGATTTAAAAACCTGAACTTTTTTTTTCAGAAGTATTGATAAAATGCTTGTTAAAAAGGCCCAGGAGAGCACAGAGTCCAAAGATCATGATGTCCTCACTTTAAAAACAAACATAAATTGCTTCCAAAGCTGTGTGGGAAACTGCATTTTGAAAGTACCCCGGTGCAGGCGGTGATCACTGGGACTGTTGGAGGTTTGTATCCCTGGTGCTGCCCTTTCAGCCCTGCTCGAGGAAAACCCAAGGGTTTAACTCTGGTAGGAGTGCACCTTCATTCAAAATGAAGTCTCAGAAAAGGCTTCAGGGGGTCAGGGAGGAAGGCTGAGAGTGTTGGGTGTTCTGGGCTCTGCAGGATGTGAGCCACTGGAAGGTGCTCAGCACTTGGCCAGGAGCCTGCTGGACTGTGCTTGCCATCCAGCACGGGGGGCTGAGCTCTGGCTCTCTGTTTGGCCACGGGTCATGAATTTTTTAAGTTTTGGGTTGAACCGGGGGAAGCAGGGATCCGTGCTTCAGCCATCACCCTTTCTTGCTGAACGTGGCACAACACTGAAAGGATCCAGTTCCCGTGTGCTCTGGAAAGCCAGGATCCCTGCAGACGTGTGAGCCGGCTTGTTGCAAGATGCTAATTTGTTCTTTTGAAACTGCCTGGGATGCTGGAGCATATTGTGTTTCCAGAACAGGCACTTGTGAGGGTTTGGTACCCTTATTTGAAGCAACTCCTTCGCTGCTGCCTAACGTGTGTGAAACTACCCCAAGATTGCCACCAGTCTGAAGGATGAGTTCTTACCCTGGTGATTGGAAGGAGGCAAATGGTGTAGTACAGAGTGCCCTCACCAGCACCAGAGCTCTGTGTGGCTGGAAGGGGTACCTGAGCTGCTGGTGGTTGTCTGAAGTCTTTTGTCCTGCAGGAGGTGATGGTCCAGGAGGGTGAGATGGGAGGTGTGGGGTTGCCTGGGTGTCTGTGGTAGGTAGCACCCAGCCCTGGTGTGCTCCATGGACCCGTGTCCTGCTCCACGTGCAAGGTCCCAAGTCCACACGCAACACTTGCTCCCTGTTTCCATGGAGGTGCTGCAGCTATTGAGGCCTCCACAGTAACTTTCCTTTGATAAATCTCCCTTGCTGTGAAGCTGTTTTGTCTGCTGCCTTTCCCTTGCACTCCTCCCTGGCATGGTGTAAAGGAAAGATGAAGCTGCTCTTTTTTGAGACTGGAGTATGGAGTAAACTGAAAATGTGATGCTCTACATACATACCAGGAGAGGTTGTTACAGAGGGAATCTTCAGGAGCCTAAATCCTGCTCTAAGGAAAAGCTTTTGGGCAGCTGCAAGTCTTGGCCTTCTGTACCATCATCACTTGCATGTAGAGCATACATGCAATGTCTGTACATTGAATAGTTGTGTGCAGAAATTGTGTGTAGAGTTCTCCCACAGTGAATGTGCTGCAAGTGAAGTGTGCAGGGAATGAAACTGAGGTCTGTCCCATCTTAAAAATGGAGTTCCCTTGTTTGGCTTGTGTCTCTGAACATGTTTGGTGTATTTTTAAAGGAAAAAACCCACCTAAATATGTTAGCTAGAAGAGCTAACAGGGTGGAAAAAAAGATGAGATGTGTACAGATATACAGTAACGTGCAGTGTTTCATCTATAATTGCATTTTTAAGGCCAAAGCAAGATCTTCTCAGCTGTAAGTAGTTTGCTGCAAATCCTGACAAGCAAGCTGTGTGCTGGCTGGTTCTGGTCCATAGCCCAGCTGGGTGTGGGTGCCATGGCAGTAGCAGAGAGGGGCTGTGGGGCACACCTGAGGCTCCAGGGCAGGGGGACAGCCCCTGGGGTCTCCCTGAGGAGCAAGGTTCTCCTAACACAGCTCTGGGGAGGCCCCCACCACAGCCCCCAGCCCCGGGCTGCTCCTCCTGCGTCTCCGGTCCAATGCTGTTCTGGTTCTGGCGTTGGCACGGGGCTGGACACATTGCCTGCTCGGCTTCAAGGGTGCTAAATCTCTCGTGTGAATGTGGGGCTTGGGCAAGGATGGTTTCATACCCGGGGGGTTTGTGGGGCACGGACAGAGTCCTTCAAAGCTGAGGTGTGTGCTTTTTGCTGCCGTGAGAGCTGCTCTGGTCCCGGGGAGGTGGATGAGGTTCTGCCTGCTTAAGATTCAGGTCAGTTCCATGCAAATTTTTCATTCAGTATCCAAACACTGAGTCTTTTAAGAATTTGCCTGACCCACATAGGGCTCGTTTAAAACCCTCTGTAGCTAGAGGACGAAGTTCTGTGCTTATTTCAAGCTGCTTGGTCTCGTCCAGCATCTCTGCTGCTGCTGCTGCCCCGTGCAGGACCTCTCCCCACTCTGGGTAGGACCAGCTCTGCTGCACACAGGGCAGGGCTGGAGGGCTGGTTGTACAGCAAGTACTTGGTTGTACAAACAGTTTGATGGGACGGGCGGGTAGCTAAAGGTGATCTTGTCAAGCAGATCAACTGTTCTGTTGTGAGAAGGATTTGGTGGCCATCTGGCTGATGGCAGGGTGTTCTGGTGCTGCTTTTGCCACAGTATTGTTAGCACTTGTCAGATGAACGAGTACTTAAGAGTTTAAATGGGCAGTGTGTGTACATCCAATCTGGTATCTAAATACTCTTTTGTTGTTCAGCTTTCACAGAAAATACCAGAGCACTCTGGCTTGCTTCTGTCTAGACTTTGTTTAGAAATTATTAATACTGCAATAAAAATCACTGATTAATATACCACTACCCTAAGTTTCAGCTTGTCACAACATTGTCATTAGCTTCTGCAAATGGTCTATTCCATGTAGCTTAGATTCTAACGTGGTATAACTGCCTATTAATTTTTATCTTCTTTTCTTACAGTAAAAAATGGCATTTCAGAAGGCAGTGAAAGGAACTGCTCTCATTGGAGGAGGTGCCATAGCAACAGTTTTTGGCCTCTCTCAATTTTCTCAGTATAGAAACAAACACGTAAGTATTAATTACGATTTCTGATAAAATATGAAACTTAAAATCTGTTTGAGCGTATGTTAGGCTTATCCGAATAGTTTTGTTTGGAGAGGAATGCCAAGAGCCTCTCAGCTTGATCTGGTAGGTGCTAATCTGGAGGATGGCATTAAACCATGCTTCACTATTGTAGGTCTTTAACCAGTGGGGAAGTGAGATTCCTGTAAATCATTTTTCGTGTTTAAAAAAATGACCTTTGTGTACCACAAGGGATTTTACTGAGTTGCAGGAGGAGTGGAAAGTACTGATTGAAGCAGAGGCTCTAAGTAGAATTTGGATGGTATTTTCAAACTTAGAAGCTTGAGGTGAAACCACTAGCACTGCCTCTGAAAATCTGCTTCAGACCAGTCATGGTGGCAGCTCTTGTGCATTCAAGCAGCTGAAAACTCTTTGAGGATCTGTGACAGAAGCCTTTCTTGTGGGTCCTTGTGGGCAGGCAGAACCTAGGCACTGGTAAGCTCCAGGCACAGGTGACTAAGGATAGGATAAATTCCCTGAGCAGTGATGGGTGATGCTGGAGGCTTCCTGTTCAAGTACAGTAGTGGTAGCAGAAAGAGCTGCAGGGGATTCCAGTGTCAGTCTGTGGACTGATCCTTGCTGCTGCAGGAAGCAGATTTCATTGGCATTGCTGCTGTGGAGCTCCAGTTACCATCATCTCTAACTCCCTCCTTGATGCAGAAGCCAAGGAGAAATCAGGAGAAGGAACACGAGCTGTGGACTGCTTTTAGGCAGAGCTGGTGTGGATCAACAGCTACTCTTTGTCTTAAAGGAAATAAATGCCCAGTGTTTTACTGCAGTTGTGCTGTGCAGTTATAAAATAACCATTTCTGGGCTTAGAAGTTGTGTGCAAGGGAAACTCATCCTCTGACCTTGTGTTTAATGTGGGCTTTGAGGCTGGCACCTCACATTTGGCCAAAAATATTTGCAGTGTTCCATAAAATGGTTGAAGTAGGTGTAGTCAGAGTTCTGGCCTGATTTGCTTCAATCTGAGTTTGGAAAAACTTAAACTCACTTCCTGTGAGGCAGTGTGAGTCTGAGCAGTGAGGTGAGCAGGTGCTCATTTCACATGGTGCTTTCTGCTTCTCACCTTAGAAGTGTAGTCAGTCAGTTCTTTATCTAGACAAGCTGTTACTCTGAACTGCTTTAGTTACCACACATTTACTATAAGTTGCCACTCAAATTTGGCAAACTGAAGACAGGAACAGAAGTGGATCTTAGTGGTCCAGCTGAAGGTAGGACAGTGGGTGATGAGAGACAGTCTTTGCTGAGCTCCATGAAGGTCTGAATTACATCTGAATAAGTGATAATCTTGATCTTCTGGCTGTTTCTGTGGGGAGGAGGAGCAGCAGGAGCTGAAGTATTGATACAGTGGAGGAGATGAGTCATTTCTGGGGAACCTAGCTGGATAAGGGATAAGCCAGGATCCTTATGGCTTCAGATAGTGTTGCAGAAAATAAAACCTAGCATTTAAAGTCAAGCTTCCCATTGGGCTGCCTGCCTTGCACCTAGCTGATAATACTGTTTCTAGCTCTCTCTGGAGTCTTTATCACAGGATTTTACAATCTGGCTTCATTACTGTCAGAAATGGCAGCTTCAAATTTTAGGACTGTTAAATAAGAGAAGGAGCTATCTGAATAGCTCACTTGTTATACATGCAGTATTCCAGAATTCAGGGAATTCCCATTTTTCTGGGGATGGATGGCCATTGGGTGGCCATGATGAATTAATTATGATTAAAACCCACAGTTCTACAGAAGATGATCATGCCGTCAAAATGAATAACCAGTTGTCCTCCAATGTCTGAACCTGTTGTGTAGGAGCAGTCTACAAAGGGTCTGAAAATTTCTAGCATATGTGTAAGCAAATGGATCTGTCAAGTGAACAGCATGTTGTTTCCTTGTTGTATGAACTTCCACATTTCCCACGTGATGTCCCTTAAAGCTGCTGCCTTAAACACCTAATATAGGGCAGCAGGTGGAACATAACTGGAGGGATTGACACAAAGGAGGACAGTCCATTTGTCGTGTTGACATATCTAAGCTGTGGGCATGTCCCCCAGCCCAAGTGTCCTCTTTTTAATAATGCCTGCCAATCAAATATATACTAGGGCAAAGATCTTGTCTGCCTTTGCCAGAGAAGGATATTGCCCCGAGATGTGCACTAATTGGCTACACATTGTAGGAAATCTGCTGTTATTTCAAAACCCAAATCTATCATATAATAAGACAGAAATAAAATGCTCAGCTTTTCTGCCCGTGTCCGTACTGATGCACTCAGTGACTGGGTGGATGTCTGTGCTGTGGCTCACACCCTGGAATCAGGGGCACCCAGTTACAGACAAAGAGCTCAGCTGGCTGGCAGTCCTGAGCACACAGCCCAGCTGATCTCTGCCTTTGGTTGCCATGTTCACTCAGCTGCTGTCTGATGCTCCTCTGAAACTTGGCCGTCCCAGTGGAATTCCTTCCAAGGCAGAAGCTGAAGGGTGGTAAAGTTCTGGCCCTGGAGACTAGGGGGAGGTGACTTGGATGTGCTAGCTGAGCATCCTAGTGAGGGGGCTGCCTAGGAAAAGGGACGAGCATCAGTTCCTGATGCTGAAATTTAAATTGCCCTTGCTGTGTTTGAGAATCAAAGCCCAAGTTTGAGAATGGCAGAGTTACCATGGTTAGCCTTGTATAGGAACAGCTGTAACGCATTTACACCTCAGAGAGAAAACACTCCTTGGATTCACATCTCTCCTGGATTTCAAGATTTTAATCCCAACTTATTTTTCTGTACACGCATGGGTGTGCTGTCATTTTGGATCACTTTTCTGCAACAGCAGTTTGAGGCTGTATAACCTGGGATATCTCTCTGTGCAGTGTACACGTGCAGGTGTACCAGCAGCTTAGTTAATTGCCCTGATTGTGAGTTGGGGTTCTGACAAAACACAGTTCCTGCTGAGCACAGGGAGGATGGGAACACGTCCTGGCACGACTGAACTATCAGTGAATTTAACTCCTAAACTCAGAGATGACTATTGCACTTCTGAGTCTTCTATAGTAAACTGATCACTGGGATGTTTACTGGAGGAATAAGCTGGGTTAGCATAATGTTGTGTGCAGGAGAGTAAGTAGGAATGACACTAATTCAAGCAGAACCTCTGTCAGTAAGCACACAGGAGTGGTTCTTTCTTACTGAACAACCATTCCCTTAAGGAAGCTAATCAGGCTTTCTCTGCAGCCTGGCTGACTTGGGTTGCTGAGGGTAAATGCCCACGTCTGACAAGGAGGCTTTGGGTTCCATTAAAATAAAAAACCCTTTTCCAGAGAAAAGAAGACAGCTGGGGAGCTCTTCTCAGCAGGTAGTACAGAGGTGTGAAGAAACTAGTCCCTCCCAAACACTTATTGGGTGAAGCAAAAACCTGTGTAGACTCTTACATTTTTTTTCCTTGCTACCACTGTAAATGAATTTCATCCTAGTCAGTACAGGAACTCCCAAAGCCATGTACGCTGCAGGACTACCAGTCACGAGCTTCTGAAAAGGAGAATTGCATCTGAGATTAAGTTGGACCCCTCTGAGACAGAAAATACATAGGCTGTGTGCATAACTGATTGATTTGTCCTCAGATATTCAGATACCCGAATGGCAAAGGTGGTGCAGCCAGCTGTTGTGAGCTGTCTCACTGCTAACACTGACAGTGACAGAGCAGTGGGAATACCAGTGGTTCTTCCTTTCTGTAGCTGCTGACTGAAGTGCTGCATTCTGGCTTTTTCTGTTTTTATTTTAATGCATGGAGCAGGTGGTACAGTACTAGATATGATGTGGGTATTCTTTGATGTGCCAAATTTGAACTGGAGAGCAGTGATGATGATTTTTCTTTTCTCCTCCCTGTCATCATGAAGGGCAAAAGCACTGCTTTGTTTTGGAGTTGTAAGAGGTTGCTGTCCCTCCTCAGCCCACCAGGCAATCCTTCTGTTTTTCTGGTGTGTAAATACAGTGTTGGCCAGTAGGAATTGCTAGTCAAGGTGAATCCAATAGAGTGTGATAATACGATAATGCAGCAGGGCTTCCTTTTGGGATTTTTAATTTTTTTTTTTTTTTAATGAATAAGGATGATGAATTTGACTCTGCAAACCAACCTGGAGATTTACATTAGTGAATTAACAAGAATGCTTGCTTATGGATTACGAGATCATTTTATAACTTTATGATTGAATTCCAACTGCCAAACTAAATTTCTTCTTGCTCAGAGTGTAATCAAGCCCATTCAAGGAACTCTTGCCTGAGAAATTGTAGATATAAACAGCAATTCCTTATTTCAGTAAACATACTTGTTCACTGCCAAACTAATCATGTTATTGCAGATGGAATCCCTGCATGCAGCTTTTCTTCACTCTCGCATTTAATTGACAGCAAGATGAATCATATCTGTATCAATTCCTGGTCCTCTAATCACTGTGCTTGTATTTCAGTGCTCATCTCTGGGCTCTTGCTCTGCCAGTGGCTATCTGCCTGGGCCCCGGGTCTGTGCTTGACTAGAAACCATTTGTTGTAAATACTGTGTTTGAAAACAAAACAAAAAATATAGTCAAAACCAAATGGTGCTGCTTGAACTCTGAATTTGTAGTCAGTGGCTAAGCCTGAGCCACAGCTGGGTGAGTGCTTGATGCAGGTGCTGGTGTGCCTGGAGGTGAGATCCTGCCCTGACACTGGTTGGGACCACAAGCCCTGTGCTGGGGAAAAATCTGTGGCCATGCCACAGCTGGAGTCAGACTGGCCAAACTCTAGTTGGTTTAAATCTTAATTTTTACTTCTGAGAAGGTATAAATCCTTAATATAAAGTGCAGCACTCCATTGTCCTGCTTGCTCTATTGATTGCATTGTAACACACATGCAGTGAAGGCAGTTGCTGCTGTCCTCAGTAATTTACAAGAGCCACTTCTATTACTGTCAATATAATCCATGACTGCAGGATGAACCTGATCGTTTAATGATCTTTTGAATATGCACATCCTTTAGACATGGCTACTAATTATAAAGTTTTATTTTCAGTTGGATAGTAGTGATAGGAATGCTGAGAAATCATGCATTTCAGCCATAATGCTGCTGAAGAATGAGCAAATAATTTTGGACAAAAATATTTTGTATGTTTGCATCATATAATCTGAGCTCAGGCTCCTTGAGCATGGCCGGGCTGGCTGGTAATTTACAGTGGACGTGTTGCAAGAATCCCTTGTGCCATTAACTCCCAGGGTCAGCTTCCAGAGCTCTGACAGCCAGTGAATTGCTTGCTAAAGAGGAGCCACAGCACTGGGGTGGCTGCTGACCAGGGCATCAGCTGGACATGGGAGCAGATGAGCCAGGAGCCCGGGTTACCTTGTGTCACTCACCCTGTTCTGCTGGCAATATTGGAGTTGACATTTATGGCTGTAAAAAAAGGCTGTGATTTGGTTGTGTGTGTGTGCACACAATAAGTATGGTTCCTCTTGTGCTGTTCTTCATCTTTGTAGGGTACCTTTGTGCATGTTCAAGCTGCAGAAGCTGTGCCTGTTCCAATGAAGAGCCATTTCCCCACAAGAGAGCAACAGATTTTGGCACTGCAAACCACAAGTGAATTTGATGTCCTTGTTATAGGTGGAGGAGCAACAGGATGTGGCTGTGCTTTAGATGCAGTCACTAGAGGTAAGGCTTGAAAATTTTAGTCATGTTCTTGTTCTTGGATTACATAGTTTGTAATAAATTGATCAGATGGGCTTTTCCAAAGTACATGGAGATTTAGGAGGTGTACTCTGAATGCCTGGCTGGGAAACTTCTGTTCTCAGAAGCTAAAACAAACTTGAAGAAAAAAAATTGTCCCTGCACTTTGTTTCAGCAGTCTCTGTTGTCTAGGTTCTTAGATGCAGTTGTCTGACATACATCTTTTTCGTGTATGCTCTTGGATGCACTTCTCATTCTCTGTTGCTCCATAGTTAGTGAATTTATCTATAGTCACATTTCACTTGTTTGTGCAGGTGAAAAGCTGCAGGAAAGAGCAAATGTTCCCTTTTAAGCAACTATTTTGAAAGAGTGAATTCTAGATGAGGCCCAGTGGCTCTCCAGGTTTTATTTCTTCTAACAGGAGATATCTGCAACAACTGCTCCTGCTCTGTAGCTGCTTAGTGTGTTTCAGGCTTGGAGAAGTCTATCTGGATTCTCAATGTGTATGGGGACAATTGGTCAGACATATGAAAAATTCTGTTCAGAGGGTGAAACAGAGGGGTGGAAAGACCTTGTTTCTGGTTTTGGAACTAAAATGGAAAAGAAAAATGTAAAACAGTGTAAAACATAGTAGGTAGCCATAAAGTTATTCAGGTTCTTTAACCTCAGAAATAAGAGGCAAACCCTGACACCAGGAGTGTTTTGTAGCTTCATTTGGAAAATACTTGCCCAGAAGGTGTGATAATTTTGAAATAGATAAAGCAGTAAGGTCTGCATCATTGGTAAGTATATGCAAACTTAAATCTGGTTATTTTTCAATATATTTTCATTTCTGCCTCTGCTGTATTGTAGTAGAAAATGCAGTTGTAAAGCATACAGAAATTATTGTAAGTGATCTGTGTTTATCCTTTTACTGGAGATTCTGATTATATCAGTAGATTTCTGAAGTGTGAAATATTCCTAGGCATTTGGTTAATGAATTGTGTATTGTTGCTGTTCATTCATGGACTTGCTCTTTTATTATGCTTGCTTCGCTTAACAACAAATTTTGCTTTTCATGTGTTTGATATATATTGGCCAAATCATTTCTGATTGTATCCATTAATCTTCAGTCACATTTGACAAAAATAAATTACTCTGATCTCTGGAAGTTACCAGTAATAATTAGATATTTTTAAAGGACAGAAAAGTTTTGGGAGACCACTAGCTGTTAAAATGCATTTTCACCAAGCAATGACAGAAAGCACCCGTCAGAGGGGGGGAAGGAAAGACCCAAGGGATGATTTCTGGTGCAGATGAAGGTCTTCCCCTTGGGTATGTGTTGTCATGGTGTTGCTGTTGGCTTTGGTAGCAATCTCACTGAATTTAATTCACTTTCTGCCTTGCCTGAATACTCCCCCAGTGAAGAGGGATGTGTGGTGCTACCCTGTGTAGCAGAGCTTTGGTGTCTGTGCTGGCTGCTGAGCTCTCCTGAGCACACCCTGGGCTGGCTCTCCTCTGGCTCTGGGCACCTCTTCAGCAGCCAAAGATGCCAATTGTCTGCCTCTCGGGTGTGCTGTTCAGATTGTTGGTGTGATAGGTTTAGAGCTCTCTGCTGCAAAGAGTTAAAAGTATTCATTGAAAATATTCTGTACCTGCCATGAATACGAACTATAATTTGCTTGAGGGAGCATGGCCCCTGTAATGTTCTGTAATGCCTTTCTATTGTGAAATATCCAGGTTTTAATGTGCTTCTGTTTAAGTTCTGTTTTTACTTTTCCCTTAGGAAGGAGGCTAAAATTTTTCATTACAATATAGACAGTGCACTACACTTTGAATACAAATTTATCCATGTACGGAGTAATTTTTCTTGTGATTGTCTCTACCCTAGAGAAGTGTCTTTAATGAATTACATACAAATTGTGTAATTTAAGAAGTTAATTTGGTTTTCTGGTAACGCAGGACTAAAAACAGCCCTTCTAGAAAGATATGATTTCTCATCAGGGACCAGCAGCAGGAGTACTAAATTGATCCACGGTGGAGTGAGATATCTTCAGAAGGCCATCATGAAGTTGGATTTTGAGCAGGTAATTGTTTATGCTGGTTGTTAAGCAAAAATTGCTAGTAGACACTTCCCCTACCCCAATTATATCCAAGTCTCCTTTTTATTTTTTCAATACTTGACTGTTGTATTCCACAGCCTCTGTGCATAGAGAATGTCTTCTCCAACTGGGCTTTCCAGACTAGGGAAATGGGTGCTGCTGCCTGCTGCTAAGCTCTTTTGTGGGCAATCTTATCACCATACCTTGCAGACTCTGTATGCTTTGGGGAAGGGAGGCAGAGACAGGGCTGACTTCAGAATAAAAAGAGCTTCTTGCCTGCCATGGTCAGAATTTGTGGGAGTGAGCAGTTGTCCTGCTTATTCCAGAATGGGGAAAGAAAATATGGTCAAGGAGGGATTATTCATAAATGCTGTTATGTATTCTTGTGTTGGTGGAAGCGTGATATTCTGGTTTTGAGAACATGATTTATCTTCTCATTGAAACTCTCTAACCTGAAGTATGTTTTAATGGATATAATAGTCCTACAAAAACAACCACTTCTCAGGGAAAAATATATAAAGCATTCAGCTACCCATCTATAGAAATCTGCCTTCTTTTTGCCGAAGAACAACTTCATATTGATTCATATGGATTGATGGGGTGAAGAACACTTCTGCATTTGCATCTTGGAGTTAGGGTGGGATTTAAGTGTGGCAATCAGCACAACATTTCTACTGTGGGATAAGTTCTAAATTTTGCTTTACATTCAAATAGAAAAATTACTTACCTGAAAACTTAAATAAGCAGAGGAAAGTAGTGAGACCAAATTTCATTGTGAAATGAAACATTCCCTTAACTTTTGAGTTTTTCAGCAGATCTCCATGTGTTTTTGAAAGATCGGTAAAAATTATGCGAGGTATTTTCTTTGAGTGTTTCTTATTAAATGTTGCACATGGAGGCAAAAGTGAGTAACATGGGATTCACACGTGCACTCATTTTTCAGTACAGGATGGTGAAAGAAGCACTTGAGGAACGTGCAAATCTGCTTGAAATTGCTCCTCACCTATCAGCTCCTTTGCCGATAATGCTCCCTGTTTACAAGTAAGCTCTGCTATAATACCTCTCCTCCACTGCTGCTTTTGACAAGCAAGCTATTTCCCTGGAGAAGTTTCCAGGTGCCTCTTTCCAAGCATGTCTTTAAACCTGTCACCAGCTGTGTCCTCCAGGAGGTGAGATGGTGCTTTATCTTAGAGGCATGAAATTCTGCTCTGGCCCCGAGCAGCTCTCACTGGGGTCTCAGGGCACCTCTTGGACCTGAGCTGCTCACTGTATTTCAACCACCCCAGTGGGGGAGAGGAGGGGGATCTGCAGCTGAGATGAACTCTCATTCCCAGGATGTTTTTGCTGTTCTCCCCAGTGCATCCTGCTCTTCATCACGTGCTGTCCCAGTGTTGTTAGCTATGTGCTGCTGTTAATTCTGCACAGCCAGCAGTGGCCAACACAGTGCTGCAGTGCACTTGGCTCTCACAGCACAGGACAGTTTGGTTTTGAGAGAACAGTTTGAGAAAGAGACTTTAAATGGTTTGGGGTTGCTCACTGTAGCAGGCTACTTAAAGCAGTGGGTTTTTGCTGAATTTTCTTTATGTATGGCTTTATTCCTGTCTTAGTAGAAGGGGCTTGTAATAGCTGGGGCTCATCCAGCTCGGGGCTCAGCTCCCTGTAATTGGTCCTGTGTGTGCAGGAGGCAGCAGTCAAGATGCACATGTGAGGAACCCTTTCAGCTTGCACATGAAGTGTGGTTTCTCCCTCAACACAAAGCTTTAGTATCTCACCTTACACTGAAGTGCAAAAAGCCAGTTGGTGATCCTAATTCCAGAACAAGTAAAGCCTTGAATCTGCTTGGCTGACTGCAGTGAGTAGACCTGTTGAGAACAGCGGTGAATAATACATAAGTTCTTGCATATATACATTATATTTTGATACCATAAATTTGTATGATGGTAGGAAGTAAAACTGCTGTGTTACAACACTTACCTACCATGTTCTAAATTACAATAACTGCACCAAGTTTGTTTTTATTTCACTTCATGGGGTGTTTTCTTCCTGCAGGTGGTGGCAATTGCCATACTACTGGATAGGAATAAAACTATACGACCTGGTGGCTGGGAGTCAGTGCCTGAAAAGCAGTTATGTCCTCAACAAGTCAAGAGCCTTGGAGCTCTTTCCAATGCTACGCAAAGACAAGCTGGTTGGAGCTATTGTCTACTATGATGGTATGTTGCCTGTCTGTGCTTCATTACTGCCTTGGGCTCTGCTTTGAAGGGGGGGAAACACAAATATGCAACTGCAAGTGATGTACACTGGCTTTCTAAAGGGAAGGGCAGCAACTTGAGTGGTTCATCTAGCACTGTGAACATTAAAATTCAGTAGAAAATGATGTTTTTCACAACAGAAGCTAGTGGATGTAGGAGAGCATATACAGTTTTCTTGGCTAGTGATGTGCAAGCAGTGTAGTGTTCTGGTGATTCCCCAAAATAAGACTGAACACTCCTGAGGCATCATAAGTCAAGACAGTGTAATTACCCTGGTAATGTTAAATGGTTTGCTGTAGCACTTCCACTGTGCAAATAATGTCAGACCTATCTAGGTGACCTGGCTGCTGGCTGTGGCTCCTGCACAGGGTTGGGCAAGGCCTGGATTGATTCCTTTTTGTATCACCAATAGGATTGTCTGCTCTGCAAAGACTACATTCATTGTAATTGTAATCAAAGACTAGAGATTGCTGCAGGGCATGAATGGTTTCTGCTAAAACCCCTTTAAATAAAGGGCTATGAATTCATGAGGAGAAAAATGCCTCCAGCTCAAGTTATTTAATCTATTGTATCAGCTAGTTTTAGGTATGCTTGTGTGTCACACACAAAATCAGCGTCTGAGTGGGAGAAAATAAAGATGCCTTCTGCAAGGCTTTTAATGTTCATTCAGAATAGAATGTTGTTTTCATAGAGAGCATTACAGTCACTCAGAAGCTGCAGTTTTCACATTCAGAAGCGTTGAAGTGCGTTCATGTTTGGGAGGCACATCACTCTTGTTTGTAATACCAGCCTGGAGAAGCCTTTTTGCCTCGCTCTCTGCAGTCAGTCCAGTCAGAACTGGCACAGCTGAACAGCATCAGGTGCCCCACTGGTCCTGCCAAGCAAAGAATTTAACTCTGTCCCTTCAGCCTCTGCAGGTACACAAGCCAATCTGAAACAGAACTGGTGAAGGTTTAGTTGTGTTTGTTAGATTAATATTTCCCCTTCCCTGGTCCTTTTCACTTCCAAGACAGCAAGTTTACCAAAACTTTGTTGGTAATGGAGCTTGCTAGGCAATATCTAACTGTCAGCTGTGTTCAGGATGGGACAAAAAGCCACAGATTCCTCACTGGCTTGGAAGAGCCCTCTGAAGAACAGGTATCTTACCTACTGGTGGGCTTCAGTAGTGGTACTGTTCTGGTTAATTTCTGACCTTTTGACAGCCAGAAAGATCTTCACACAAATACAGATTCTAAAGGTAGTTCCTTCCCCCTTTCAGAACTGCATTTACAGTATTTGTCAACTTATCATTAGGGGCTTTTGTGCTGGGAAGAAGTAGGAGGAACTCTCAGCACACTGGCCCCAGATAGTATTTATGAGGGTTCTGGAGAAAAGGGAATGTTGATAATTGCACATTTTGTCATATGGAGACCAGCAGAATGGAGGAGAAAATATTTATATATACAAGCAGGAATATATATGTGTTCTTATTTGGGATTAAGGTGAGATTTAAATTATGGACTTGACTTCTACTTATCTCTGATGGACACTGCATCTTTTCTGTCTTATTTTTAACGTTAAGAGGAATGAAGAGGTTATTTAGAAGCAAAACTTGTTATGGGGTTATGTGGTATGTTTTGTATACTGTAACAAGAGCTGCTGTAAATAGCACACAGAGAAGTAATTTAGATTTATTTTTTCATTATCATAAGCTATCCCTTAGACTATTTTAAGGGATCCCAGGAGCATGCAAGAAGAACAAAGTGGTTCTCTTAGCTATAATTATGCTTCTCATAAGAGCACTATAACTTGAAATCTATTTATTATCTATTGAAGTTTTTTTCTGATTAAGTAGATAGTTGGGTTGTTTCATAGCTATTTACTGCTCCAGCATTCTAAAGGTACACAGTTACAAGATAATCTTAAAATCTGTCTTTAGGTTTCTTGGACAAATAGTTGTTTTAAACAGGGTGGCAATTAATGAAAATGCAGCACCAAGATACCCTGTGTTTTTTTGGTGGAAAACCTCGTGCAGCAATGGAGTGCAGAGCAGGGTGAGTGGCTGGGATGTGTCTGCTGGGTCTGCTCTTTCCCCAGCACGGGGAAGCAAACCCACATTCTAGGTTATAAAAAAGTGTCAAATATAACAAATGGGAGATGTACAAACTGTTGAAGAGCAGCTTGATGGAAAAGAGGGTCGTGTCATTGCTCTTTTTATTCATACAAGTTTCATCAAAGGAGGTAGCTGGTGGGGACTGGTGGCAGTGTTCCTTCAGAGGAGGAGCTGCAGTGCTGGCAGGACTCTGAGGATCCTTTGGTGAGAGATACCAAAAACAGACTGGAATTTTTGCTGCCAGTTAAACTACTTGTTCATGGTAGTAAATCTAGCCTTGTTTTGCTTTATTTACAAGCCTACAGCTTAGTTACTCACATTTTAATGCAACGTTTAAAGGAATGGTGTTTACTAGTGAAATGCTAAAGTAATGTTTTGGCACGCACGTTTTAGGTTTTGTAAATTATTGTACTTGATTTCTAATGTTATATTTTCATGCCCTAAATCCAGAGGAATGGGGGACAAAAGGGAAAGAGAATTGAACTTCAAGTAGAGAAGGGAATGATAAGGTTCAGTACAACTCCTTTTAGTTCTTGGAGAGGGATTAGTCATACAATACAGCATTAAATAATAGTGAAATTTATATAAATCTGTTTTAAGGTAGGTCATATCTTTATCTTCTGTGGCTTTCCTATAATAAATAAATAAAGTGGTCTTCTAAGACTGATGTGTGTTCACTGATTCCGGGTGTGCAGTTAAATGTAGTTTTGTCTTGTTTTCTTGCTTTCCTCTATTCCTGTGCCCATCATACTGTCTTTGTATCAGTATTTATTAATAGCACCTACCAGCTGCATTTCAGTGTATGGTGTGCTGATCACCACCATCAAAGGGAAGAATTAAAAACATTCATTGTATAGGTTACTTTTTAATTGGGTAAAACCACCTGTCTGGTTATGATTTACTGATGGCAATGTTCTTTTACAAAGGAAAGATCAGGAATGCACTTTATTTTGTTTTTTTTTTATTGTTGAGCAAACTAGTAGCATGTCAAATGATCCATTATTCATGAACATGTTGTGTTCTGAAATGTTGCTGTGGTCGTCTTAATTACATTTTAAAAATTGTTTATACAGGAAAAAAAAAATGGTGCATTATAAATGTTGGAAGTACCAGCAACAGCAAATCACAGACTTTACCAGAGGCTATTCTTGCTCTGTCTCAGCATCAGGAAACTAAAGCATATGTTGGATGTTAGCCTGGGTGTACACAATGTGTCCTATTTATTCAAGGTTTTCTTTGAAGCCACAACTTACAAGTTTGTTTCTTAGGGGTACATGTCAGACTTCATTTAGCATTTGTTGGTATTAGGATACTCCTGAATAGCAAAAAGGCAACATTTTGGGGGATGAACGTGGCTGCTATCTGAGCAGTGATCTGTCAGTTCCACTTATGTAGCTCAAGGAAAACTGGAGGAGAGGCACTATGGAGAAGCTGGGCTGAGATCTCAAGATCATAGGCAGAATTATTTTAAAGCACTTTAAATGGAAGAATTAATCTCCATTTAAATTATATATGGTTCATTCTGTTAAGAACTAGGAAAACATTAAAGCAGAGATCCAGCTGGCCAGAATATTTCAATGCAAAGTGTTTAGAAATTCTAAGTGGCACAATTCTTTTTAAGTTGTGTTGTTTTTCTGTCTCTACATTCTTGCAGACTTCTTTGTTAATGCATTTTGCCTTGCAAGATGAGCCTTTAAGGTGTGTAAGGAAAAGTGGTGTTCTGGAGTCAGTCATGAATTTAAGATTTTGGGCCTTTGTTAACCCTGCTCTTCGGATTCCTGCTGTTTGCAGGAATTAACATTTACTACTTCTGTGGCTGTTTTGTCACATCAAGGTATTTGATTGTTTAATGTCTTGTTCCAGAAATTTCTCATATACTTGCCACAATGTAATTGTTCTTTATTTTTTGCATTCTCAGTATTTTTGTGTGTATTCTCTCTCGAAATATTTAATATGGAGGTTATTTAAAGGTAGAAGCAGCAGCTTTGGCAGAGGATTTAGCTTTCCTTGTTTACAGCAAGCCCCATGAGAAATCCTTCCCGGGCACACATGCACACACAGACACACATACACACAAAAATCAATGTAAAAGAGTAAGGCATTCATTAAGCTGTCAAAAATGGAATAAAATCTTTTTTTTATATTTAGGCTTGTTGTAGCTGTTTTTCCTAGTATTTGAGTGTGTTCTGAATTATGAAATGTTACACCTTTATTAATTCATAGTTGACAAATTAGTATTTTGAGGATGTTGAGCTGCAATCAGGGTGTTACCCTATCAAAAGTTGCAGGCAACTGTATGATTTTTTTTTTCCCCTTGGATATAAAAACTCTTTGATAGTTTGTCACTAAAAAAGACTTTCCAAGGGTGGGACACACAGCTAACCCCATTTCTTGCTATCACAAAACTGGAGCTGGGTGAGTGTTGGGAGCCTCGCAGGCACACTGACTGCAGGTGTAGCCTGGGAAGTGGGCTGTGTGCTCCATCCTGCATCCTGCACCTTTGGCATCCCGGGGAAGCAGTGTCTGTTATCCCAGAGGAGCAGTGTCTGTTATCCCAGAGGAGCAATGTCTGTTATCCCGGGGGAGCAGTGTCTGTTATCCCAGGGGAGCAGTGTCTGTTATCCCAGAGGAGCAGTGTCTGACATCCCAGAGGAGCAGTGTCTGTTATCCCAGGGGAGCAGTGTCTGTTATCCCAGAGGAGCAGTGTCTGTTATCCCAGGGGAGCAGTGTCTGTTATCCCGGGGGAGCAGTGTCTGTTATCCCAGAGGAGCAGTGTCTGACATCCCAGAGGAGCAGTGTCTGTTATCCCGGGGGAGCAGTGTCTGTTATCCCAGAGGAGCAGTGTCTGTTATCCCAGAGGAGCAGTGTCTGTTATCCCAGAGGAGCAGTGTCTGACATCCCAGAGGAGCAGTGTCTGTTATCCCGGGGGAGCAGTGTCTGACATCCCAGAGGAGCAGTGTCTGTTATCCCAGAGGAGCAGTGTCTGTTATCCCGGGGGAGCAGTGTCTGTTATCCCAGAGGAGCAGTGTCTGTTATCCCAGAGGAGCAGTGTCTGTTATCCCAGAGGAGCAGTGTCTGACATCCCAGAGGAGCAGTGTCTGTTATCCCGGGGGAGCAGTGTCTGACATCCCAGAGGAGCAGTGTCTGTTATCCCAGAGGAGCAGTGTCTGTTATCCCGGGGGAGCAGTGTCTGTTATCCCAGAGGAGCAGTGTCTGTTATCCCAGAGGAGCAGTGTCTGTTATCCCAGAGGAGCAGTGTCTGACATCCCAGAGGAGCAGTGTCTGTTATCCCGGGGGAGCAGTGTCTGACATCCCAGAGGAGCAGTGTCTGTTATCCCGGGGGAGCAGTGTCTGACATCCCAGAGGAGCAGTGTCTGTTATCCCAGAGGAGCAGTGTCTGTTATCCCGGGGGAGCAGTGTCTGTTATCCCAGAGGAGCAATGTCTGTTATCCCAGAGGAGCAGTGTCTGTTATCCCAGAGGAGCAGTGTCTGTTATCCCAGAGGAGCAGTGTCTGTTATCCCAGGGGAGCAGTGTCTGTTATCCCGGGGGAGCAGTGTCTGTTATCCCAGAGGAGCAGTGTCTGACATCCCAGAGGAGCAGTGTCTGTTATCCCGGGGGAGCAGTGTCTGTTATCCCAGAGGAGCAGTGTCTGTTATCCCAGAGGAGCAGTGTCTGTTATCCCGGGGGAGCAGTGTCTGACATCCCAGAGGAGCAGTGTCTGTTATCCCAGAGGAGCAGTGTCTGTTATCCCAGAGGAGCAGTGTCTGACATCCCAGAGGAGCAGTGTCTGTTATCCCAGAGGAGCAGTGTCTGTTATCCCAGAGGAGCAGTGTCTGACATCCCAGAGGAGCAGTGTCTGTTATCCCGGGGGAGCAGTGTCTGACATCCCAGAGGAGCAGTGTCTGTTATCCCAGAGGAGCAGTGTCTGTTATCCCGGGGGAGCAGTGTCTGTTATCCCAGAGGAGCAGTGTCTGTTATCCCAGAGGAGCAGTGTCTGACATCCCAGAGGAGCAGTGTCTGTTATCCCGGGGGAGCAGTGTCTGACATCCCAGAGGAGCAGTGTCTGTTATCCCAGAGGAGCAGTGTCTGTTATCCCGGGGGAGCAGTGTCTGTTATCCCAGAGGAGCAGTGTCTGTTATCCCAGAGGAGCAGTGTCTGACATCCCAGAGGAGCAGTGTCTGTTATCCCGGGGGAGCAGTGTCTGACATCCCAGAGGAGCAGTGTCTGTTATCCCGGGGGAGCAGTGTCTGACATCCCAGAGGAGCAGTGTCTGTTATCCCAGAGGAGCAGTGTCTGTTATCCCGGGGGAGCAGTGTCTGTTATCCCAGAGGAGCAGTGTCTGACATCCCAGAGGAGCAGTGTCTGTTATCCCGGAGGAGCAGTGTCTGTTATCCCAGAGGAGCAGTGTCTGTTATCCCAGAGGAGCAGTGTCTGTTATCCCGGGGGAGCAGTGTCTGACATCCCAGAGGAGCAGTGTCTGTTATCCCGGGGGAGCAGTGTCTGTTATCCTAGAGGAGCAGTGTCTGTTATCCCAGAGGAGCAGTGTCTGACATCCCAGAGGAGCAGTGTCTGTTATCCCAGAGGAGCAGTGTCTGTTATCCCGGGGGAGCAGTGTCTGACATCCCAGAGGAGCAGTGTCTGTTATCCCAGAGGAGCAGTGTCTGACATCCCAGAGGAGCAGTGTCTGTTATCCCAGAGGAGCAGTGTCTGTTATCCCAGAGGAGCAGTGTCTGTTATCCCGGGGGAGCAGTGTCTGACATCCCAGAGGAGCAGTGTCTGTTATCCCGGGGGAGCAGTGTCTGTTATCCCGGGGGAGCAGTGTCTGTTATCCCAGAGGAGCAGTGTCTGTTATCCCGGGGGAGCAGTGTCTGTTATCCCAGAGGAGCAGTGTCTGTTATCCCGGGGGAGCAGTGTCTGTTATCCCAGAGGAGCAGTGTCTGTTATCCCAGAGGAGCAGTGTCTGTTATCCCGGGGGAGCAGTGTCTGACATCCTGGGGCAGTGGGTGGGGGTCCCTTTCCTGCTGTGGGGTGCAGGAGATGTTATCCTGGATGTTGGGGGGCAGGCAGTGCAGTGTCTGAACCCAGAGGAGCACATTGGGGTTGTTTCCGTGCTGGTGTGAGCCTGCACACGAGTGGGGAAGCTGGAGCAGAGGTGATTCCATATCATAGGGTGCTTCCCAGCTCTCTGATGAGCTCCACCGGGTCTGGCTTTGCCGGTGCCCCCCGTGTGCCCTTTTTCCGTCAGGAACTCTCCCCTCGTTTTCAGAAGGGATAAAATCAATAGCCTGGAACTGGCTGGCATCTTTAACCCAGTTTTGTTGCTGTCACGGGGCAGGGGCAGGTGCCCAGCATCCCTGCAGGAGCAGAGGCTGTTGGCTCCCAGCAGAAGGGCCCGGGCAGGCTCTGGCTGGAGGCATCCTTCCCAAAAGCAGGCGGGTGATAACTGCCTCTCCTGCTGTACCTGTAACAATTTAATTGTGTGAGTCAGCCCAGCCAAGCATCCCCAGCTCATGACTGGGAGACATGAAATTCATTGTCATTATTGTCCCTGTCATTTCGGATCATTATATCCTGCTGCAGAATTTTCCTCACTCCAGTGCTTTCCTACCTCCAGGAAGCAGGGATTATGGCTGAGGTTGGGGTGGGGGCAGGACTGTGAACTACATTTACCTCAGGGGAGCCACAGATTAAATTGGCTTTGCTCTCTGACTTGCTGGATTCGTCTGTTTGTACGCTGTGGGTTTAAGGTTGGAAATGATGAATATTCTAGTGAATTCTGTGCCTCTCTCTCTCTCTCTTTTTTTTTTTTTTTTTTTTTTTTTTTTTTTTTTTTTTTTTTAATGCTCATATAAGCAAAGGATGGGTTTTTGTGTCCTTTAAGAAGTGAACAGGGAATAATTCTTCAGATCATGTTACCTAAAAGATTTAAGATTATTCCTGAGCAAAACGACATTATTTGCACGTCGTGCCACAAACATCTGAGCCTTCCCCAGTGTGTCGTGGCTGTTAGGGGCAAGTCTCCATCGAAGCATGTAACTCTGCTGTAATTTATATGTGTGCATTTTATGTGAGCTTAATCTCTGGTCATTAGTTAGCATGGAGGCTGTCCCCAAGGTGGGTATGGGTGTCTGTGTGCTGAGGGAGAACGCCTCACGGGGTGCCCAGACCTCTTCTTGCTCCCTTCGTGCACTGGGTTTCTGTGGGTTCAGGGGAGCACGACCACTTCAACCACTGCTCCTCGGCCTCCCACGGGACAGCGTGGATTCCTCCATCAGTGTCTGTGCCCTGGCTGGTCCCCCTGGCCCTGGGTGGCACAGCAGGGTTGGTGTCCCACCTGCCCAAGGCCACGCGCCGTATCCGATGGATCCCCCGCTGCTCCCCTCGGGCTGAAACAAACCCCCCCACTGTGTGAGCACAGCGTGGGCCTCCAGGTTGGGTTTGCCCCAAGTGTGGGTGTCTGTCCTGGGCACTGGGAGCAGCAGTCAGCCCTGGTGTCACTGGGCAGGCAGTAAGCTGTGTTGACATCATCACGGCTCCTGGTGGCACGGCCGCAGCAGACCTGCCGTGACAGTTGTTCCCGGTGACATTTTAGCCCAGTTTCCATAAACTGACAGTGACAATGTTTAGTTTCATTTTAACACTGCGCTTTTACTTCCACTGACGTTGCAGTGTGACTGCAGCGACAAGTTGAAGGCTGGTACAAAAGAAGTAGGGAAACAACATAATTATGCAGCAGTAGCACGGAACAATAATTCCAAATTTTGTCTCTCGCTTGATGTCCCTGGATATTGTGGTTGATTTCAGTATGCTGCTATCCTAGTTTCAATAGAAGTTTGAACTCTTGTACTGTAACTTGACAGTAGACTTGACTAGACAGATATTCCTTGGGTATGGTGAATTTTAATTTTTTTTTTTCTAATAGGCTTCTTGTCTCTGCCTTGTGTTATTCATTTGTTTATAACTGTGCATAAGTTGGAGTGCATCATACTTTCATTTCCTAGTCTTCATTGCCATGTTGTTTGGTTTGATCCGTACATGCATACATGCTCCTTAGCTTTAATCTCACTTTATGAAAATTAACCTGAATTGACAAGCTTGTCTCGTCAATCAGTGGTTACTTTGGCTCTAGGGTGGTCCCTGCAGTGCATACTCAAGCTGGGTGTGCTCAGGTTTGGTTAAAAATAGCTGTTCTTGCAGATCTTTGAGGAACAGAATCCAGAAGTCAGGTGCTGATGGTCACATCCTCACCTCTCTCACTCACAGGGATGGGGAAGGTTGTTTCCTGTGTGCTTAATGGAGGAAGCAAGGACTTAACATGATTGCTGCTGGATCATTTGAATTTGATGTGTCACATCTGAGGCTGAGCCTGTGAGATTGCATTCCCCTGTGAGAAGGCCAAGCTCAAGGCTTTCCTCTCTGTTACAGCTCCTCCAGAGTGAGGGCTGACAATACCCACATCTTGGGACAGAGCTCCAAGAACTAAAGTAATTAAGCGTGTGGGGTTTTTTTCTGGTGCAAAGGGCATATTTAGTTGTGTATTGTTCTGCCTATCTGCTTGGGCCGTATCTCACCAGCACAGAAATCAGTGTGGAAAGCAGAATTCAAACTGTACATGATCTGTGTGAGAAATATTAGCAGCCTGGTGTGATGTTGCTGTGTTGTTCCATGTGGGTGTGATGGAACTGATTTGAGTCAGAATGCTCTTCCCTCTGAAGCGGTCCAAGAACAAATGCGTGCGTGTTACGTATCCCAGAAAGTCTGTTAGTTTCCAGTGAATTTTTTACTTAAGTTTCATGTGATTCAGAGAGCAAGAAATAGTTCAGGTCTGAGGGCATGTTAAATGACTTGTGACTCACGAGTCAAATTTGATGTTTACCTCTGGACTTATTCCACTTATGTTTGGGGAAAAGAGATTGCTGAATTCTTTCTCGAAGAGGTCTGCAACAATTTTGAGTCA
Organism: Phaethornis superciliosus; assembly: GCA_023637945.1. Classification (NCBI taxonomy): domain Eukaryota; kingdom Metazoa; phylum Chordata; class Aves; order Apodiformes; family Trochilidae; genus Phaethornis; species Phaethornis superciliosus. Next base: position 38,174,729 of record JAJQWJ010000007.1, read on the forward strand.
CTCCAGCTGATTCATAATGCCTGAACTGGGATGCAGACCATTTCCTTATGCACAGCAGATGTTGAGTTCCTGTTTTAGTGCTTGTAATAAAACTGTTCATGCAATTAAGCACTTACTTAAAAATTATAAGATGTGGGCAGTGTCGGTAACTTAGTTATGTGTATTGATGTATAATCATCACTCATCAGCCATAAATTTCATAAGATTTTGATAAGGTTTGTATATACACAGCAAAAAATAAATGCATGTGAAATTAATTATTGGATTTCCTGCACTTCTCTTCTTTACTGAGTGCGTGCAGTAAATCCAGTGCCAGGCTGTTGTAAGAACAGAACATATAGCTACAGAATTATGCTTTAAAAATTACTTTTAGAATATCAGTGCTTTGGGAGAAAGTGGGTGTCAGTGCTGCGGTGATCCAGAACATCCTCATCTTGGTGTTGGTTGAGAGGTTTGGGGTTTGTTCCACATCCTAGGGGCTGCCTCCTAACTTGGTTGTTAGGTCAGCAGAGCTCACAAATATCAGTAAAGATTTAAAAAGTATATTATAAAAAAAACATACAAGCAAGGGATGGATTCACAAGTATTTGGTTTGTCTTTACCCCTCGGCTTTTTAAAAGAAAAGGAAAGAACAAAAAAACCATTTATTTGTTTGGCTGCATTATGTAGGGATATAACATCGTGGCCATTCTATGAGCCTAGTTCTCTCATTCAAATATTTCTTTTACTGTATTTTTCCTTTCAAAAGAAGCCAGGTAGGTGGTTCTAGGGAAAGGTTTGCCCTCTCAAGAAAGTTCATTAAGGCTGTCATATAGCTTCTTGCATGGCTAATTTCCAGCTCTCCATTAAGCTTGACCTCTGCAGCAATAACTAGGTATGCCTAATCAGAAAAGACTGTAAATTGAGAAAAGGTGAGAAGGTTTTCACATCTCTTGCAGGGACCAACCTGTTCTTTAAAGCACGGAGTCTGCAAACCCCGTGTTACAGCTGTGCTGTTGCAGTGTGAGCCCAAGTGTGTTTGGGGCACTTGCTGCAGTGCCTGCGTGCTCTGTTAGGTGATTAATTGTGCAGCAGGTGTACTCCCTAACAAAGTCTTAGTTCTTAGCAGAAAAAGGTTAACAGGAATAAAATTTACTCTCTTAGGATTAAAAGATTTTCTAGTGTCTAGAGAAAGAAATGCAGGCACTGGCTACTGAGTGCTGTTTATCTCCAGCTAAAGGGAAGGCAGGAATTGGTGTAGAGGTAAAATGAGAGTGACACAGGACAGAATATACTAGAACCACCAGAGTGCCTTATTAATGCTGCAGTTTTCACACAGCTCTACAAACAAATTTCTACAGTCTGTGGGCTTTGTTACCACTGCTGGCTGTGGTTCAGCATCGATAAAAATAAAATTGAATGTACACTGTGTGCACTCCGTGGGAGGATTCTGTCAGTGCCAACGGAAGCATTGTCTGTTCGTCTTTGAAGAATTACAACATTTGCTACTAAGGAATGAAAATAGAATTTTCCTAAATTACACAAAAACAACAGAAAAATTTTAAAACAAATGGCATCAGTGTTGGTCTCCAAATGATGCAGGGCACACTTACAAAAAATATCTTCAGGCACTAAATGTCTCCAGCTGTATGCCTTCTAAGAATAAAGAGGTTTTGAGAGGATTCAGGGGTATTTCAATGAAAGCAGTTAAGCCAGTGCCTTGTTAAAAGCAAGGTTGACTACCCTTAACAAAAGTTATTGCTCTGTTGAGTTATGATTGAGTTAAAAGTTATTGATCTGTTACCAGATCACAGGAAGATGACAATAGTGAATAATGCAATGGACGATTCTCCCAGTTGTTCTTACTGGAGATTACTTCAAGGATTTAAACATCCTCTTATTTTTGAGAGGTATCAGGAGAGGCGTTACAAAGAAAACTCAGCATGTTCCATCAGTTGGCTCCTGGACACCTCCTCCAGAGGTGGAGCTGTGCTGAGCTGCACCCAGGTGCCAGCTGGCACACTGACACCAGCCAAGTGCTCTCAGAACCAGCCCTCCAGCTGCACGCACCTCTCCAGGGCAGGGTGTTTGTGAACATCTCTTGTTAGTCAGTGGCTTGGTTTACTCTGTTGCCTACAGGTTAGTTATTAGATCTTCAGGAGCTTGCTTATTTATGCAAAAGGATGCCAAATTAATTGGGCTTAGCCATTCTGTTATTATGAAATAACTTTTTGGCTTTCACGTTTGGAAAAAACACATGGCACTATAGAGGAGTTACCTCTGGTAGCAAGGGGGAGTAGTTGCTCTCTTCATTTTGCTTTGGAGCACCAGTGACTGCTTGTGAAGAGCTGTGGGTCAGGAGGTCACCCAGGGCCTCCCATAGCAGCTGTGGTTACCTTGCCTTTTATCACACAGCCATGCCTCGGGTTTTCTGGGCATCTCCTGAACAGGGTGATAGTGCTAGCATCAAGAAAGCCTCACGTATCTGTTCTGGAGGAAATTAAGCTTGGAGGCTTTTAGCTGGGGCTTGGAGGATCTCTGAACTGAGGTGGGCAGAATGGCATTTAACTGGAAAGTCAAACAGGTTGAAATGCAGAATTGTTGCTTTGCTATCCTTCTGTTTTTTTAGAGTCATCTCAGGACCAAGACACACGTCAGTGTCTTTGAAATACTAATACTAATTCCTGATTCCAAACAAGTGCACATGCAAATAAGTACATTTACTCTAACCAGCATAAAAGATGTTCTGTCAACTGAGAATGGTGCTGCACTAAGAATTGCTCTGGCTATGGTACCTTTATAATGTGGACTGTGCATGGTACAACAACAGCCATTTCGGACAGCAAGGAAGAAAAATAATTGCATATAAAGTGCAAGATTTTTGTGTAATTGGGGGGGAAAGAGACCCAAAAACCAAACAAACTGCTCCTGAGTACAAAAACTATTGTACTGTGACCCTGTCTCTACCAAACAGTTGCAGTATTACTCTCCAAAGATGATAAATTTCTGAGCCAGTAAGTCACTCTTCATTTCTTTCAACTCTAGACCTCTACAGATTTCTGCTGTTTATACTATGAAATACTCTAGGACTGCATGCTGTAGGTCACATCGATCTGAAGCCAGTGGGTTTTTCTAGATGGGTAGTTAATCAGGAACTGGTTATTTCCCAGTCCTCTTCCTGCAGGCACATTACATAGGCACTCAGAGTGCCTTTGGACAGCTGAGAATTGAGTAATAGCAAGGGGTTTCTTGCATCAGAATAATGATGAGGGGAAAATGGATGAGAGTTTCAGAGAAAGCATGAAAATGTTATCTTGAGCACAGCAGTCCCAATCCTGAAATGCACTGGGCATATCCTGGGCTCCCTCTGCCCTTATGAGCATCAGGAGTTTGAACAAAATGCTGAGCAGCTCTTGGATTTGGGGCTTAATAAACAATTGCTACTTAAATGTTTGGTTTTAGAAATTACACCTGTTTCCACATTATTTATTCTACTGATTGGCTTCTCTGGATTGCTCTTGGTCTGGACAAATAAGTCACAAACCTGGGAAGGGGCAAGCTTGCAAAATATACCCAGTGACTCCCCATGGACCAGAGCCTGCATGGGCTGACAGGGCAAGTTGTGGTGAATCTCCCCTGGGTCAGGCAGAGAAAACCCATTTGTGTCGAGTCCTCCCTTAGGCACTGGTGGCCAGAAAGAGTGGATGAAGGATCACAAAGCAACTGAAGAAACCCTGTGGTCCCTGGGGTCCTCCTGCAGCAGGGAAGGGGATGCCTCAGGGCTGGGCAGCACCTCTGCAGGTAGGCGATCAGCCTCCTGCACCCCATGTGATGGAGCATCCCCAGCTTTTCTTGACACCTTGCTCAGTTGTTTCTCTGTTCTTTGCTGCAGTTTATCCTGGGCATTGTTTGCCTGGCTGAGCTGGAGTTGGTTTGTTTCTTCGTTGGTGCTTTATCATGTTGCTGTTTCCGTAGGCTCCCCGTAAGTTTTTTTCTTGCAGCTGAAGACTGATGGCACTGCATCGTCTGGCTGTGTAAGAATGAGGGGCTCGGGGAGGGGGGTGGCACCTTTGAGGCCATTGATCCCATCTTTATAACTTTGCCCTTTTAGCTGGGAACAGATTGTTTGCGTGGTGGTTCCAGATTGCGCGGGCAGAATCCGAAGGACCAAACTTTACATAAACCATTTATACTAAACGTTGGAAATGGGGGCAACATAAATCAGCTACAATATCTATTACGAATTTATCACCTGATCAGTATTATCTTTGAAAGAAGGGGTCCAAGCACATGGGGAACTGAACTGTACCACAGGAAGTTTTGCCCTCTAGTAAATTAATTATTCAGGACACACAGAGCCTGGCCCCTTCAATGTATAGTCATTCTTTCCAGCCTGCATCCAGGACTTTAACTTCACTGGCAATAATAAATAGGAAAAGTCTCAGGTGAAGCCAGTATTTCAAAGTAATTAATCATCTTCCCCTCATAGTCCCTCCGCCTCTCTCTTGGTTTTCTTTAACGAGGGAATTTCAGTAATAAATCTTTAATGATACATGTTAAGAATCCTTCATTAGTTCTTGTCTGCTTATTTCTTTTTTTTTTTTTTGATCCTTTTATATTGTATGCTGGGAAGTTAAAATGCATATAAAACCTGAAAAAACCCAAAACACAAACAAAAAAACCACCTCCAAACGTTTTGGAAAGCTGATAATTTGGCAGGGCCTCTGCAAGGCTGTTCCTGGGTGTGGGACGTGGTGCGTTTGCAAAGGACAGTCACAAAAGGGGAGAGCGATTTCTCTGCTGCTAAATCAGAGGTGAACGGGTGCTTTTGAGTACAAATTCAGCATCTGACGGTGTGCAGGGGGTGTGGGGTGTCCCCGGCCTGGGCCGCGGGGCGCAGCGGGGAGGGAGGGAGATGCATCTCTAAATAACGGCGTTGAGGCGCCAGCAGCCATCACGCCTATTGGATGTGACAGGGACAGATGTGACAGATCGGTTCTGACACCCTTCCATACCACGAGCCCGTGGCTGGAGGTGACTCGTGTCCTTCCCCGGGTCCCCTCCCCGCTGCAGGACAGCACAACGACGCTCGGATGAACCTCGCCATCGCCCTGACCGCTGCCAGGTACGGCGCTGCCATGGCCAATTACGCTGAGGTGCTGCACTTGCTGAAGAGGAGGGACCCGGCCAGCGGGAAGGAGCGGGTGTGCGGCGTGCGCTGCAGGGACGTCCTCACAGGTGTGTCCGTGTGTCCGTGTGTCTGTGTGTGCACCCCACGGCACCCTGCCCCACCCAGCGGGAAGCCCGGCACCCCCTGGGCAGCGTGGGCTGTGGGAGGAGGCAGGCTGTGGGTAAACACCAGTGAACCAGCACAGGAGCCATCTTCCCAGAGCGCAGCAGCATGCCATTAGTGTCAGTCAGCCTTCAGTCCTGTCAGGTTTCTCACTCAAACCCTAGTGTTTTGGCACGGCAGACGAAGCTTTACATCCAAACCCTTCTGTCAAGCAAAGATGATATTGTAAGACGCCACGTGCTGTACAATAATAATCCCATTTACCAAGTCTGCGAGGTGAGGCTGAAGTCTGTCTCGGTTGAGAGGCAGGGTTCAGCCCAGCGCCTCCCGCCCAGTCTGTCACCTTTTATGATGGAGTTTCACTGTGAAACATTTTCTTTCAAATCTGGTGTTACGTGAAAACTTGGTTAATTTTTAAAAGCCACCCCAGCTGTTCTGCTCAGAGCAGCACCATATACTTTACAGTGGGTTAAGTTCATAGATAGATTAATAATGGAGAGTGTCAGTGTGCGGGAAAACAAATGGTGTATGTGATTGATACTGTTTTCTTTCGCAGGGCAGGAATTTGATGTCAAAGCCAAATGTGTTATCAATGCTACGGGACCTTTCACAGACTCTGTGCGCAAAATGGATGATCAGAAGGTACCAAACATCTGTCAGCCCAGCGCAGGCGTGCACATCGTGATGCCTGGGTATTACAGGTAACCACATTCAAACCCTGCACCGTTTGTAACAGTCTCTGCTGGTGTCTCTAAATAAATAAGCTGGTGGAGATGCATTTGTAGAAGATACAGTAGCTTTGAATGCACAATTTGATTTTCTTTTTTTAAAGAGGACTCTGGCACCGTGCCTGTGAGAGTAACAATTTCATGTATTCATGTATAACAAAATTCAGGTATAAGAGTGAAGTCCTGTAGTTCTTAGCTAAAACTCACCATGGCAGGACTGCTGCTGCAGCAGAAGGACGTTGAGGCAGAACATCTACAACAGGCTTGTGAAAGGCACCTTTTTTTAATAAAGAGTTTGAGTTGCCCTGCCTGAAAAAAACAAGAAGCATATAAAACCTTCCAGAGAGGAAGGCTCCTGTTCTCCCTGTGCAATGACACTGCATGCCTGTAGTTGCCACATTACAACTTCCCTCATAGTAAATATGAACGTAGCATGTAGGCAATATAATAAGTAGTTCAAAAATAACATGATTAAATTCTGACACTGCTGCAGACACGAGCCCACCAACCTGTGGTGGTTTTGGTGGAGAGGACTTGCCCCCCTCTGCTGACCTTCTTGCAGCAGAGGTTCCCGTGGCACTCTGCGAGCACGCTCTCTGCACACTCCTGCTCCTTGCCTTATTTGCTGCTGCTAAGCCAAATCCCCTCTGCCAAGTAAGCCATGTCAGTTGAAGCTCAAATATTACCTTTGGTTTCTGAAGTCATTAGCATCCTAATGGAAATTCACATTTATAGACTTATCCCAATTCTGTTGATACAGTGCATTTATAATAGTGCTTTCCATATCATCATCACACTCCTCTGTGAATAGAAATTTAGACTTCCAGTTCACAACATGTTGTTTTTGCCAGAGCTATCCCAATAGGACACGACCACTGACTGTAAAATTGAGGCATTTTTGGCCTAGTGTAAAATCGCTCTTGCATTCTGTTCTTTTTCTGGTGCCTTTACACATGAAAAATGAGAAAATGGCCTGATAGCTGCTTTAAAGCACTAGCAGTGTGGAGAAATGGCTTTGTCATCCCAGCTTCCTTTTAGACTATGAAAAGAATGGCCCTACAGCAAAAATGTGTAAAGTTTCAGAACTTTGAATCACTTTGTAAATTCAAAGTAGGAGTTGGCCTGATATGTGTGAGGACTCTGATCTATTTGTTGGGTAATAACCAAATAATTTTAGTTGGAAATGCAGATAATTCTCATTCTGCTGGTTCCCCTGTATGTGTCAGCACGTGGGCATTAGTTTTCTTGTAGAACAGTGATCTCCCCACATGCTGCCCCCACTGATGAGACAGAGCAGTGAAGTCACATAGCTTAAACCAAGGAACTGTCTGCTAAGTGGAAAATACTCATGGTATTTCATCTTAGCTGTATCACATCCTTCTGCTGCTGCCAAGGAATAATCCTCTAGCAAGGGAAGATTGCCATTTCACTGCATCCACTCACCTTGTGGTAAATGTGTTAGAGAGCTTTGGGCCAGACTCATATAAAGGAAAATTTTTCATCACAGGTGGAGGTTTTTAGATATAAACATATTTAAGATTTTGTAAAACTGATGTTAACCTAATGCATTCATTTCCCATGGGTTTCTTACTCATTTATGTTCTTCGTTAATAGTCCCAGTGTTCCTCCTCTTATTAATTCTATTTTTAGTATACACATTCATTCCACCAGCAGCAGCAGCAACTGTCTTCCACTGCTCATTATTTAAGTGCATTATTTGCTAAAATGAGAGAGGGGTTTGGCTACCTTTGTTCAGACAGGCTTCCTGCCTGAAATGTATCCATGAATGCAGTACTTTTTCCCCCTCCCTTCTGACAAATTTCAGATGTTTTCTGCCTTTCTGGAATTTTCCTGTATGCTCTGCATTTCAGATTCCAGCTGAACTTGTCTGTTAAACTTTAGTTCTACTCTAGTTACTCTTCAACAGTATTTGTGGTGCTTTGGTCAAATGCCTCTGCAGTCCCAGAATAGGCAGTGTTTGGCTGTTGAGATGCTTGTTTTTGTTGGGAAATGCCTTATTTTTAATCTGTTTGGTGGATCTTCAGTGTCTTATATAAGATGAAAAAAACATAGCAATGGGAGACTGAGAGCAGGCTTCCCAGGATATATTCCCAGAATAACTGGTAACCTTAAATTCAGTAAATTAGTTGGAGTATGGAACACTTTCATCCTGTCTCATCACTTGCTGTGTAATCTAACCAAAACCACTTCAGGCCATAAATGGTGTGGAGGAACTTAGTTTTAAGTCTTTACTGGTCTCTCTTCCTTATTTTTAAGAGTTTTTACAAAATCACATCAGACATTTTCTCAAAAGTATGATTTTTTTTTTAAGTTTTCTGAATATTCTGATACTGTATATTAAATTTCTAGTTTCCTTTGTCTCTAAATCAATAGCTTTTTCATTTTAAAAAGTAATCATTTGTCTGACGTGATTTACCTTTCACAAATCTGTGTTGACTTCCCCTATTAAATTGTACTTCTCCAACCGTATGCTTAAGCTGTCTATAAATATCATCTAAAAAATGTTCTAATATACATGCTATATATGAAATTTTCAGCTTCTCTTCTAGCCTTTCCAGATATTGAAAACTTACCTTCAGTAATCAGTTTGAATATTTCATTTTTAGGAAGTCTAATGATTCAGCTTGTGGCTCTCTTAAATAGGTAATTCATATCTAAGCAGGTCTTTGTCTACCTTCAACTTACTGTGTTAGTAGTTCTGTGAGTCCATTGAATTATTCACCTCTGATGCTCCTTATTACCACCCAAATACATACTTCTTCTCCTCTTTCCATATACTTGCCACATCCTCCTCCTGCTAGCAGGAATAGGTGCAGAACCTGCAGGCTGATAAACTGACTGCAGGTGTCTTTACAAGGACTTCCAAGCACCTGAAGCCAAAGTCAGCACCTTTCCTTTGAATAAAAATAACCAAAAAAAGGGGCAGCTTAACACATTTTCCTGTAAGAAAGCTGTTTGCTTTGAAGTGTTTATAGAAACCTTTTGTTTGCTGAAATAGAAGCACAGCTATTTAATAAGTGATAAGGATAACTGGTTTTGTGCAAGTTCATTCTTTAGGTATTTTTAAAACTATACGAGGAAACATTTACACACCCATCTATGCACCTTTCTGTGAGTGCAGATGGTAAAAGCCACTGAGATTTTGTATGTCTAGTGACCTGAGAAGAAAGGTAATGTTCTGTTGCTTTATCCAGGGGACAAAGTGTGCAGGAGCAGACTTCCTGGTGATGCCTGAGGAGTTCTGACCCATGTCTCTTCTTCCTTTCAGCCCTGGCAATATGGGGCTGCTTGACCCAGCCACCAGCGATGGCCGAGTGATTTTCTTCCTGCCATGGGAGAAGATGACCATTGCAGGGACCACTGACAGCCCCACGGATGTTACTTCCCACCCCATCCCAACAGAAGAAGATATAAACTTCATTTTGAACGAAGTGCGCAACTACCTTAGTGCTGATGTTGAAGGTGAGCCTTGGTCAGCTGTGGTTTTCCCAGGAGGTCCTGCTGAGCCTGGCATTTCACTTTGAGTCAGTGCTCTCTGCCTGAAGAGTGGCTGTGACTCTGATAACTGTGGTTCCCCTGCATCTGGGGGTTTCCAAAATTAGTGGGACATTAAATGTCATCTTGATGTATGTTTCAGAGCTATAAAATGATGCTTTCCCAGATATCCCTGCACTGCTTGGACTATTGAAATGGGAATTGTTTGGTACCTGCATGTTCAGATTTCACATACCTTTCATCTCACTGATGCCAGCTGCCCAGCCAAAGCACCCTGGGCTGTTTGGGTGGCAACTGCAAGGTTCTACAGAACTGGGGCAGTTGGCTCAGACATCAGCTCAAGTACATCAAGTAATTCACCTGCTTTTCTTGAAGTAGGAGTTGTTCTGACTTTTCCCATGTTGTTTTTGTTTCCATTTTTCTAGGTACTTTATTATTACCATTAATCTTTTCTGATACAGTAAATATCTGATAGTTTCTGTTTTCCATGGGAGAGGAAAGTATAATGGGCAGAAAGAGGAATTTTAAAAAATTAATTGGTGACAGTTGTTCCCTTCAGTAGCTGAGCTGAGAACACTTCTGTTGTAAAATGCTGGCCTGCTTTGGCTCAGTGCTGGTTTGCAGGAGAGGGGCTTTGTTCCTTCACAGTCAGGGTTTTAAAAATGACTCTGTGAAACATTTGTACTTCTGTATTTCTGCTGTGGTTGCAGCATCAAAATAAATCTGAGAAGCACTCTGCCCGGGACATTGCAGCATCCATAAATCCGGGAAAACTTGCTGTCCAGAGGTTGGAAATGCTCAATTCCCTGTTTCTGGAAGTGGATAATTGATGGCTTTGTGTTGGATAAAGTTCAGAAAAAGTCTTTGGGGAATGTACCTTTAAGTTCCTTGAGCAAAAGTTGACATAAATAAGCACGGCAAGCCAGGCAGGTAGCTGGTGGAGTTATGACTGTGAATAAGACAGAGGTTTTGCAAGGTCTCTTACAAAAGTGCCTTGTGGAGTGTTTAATTCTTTTGAATGAACCCTACCTAGGTGCACGCTGTTTTTCACATATGCAATTAGCAGTGTTTATAGATTGCTTGTTATTGAATTAACAACTGTGCTGGCCATATCAACTCACTGCAGACCTGCCTTTTTGCTGCCAGAGACAGTGCCAGGGTTATCAACTTACACAGGCTTGGATGTGTTCCAACTGTTTAATTATAGTGTCACGCATGCTGCTTTTTCTAGTTTCATTAGTTTATAAACGTAATATGGTATCTTATTTCTGTGATTAACACTTCATTTTGGCAGGTTAAACATGCTGGCAGAGCACCATTGATTTCTGAAATCTATTTTGTGTTCTTTGGGGATATTTTTACACCCTATTACTGATTTTCAATTATCATTTATTTGAAAGTTGTCTTAAAAACCAAAAATATGTTCCAGAGACTTCAGCATAAAACTAACTGGTCAGTTTTTCTACTGCAGATGTAATAAGCAACAAAATTAATTTAATTAAATTCTCAAGTGGTCCCATGTTTTATATACTAAAGAAGAGTGACTTTTGGAGGCCAGGCTATTTTCTTGCTAGGGCTTTAGTGACAACTTGATGCCTCCAGGTTTTCTTCCAAGTTTCCTGAGCAGTCAGGGCTGGCTTTAGGGATCTGCTTGTAACTGGATGGGAAGCAGAGGAATAGCAATGGGGCAAGGAGTAAATGGCCATTTAGCCAGGCTTCTTGTGGAGTGGGACAAGGATTCTGGAGCAGTGATAAGGAGAAGGCAGGGCTGGAAGAGGTGGTGGTGTAAGAGTGATGTGGACTTCTGTTGGATGTCTCTGGCTATTCACTGGTGTGAAAAATGGACCTCTCTGTGTATTGGGCTAAAGAATGTTATTGATGGCAATCAGGGCAGTGCTGTTTTCATCAGTTCTGTAGCCCAGCTTCTTCCTTCGATTACTTTGGAGAATCTTCTCCAGGTTTTGGAGTTGCTCAGCAAACCAGCAAGCAGAGTGTGGTGCAGTCCTTGTGTCACAGCGAGCATCTGCTTGGGGGCAATGCTGCAGGGGCTGGGAGGGATGTCATGTAAATTCCTGCCTGTTCCTGCCTGACTTGGGCTGCTCTTTTGTTCTGGACAGTGAGAAGAGGAGATGTGTTGGCAGCGTGGAGTGGCATTCGTCCCCTGGTCACAGACCCCAGCTCCAAAGACACGCAGTCGATATCCCGGAATCACGTCGTTAGCATCAGCGAGAGCGGCCTTGTCACCATAGCAGGTAATCGAAGTTCTCCTCAGGTATAGCTGTGCTGGGCTCCCACGTGTATTTTATTCAAAACTTTTCCAGTGTCAGGATTAATCTTTCATGTTCCTGTAGCTAGGTAATGATCTGTCAGTGGCAGTGTGGCAGGCTTGTTGGAGCAAGTCTAGTAAGGGTAATGCGAAATATAAACTGCATGCAGTCTGTACCACCCTGGTATTTCACTTGCTTCCTCCACATAAAGAGTAAATGTCTGGTTACAGGTGGGAAGTGGACAACCTACCGTGCCATGGCACAGGACACCATTGATGCAGCTATTCAGGCACATGATCTGAAGGCAGGTTCTAGTAAGACCATTGGGCTGCAGCTACAAGGGGCTGAGAACTGGAGTCCCACTCTCTACATTAGATTGGTCCAAGACTATGGGCTTGAAAGTGAGGTGAGTTATGGTTTCTGCTGGTGCTCTGATGTCTCTGTGTTGGAGGGTTTTGTTTTCCCACTAGACCTAATACCAGCATGACTTGTACAGAGGTCTGCTGAAACTGGTAAAAGCTTATTCTCTGGCCAGGACAAAGACAGTTTTAACAAAAATAAATTCTAGTAATTGTTTTTCTTTTCTTCCCTTTTCCCTTTCTCATAATCTTGACTGTTCCCTGCTTTAAGATGTTACAGCATGGTAGGGTCTGTCTTCCTTTGAGCCCCACAAAACCTCTGCTTCAGATGTGATGACCCCAGCATAGCAGAAGAGCTGGAGCAGTTGGTCACAGTCACCATGATATACATATGGTGGTGTCAGTGCTGATCTAAGCAAGTGCTTCCCTCCCCCACAGTCACAATGTAATACCTCTTCAGCCTGTTTGTTACTGGTGATAAGAGAACTGACAAGAAAAATGCATGTGTATTTGATGTGCTTTCAAAAGCATACTGAATTTGGTTTCACCTCCATAGGTGGCTCAGCATTTAGCTTCGACGTACGGTGGCAAGGCTTTTGAGGTGGCCAAAATAGCCCAGGTCACAGGGAAGAGATGGCCAGTTGTTGGGAAACGTCTTGTATCTGAATTTCCTTACATTGAAGCTGAGGTATGTGGGAAAACTACATCATGTTCTTTGGTTCTCTTCTTGGGATAAGCAGGCTCCAGAGCCAGGTCTCTCTTGCTCTGTAAAGCACCTCTGTGAAGGTGTTCAGTGAAGTCCACATTTTTTTCATCTGTTCTTATTTTTCACCTTCCCTGGAGCGTGCTTTATTTTTATGTTTATATACATACACATTAATGTATTTATATACAATTAAATAATTACAATTATATAGTGTGTTTATGAATAAAAGATAGATGCCTTTCATCCCAGATGTGTTTTTATAAAACACTCCAAAGAAGAGGGAGATTTTCAAACCCTTTTCCTTGACTAGGTGGGAGCTCCTTACAGAAAGTTCATTTTGTATAGCCAGCCCAGCAGTGGGGTTTGTGATGCTAAACATAACTGCTGACAATGCCTGTCTGCTTTCTCATCTGCATTTTCCCCTGACTGCTGCAGGTTGTCTATGGTGTGAAGGAGTACGCCCGCACAGCAGTAGATATGATTTCCCGACGCACTCGCTTGGCCTTTCTGAATGTGCAGGCTGCAGAGGAAGCTCTGCCAAGAATCGTGGATATAATGGGGAGGGAACTTAACTGGAGTGAGCAGAAAAAAAAGGTACAAAGGGCCTTTTTTATCTGAAACTGGTTTTGGTTTTTTTAAGTAGTTTCCATGTTAACGATCTAAATTAGTTGAATAGAGAACTTCAAGTGATGCTCTCTTCCTGAGAGAGTGATTCACTTGGCGCATTCATTATACAGACTTCATGAAAATAGCACTGAAATGAGTTGGTGCTGGCTGGGGGGTGGAGGGGAATGTGAAGATCTGTACCCTGCTCTTCCCCAACTTTAAAGAGGAAAGCAGACTTGGCATCATTATGCTATTCCTGTTCAAATATTTTGTCTTTCAATGGATCAGCCACAGAAAAGGGGGATCTTGTAGTCTGTGTCACTCCCTTTTGTCTGCTGTGTCTTTTTAAAAATAATGATACAAAGTTTGCACTGTTTTCTGGTCTAAGTTAATGTTTAAGGTCACTGTTATCTTCCTTTGTCCTCTGCTCAGACATGGGAAAGCCGAGATTGTGAAGCTGGCATGATGCTAAGGTTGCATGAACAGCCTGAGCTCCAGCAGCCCCTAGCTGGGGAGGTAGCACCACAGCCTGCAGGAAGGGAAGTGGAACACTCACTGTGTGTTCCTGCACCTGCAGGGCTCACAGAGCTCTCTCTGCCTGCTGTGAGCTGGCTGCTGCCAGCAAGGCAGCCTCTGAATGTCCACTGGGGTCCTTTGGGATAAGTCCTTTCCTTTCAAATGAGGCTAAACTCCCCCTAGATCTTGAGCATCTCTTCTGTAACCAGTCCTGGGCCATTTTGAAGTGCTTACATTGACAGCAGGTGCTGTGTTTCAGCTTGATGAACGAGGCAACTCAGTGCCTATCCAGAAGAGCATTCTTCAATTTACATCTTCTAGTAAGACCATTAAATAATAAGTCTTTGTTGATTTGGGACTTTAAGGCTTTTGTAGGCAAAATTTGTTTGCTTACACTGAAGTATGTAAGAGTAGTCTGGTCTACTTCAGTTGGTCTCCTGCTATCCCTTCCCCAGCAAGTCTTTAGCAGATGAGGTGGCTGATCTCTATGTGCCTTGAACCTCTCAACTGCTGCTGCAGCCATTCCTCAGTGTGCTTGCTCTTCTTCAGCTGCTGTGTGGGCTTTTAATATTGGTACCCATGTGGCAGATGCTCCCATCATTCCTAGAGCCACATTTGGTGCACCCAGGGCTGTAGAGAGAACTCTGCTCTACCCTGCACTGCTTCATCTGTGTCAGGTGTTTATCACTTATCAAAAAAAACTGGCTAGAGAAGACCTCAAGCTGAACTTTCTGGTAATAAATTAATTTTGCCACAGTCAAGAAACTAATTTAAAACACAAAGAACCTGCCTCCAGATGTTGAGCCTCCAGACTTTTTTTCTTTTCTGATTTTAGACAGCTAGATGAAACCTTGCTCTAAGGTACCAGCTGTGAGTCAAATAGCATTTTGTAGGCCTGACCAGCAAGTACCATTCCTCATGAAATAGGTAGAAGCACCATGTGTGACTGGAGGCATGGTATGGTCCTGGAAGTGTTCACACAGTAATTAGGAGGATTTACTAGACTTGTTATCTAAAGGCTAAAAAGTGCCAAAGCTTAACTTATCTTTTAAATACTTTTCAGCTACCATCTGCTTAATTTTGGGACGTTAGATAAATTCTAGTTAAGTGGAAGAAGCTAATAAATGCTACATTAAAAATAATCGTGTAAGAACTTCCTGTTTCTCACATATACATTTCTTCTTTTTTTTGTTGTTGTTGTTGTAGGAAGAACTTGAAGCTGCTAAAAAATTTCTCTATTATGAAATGGGCTACAAAGTAAAATCAGATCAATTAACAGACAGGTCTGAAATCAGTCTAGGGCCTTCAGATATTGAAAGGTAAGTAAGAGAGTTCTCTGTGCTGCTAGGAATTAATACCTGTCATTCCTCTGAGTCCAGTTTTCCCCACGGATAATCCTTATCTTGCAGGTACAAGAAGAGATTCCACATGTTTGACAAGGACAAGAAAGGGTTTATTACTATACTGGATGTGCAGCGTGTCTTGGAGGTAATGTTTCCTCGTGTTCTTTTACTTTCCTTTTTAAGCCTCTTATCTAAATTTCAGAGTATGGCACAAATAGTGCTGAACAATCCAGCTGACATACTTCTGTGCTCTTCTTTCTTTCTTTCTTTTTTTTTTTTTTTTTTTGTCTAGAGTATCAGTATGCAAATTGCTGAAAATACACTTCATGATATTCTGAGTGAAGTGGATCTGAACAAAAACGGGCAGGTCGAGCTCAATGAGTTTTTGCAGGTAGGTGTTTCTGTGTTACAAGAGAAACTCTGACTTCAGTTAACAAAGGCATAAGTGTTTCATTTTTATCTCTCTCTGCTGAAGGGCGGGGTTGGAGAGTAGGTGAGTGTGCAGAAACAGACCCAAAGAACAGATTTAGTTTATAAAGTACAACACAATACAGACCTGAATATGGCTTTTTAATACAGAAATGTTGTTCAAGTATATTCAAAACAGCACAGTTGTGCACTGGGAGGTGTATGGCACATGCACCCTGACACATGTCTGGGTTTGTTAAGTGATTAGTAATTTCTAAACTACTTTGAATATTTTAAAGAATGAGCTTGTGGCTAAAGCTGATCCAGTCCATAAAATCCCATTTTGGCTGCTGGATTGGCTGCATTCTCTCAGTTTGCATGAAAGATGTTATGCTGACAGCCTTTACATCTGCTTTCTGCAGGGCTTTAAAATAAATTTAAGGGTGCTGCTGAAAAATTGGTTTGCTCAGCTCCTTTTTCCTTGCAGTTTGCCAGCCAGCTGTGTTTTTGCAGAGTCTTCCTTGGTGTGGTATTTCAAGTGACTGCCATGTCTTTCCTGCATGGTGGCAATGATGAATGCCAAACATGAGATAAATTAATGCTGGGGATTTTGGTCAATGTCAGCCCTTTCTTCACTGTGTCAAGTTAAACAAACAAGATCAAGGCAAAGGAAATGGTAATTGTCTCTCTCGAGATGAGCTGTAGATAAGAGCAGCATTTCTGAATCTAAATGCAGAAAATTTTCACAGGTTGTGTCCAGCATTAGAAAAAAGGACTATTTATTTGCCTGAAATGCAGCAATTTAGCTGGGTAGCTGAAATGCACTTGGGGGAAGGGGCAAAAATTCCCCAAACAAACCAGGAAGGGGAAAGAAATAATGCCGTGGGAGTTTATGCTTATGTATTCAAATGTTAGAGAAAATCCCAGCTGTTTTCCTGGCTGTTGAAAAGGGGCTCCCTCTTACATCCCTTTGTCTGTGGAAACTTTTAATTAGTGGGGGGGAACCCAGCATTTGCTGTAAGGGCTGTGTTGACCTATAATTTGATTGCCAAAACAACTAATAATTACTTCTTCTGTGGATTTTTTGGTGGCTTTCTGGGGTTTTTGCTTTACTTTGCTGAAAAATCACATTAAGGGTTGCCTGTCCCAAGTCAACAAATCTGTAAAATGGTAAAGGCAACTCACTGGTGTGCTGTAGTTTCAGTTACTTTTGTAAGACCATGTAGCTGTGACTGCTGGCTTCTCCTCCACCTTCCACAAAGTGATCTGAACATTGCCCCATTGCTCAGGCACCTCCTCCTGCAGCCACCCAGAGCAGCACAGGGGAGCTGCTGCCCAGCCAGGGGGGAAGTAGGAAGCTTGGTGATGAAATTAACAGGAGGTTGCCATGGAAGGAACAAAATATATTAAATGTTTGTTTGTTTTATTTTTTTAAATGGATCTGTTAAGTCAGCTCCCAATACTTCTGTGTTTGTTTTCTGAAAACTTTCAAGTAATTGCATTTTACCGCAGAGTGCTTGTGGAAAGCCATGTGCAAATATTTGTGGACATTTATATTAGAATATAGGGACACTTTGTACCAGGGTGGCTGCGTAGCTCTCCAGGTGGGGAGCAGGGCCGTGCCAAGGGTTTGGTTTGGCCAGCAGCAGGTTGCCAGTCAACCTTCACACACAGGGAAGGTTTTCTAACCCTGAGCACGGGGTTCCTCTCTGTCCCTTCCCTTCCCTGGTGCTCCTTCCAGCTTTGACAGGGTTGATGCCACATTTGCATAGAGAGCCAGCTGCAGATATAATTAATAGATATTCCTATGGAAGGAAAGAAATCTGGAGGATTCTTAGCACTCACTGGGAGTAAGAAATTGCATTTTCTAAGTGCCGAATGCTTTCCATAGCAGTCTTTGACAAGCTGACTGCATGTAATTTCAAGTCTAATGCTCACTTTATCCATGGGATAAAAAAGAATTAACTAAAATCTTAGCACTAGTGTGTGTTCGTTAAGATAGAGCTGAGTCCAGTTTCAAGGACTTAAAGGCAAATTAGTTTTAAAAGTCTATAAAGGAATTTGGATTTGAAAGAATTGTGGAAGTCAAGTACACTGTCTCTCCAAAGAAGGGCATGTGAATGAAAAAGGGTATGGTCTGGGGTCAGTGGTAGATCAGGAATGGTGTTCTAGTGACATCTTTCAGATATTAAAAGAAAAAAAAAAGCACCTGTGAAATAGATGGGTTTTCCTGTATTCTTAAATGTCACTGAAGAAATCCTGGTGTTGATGGTTGCCTGCACTACTGCACTCCCAAATGGATGGCATTTGGTACTTCTGCTCTTCCTGCCACCCCTGCCTGCCCAAAGCCTTCACAGATAGTGCTGGAAAATGTAAATGAGCTGTGATCTGGGTCTTTGCTTTACATATGGAAAAATTAGTTCCATGTATTCCTTAATTACTTCCCCAAGAGTGTCACCTCCACCAGTGGGATGGGGAGGGTGTCACTGTCCCCGGTGGGTGCAGCGGTGACATGTGGCTCTGCGGGTGCCCTCTGTCCCTCCGGCCACCTCCGGGGAGGCCTGTGGTGGCTGCTGTCCCTCCAGCCCCTGGGCAGTGTCTGTGCCAGGAGCTGATGGGTGCTGTCCCTCCTGCAGCTGATGAGTGCCATCCAGAAGGGCCACGTCTCGGGCAGCCGTCTGGCGGTGCTGATGAAGACGGCGGAGGAGAGCCTGCGGCGACGGGGGGTCATCCCGGTGGACCGCAGCGGGGGGGGGCTCTGAGAGAGGACACACACAGCCCCTGCCTGCCCCCCGCTCCCTGCTGACAACATTCCAGTGCTCCCGAGTGTCCTTGCTTGTCCCAGGTGACCGGTGTCTGTCTGTCCCTCTGGCTCTCACAGAAATACACTGCTGTGTTTGCACCCACGACTAACGGCTTTCTGTGCGGCTCCGACCGCTCCGGTGCCTGGCCTTTGGGCTGGGTATCCCTTGTGCAGAGGAGCTGATTAACAAGAGTTCAGGCATACACTCCAGAAAGATTCAGGTGCAGGCACAAGCACACGTGCACAGGCTGCCTTGTTCACTAACTCCCACATCACCTTTACCTTTAAAGAGAAGTGAATCCTGCCTTGAAATGCATGGCGTTGAGTTTTGCGAGTACCTGTTGAGTGCTTACAAGCAGCTGCTCTGTCCTCTTCCACACAAGCAAGAGAGGGAAGGCTGATGTGCTGGGCTGGAGATAGAGTCACAGGAGGAGCCAAGCTGAGACTGCTGAGGTGGCAGTGGTGGTGAAGAACCATGGTGAGCCTTCCTTCTGCAGGCTGCTGGCTTTGCTCCTTCCAGTGCTCTCACTGCAGTGGTACCAATCCTTGGCCAGGCAAAACCATCAGCAGTACAAAGCTGGAAAACTACAAGACATCTTGATTAATCACCCAGGCTAATAATTGAGTTAAAAGCTAGGAGGCAGCTTTCCTCTCCCCCGTATTAATAAAAACAAGCTTCCTTTAATAAATAGCAGTGTTTAGCAGGTGGTGTTTGAGGCTGTAGAGTGCTTCATGCTGTTTCCAGCTTTGGACAAACACTGTGGAGGATGGCAGGTTTTGATACCATAACAGTCTTAATTGTTTATTTAAAATGCTCAGACACAAAGTGAAACAATGAAATCTGTTTTGCATTCCACTAACTTTTCTATAACAGTGAAAGGGCTATCTTTCAGCATATTAATTTAAATTAAAAAAAAGAATAGGACCACTCAGTTGAGCTCTATTGAATAGTGTTGTATCTGGCTCTTTGCCTTTCTGCTGTTGGATAGACTGGGTTCCAGATCAGATGGAGAAGTTCTGCCTGATACAGAGCAAGGAAGGGAAAATCAGAAGAATGATTTGCTGATGAATTTGTCATTCTATCCTCTTGTTCAAGTATAAATAACAGTTTACAGCCCAAAACAAGCGTCAATTTCAAGGTGTCACAGTTTCTACCTGTGCAAAATCTGATCTATTTTCTCTGATGTCACCACTGTCACTAGAGGAAAACAAAAGCACAGGAATGAACAGCAAAGGTTACATGGGTATTTTAAAAGGGAGGCTGATAACATCAACAGAAGGGAGATGCTGAGGAGCACTAGGATGTGGGGTGGCAGGTACAGATGATTTGTTTGGCTGGAGAGGCAGAGGCCTTTAAAAAAAAATTTAAAAATCATCTGTTTAAGAATACTAGGTACAAAACCCCCGGAAAAGCAAGTCTCATTTAATATTTGGTAAAGGGATATATTTCTGTCAGTTCAGACAATTGATAAAATCTAGTGGGAAGGAGATGTTCTGGGGTAAAATGCCTTTCAAATAGTTTTTGCATGTTAATTTTTGTTTAAATTGCTGCCTTGTACCAAAATGCAGATATTGTGAAGGGGTTGTGGCTTTCCTGCTTTGAGTTCTGTGCTGGTGAAGCACACTCAGTGTGAACAAGGACTGAGCATGTTTGACAATGACAGGATTTGTTTTATGAACAAAGGGGTTTGTTTCTGTGGTCCTGTAAACTTTTCTTTTTTTAAATTTTGTTCCAGTGTGTTCAGGTAAAGTATGTCATGTTTGACAGCTTCAGATTTTCAGAACTGTTTTCAGATAAGAGCACAGTAAGAGTTACACACTGCAGGACTGGAGGGGGATGCATGTACAGTACACAGGTTATTTTGGTTCAGTGAGTACGAAGGGGGTTAGGATTCTACTATTAACAGTAATTTTTTAAAAAATTAAAAAAATAAAAGGTAATGAGACCTTTTCCAGGCCACATAAAGATAAATATTTACAATATTTAACATCTTTTGTATGGTTTAAAGAAAAATTCTCCTCCACTCCTCTATAAAGGGCACTGTTAAGAATTAATAATACAAGTGAGTTTACCTGTAAAGCCAGACTTTTCTGCTTTGTACCCAAAATCTGCTCTTTGTTCTCTTGTTTTAGTAATCCTGCATAGAGAAATTGACTGTGACTGTGACTTTGGGATTTTCTTGGCTCTCTATGTGTCCTCCAATATGAATTTGCTTTGCATCTTAGGCACTTTACTGTCATGCTTCTCTGCTCTTTTGTGTGGCACAGCAAGATCTTGTACGCCTACCTTGTGTACCAAGAGACAATTGCATGTGTTACTTAAAACAGCTGAACCTAAATGTGGAAAAAAATCTAGAAGTATTTATTTATCACCTCACATTTGTTTTCAGGAGTGCTGGTTTGGTTTGGGGTTTTTTTGTTTTGTTTTGTTTGTAATGTGAATGCACTGTAGAAAGAGTTGTAAAATGTCGCTGCCATGCATTGTTCTGAGCTGGGGTGGATGAACAGCAATGTGATTTTTGTCTTCTTTTTGGTTTGTTTTTTTTTTTTTTTTTGAGGTGGAAGTTGGATTTCTGGGTGGTGGGTTTGTTTTCTGTTTTAAAAACTGCACGCCTGGGGAGGGGGAATGCTTATCCATGCAGTGTGTTTCTCTGTGTGTACACACACACGTACCCACTGCATGTGTGACATGTGGCATTTGGGTATTCCATTCAGCTGCTGTTCCAAACTGAACCCTTAAATACTGTGTTTGAGGTTGGGTTGTCATTTTTATAACTGTCTTGGTGTTTTACTGCCATTATTTATTACTTTTGATATACAGAATGAGCCGCATGCATTTATAGAGCAATAAGAGGATGTATTTAATGTGCCTTGTTTTTAACTGAGTAAGAACTGAAAGCATGAATCAATAAAACTGATTAAAAATGGTCCCTTCCCTGGCTGTTTGTTATGGCAGCCACAAAAATAACTTTGATCAGCCTTGAAAAAGTTTATTTTTAAAGGAAAAATGTTCACGCAGATGCTTCTCAGGAAACATCACATAATTTTGTCCACGCTTTCCCATTTTAGCCCAGAATTTAGCACTTCCTAGCTTAAAAGTGAAAATTAGGAGTTAATTCAGCACTTGGCATCCCCAGGGGGTAGGAGCTGTGTGTGTGTGACAGGCAGGGTGAGGGCTCTGCCATCTGACACTGGAGCTGCAGCCAGCCCACTGGCCTGGGTCTGGGGGGAAATGCCAGTCCCCAGTGTTCCTTTGCACACTGATTAATTTTATTGTAACTAAAATAAATAGAAATGAATGGAAGAGGTTTCATAATCCATTCTGATCATTTCTACATGTCAAATTAATCCAGGGTTGCCATACGTTGATAAATGTTCTGACAGAAAAAATGCTATATATTTTCATTGTCAGTAAATCAGCAAAGCTGTTATCAGTTTTAACGCAATTTTTATAATCTCCATATTATTTTATAGGTTTTAATTTACACTTGTAATAGGGATATTCCACAACTGTGATGTCACTGTGCTGAATGCAGGGTTTGTGTACGTGCAGCCAGAAAAGCTCCACGTCTCCCCCACAGAAATAAACAGGACCAATACCACCAGAGTGTAATTACAAAGATTGTGAATTTTATCTAATCTGTGGCGTGTAAGTAATATGTCAGAAAACATTTGCAACAATCGTCTTCATCCCAGATATTCTGCAGCACTGAAATTGCCTTGGGTCATGCTCTGGAATTTGCTACTCGACACAGAGCTGCCATGGAGAGGAGTTTTTTTTGGAGCAGTATTTTGGGTCTGGGTGCTCTGCATCATTTCTGCACCTTAAACCTTCACAAATTCAGATGCACTGCCACTGAGGTTCCCTTGCAGCCTGCTTTGGGAATGTGCTATGGAAGATCATAACAATATTAATATTGCAGCCTTGGTGCCTGAGCTGGGTGTTCCCCGTGTCAGGCAGGAGCTGATTGCATCTCTTGAGGAGAGAAACCCAGCTTCAGCAGGGAGGAATCTTGGCTGCTAAGGGAGTCCTGCTTCCCCTGGCTGAAAAAGAAGGGTGGCAGAGCTGTCAGTGCATTCTGCATCGGGGTTCTTGCCCTGGGTGCCCTGCAGGAATCACTGCACCCTGGTCCAGATGCTGCCAGGCTGGCTGGGGGACCCATCCTGGCCTGCTGGCTGGGAAGCTGCTGCCAAAGGCACTGGGATCAACTCATCTCCTCCGGGCTGGCAAATACAGCCAGGGATCAC